>CM069904.1:43952397-44302868 GCA_036172215.1 Camellia granthamiana
TCCTATGAAACAAGGTATTTTACATAAACAATCACTGAATAAGCAAAAGGATTCAATGTGTAAAACATGGAATAAGCGGACTTTCAGGACATTTTACTGCGATGAATTAACCAAAATCACTTGGTGCACCCAGTGATGCCGAACGGCTATCAAGAAATCCATTCAACAAACTAATCGATCCCAACACTAGAAATTATGAAAAACTGATCCAAAAGAGAAGATAGAAAATATGGAGAAGATTAAGAATATCGAAAGAAGGATAACAAGCCCTAACACACTAAAAGGGCTACAGCCTTATTTAAATATCAATAATTCAAAGCTAACCTAAAACTATTACATAAGCCATATATAGGCAACGTAGGAAACCCTAATTAAAAAATAGTAAACTGAACCATAACATTATTTGAAAACCTAATCTCTAATAAAATAAGTAAACGAAATATACTAAGATCCTAATTAAACTATCAATAAAAAGTAAATAAACATAAATATAAAATTAAAAATAAATTAAATCTCCATATCACATTCCGCATCACCCAGTCTATATAATGCAGCAGCACTATTAGCATAAAATAAAAGGCTACCAGAAGTGAGCTAACACAACACATGCTCAAAGTCTTTAACTCCCTAACACAGGAACAAAAGTACAGAATTAATACAATCAAACCCACACAACCACTTCATGTGGGCAGCGGACTTTCAGGACCTAGTTATTCTTATTTGAGTGCCCCAGGGCAATAACTAACTGTCAGGCTATCAGCACTCAGACCTCCCATACAAAGCTTAACAACTCACTATGTAAGAAAGTTCTAGACAATCATTTTTAAAGCCTGTACCATAATGCTCATAAAATATTCTATATTATTTGTTAGTCCTTAATTTTGACATGACTTCCACAGTAACAGCATCAGCTAGCACAATTCAGATGGCAACAACCAAGAAAATCGTCCAACGAAAAAAAACTGCTGAAGGAAACTGAACATTCACCATTGGCCTTCATATACTTATATAAACTTGAAGTGACATATTAACATCTCCAAAGAATTTGGTGTGAAATTGTCATCCCATCAATTTCATTAGTTCCCTAAATGATGATATATTTAATTTGACTAAATTATTTTGTTCATAGCGTCTCTTTTTCCTTGTCTAATAATAGTTTACCTGCAAATAAATTTAGCTTAAACATTGAACAGCACCACAAAATTTTTGGATTGCAACAAACATAAAACCCATAAACGCAGAACAAAAAAAAAAAATCAACGTGATGGTTGAAATGCCCAAAAAAAATGGACCGCAACAAGAACAAGGACAAGATAAGAAAATGTTATATATATGATACCAATTTTAAGCATCATAAAATTTTAGGTTTTATTAATTAGATTACAATATAAAAGCAATACAACCTTAGAAAAATCAGAAAGAATGCATTGTCATGCACAGCTATAACCAATGAGTAGACATAGAAAAAAGTATATATTTAAGGATCTCAGATTAAAGGCAGGCATAGGACAGTGTAGTTTGGGGCGGTACGCATTGCGATCCGCCTGTTACCGTACATTTTTGCTTTACGAGCCTTACTAGTAAAAGGGATCTACCATCACCAAAAAAAATGCATCAACATCTGAAACCATACATTTTGCTCATTGCACACATCCTTTCGTTGTTTAGGACTCACCAAGGCCACTGATTTCTGTAATTAATTTCTCTTTTATGAATAGTTGGTTAGATGTCTCTATCTACACTTATACCTACATAGACCCAAAAACTAGAGGTGCTTTTTTAAATAAGCCTTAAAAGGACAGAATGGCTATAGAGTTAGTGGTAAACTTCAAGACTTGACAACATAATTCATAGCATGATCCAGTTGAGCAAGTTAAGAAAAGCTAATACATTGCAGCAAGCAAAAGCCATTCTGAAACCTTTAAATACCTCTAGTAGAAAAATTGCATATCTTTGAAGATGTTACTAATAATTCTTTTCTACAAACCTGCGAACCAAGAGAAAATTTAAAGTTAAAAACTGAGTCATAAATGAGAAATACTATCAATAGTATGTTCTCTTCTGTCATTATGATTAAAGTTCATAACAAACTTTAGGAGTCACAAATATGCAATTTTAGCTGAATTTCATATTTTGGTTCCCTTCCCTCTATCAAAAAACTTATACCCTTTTGGTGTAAGTTTATGGTTTTTTCCTCAACTATAAATTTGTTTCATCTTAGAAGTTGCAAGAACAAATGCGATTTCACCTCATAACAAAAACATAAAACAAATTCATAGAGTACACAGAAAAAAGGCCCCAAGGGTAAGCACCAAGCACCATTGCAAGGATCGCTCACGAGAAAGTTGAATACACTAACTTTACAAATCCAATGCATTATACGAAAAATAAAAGTCAAAAAAATCGCATTCCAAATTTAGTTGTTTCACTGATGTACCCCTTTTATCCTACTGAATCATAGCTATGAAACAGCAAACTTCAACACAAATACCAAACAAGTAACTAGATAATAATCCCCAGAATGATCATTACATCAAAAACTTAACAAAATTCGCTTAAAGTATTGATTTTTAACATCAAAGTTCAAAAAACAAGAGCTTAAATAACCAATTCAAAGTTTCGTTTTGCGTTTTTGGAAGTAGATACTTGGCTTTCAAATGCAAAAAACAGCATCGATTGTATTGTAGATTTCAAAAGCAAAACAAAACTAGTGCTCAAATCAAATTGCAAAAAAGCCGTACTTGAGAAAAACTAAAACCATGAAAATGCGACTAGGTGGCAAGAACGATTTTACCTGCGGAGCGAATAGAGAGCATTTCAGGAAGGAAGCATTCCGAAGAAGCCTCGCCATTGAGACTAGGTTCAAATGCTTCCCACACTCCACACCCCAGGAGCTTCAACTCCAACACAATTTGCAAATTTAGGGTTTATATTATGTCTCAAAATGTTTTTCCCTCCTTGTCAAAAATTTTTTATTTTTTATTTTATTTATTTATTTATTATTATTTTTTTTTAAGTACACGCCTTTTCCAACGTTTAAAAAAAAAAAATTGTTTGGAAACTCCTTTTGGCTTCTTCTTAAGTGTGCAACCCACAAAAGGTGTAAGTGGGTTGCACACCATGTGCCACTCACACAAAAGGTGTAAGTGTAAGGTGTAAGTGTAAGTGGAAGGTATAAATGAAATGTATAAGTTGCACACCATGTGCCACTTACACAAAAGGTGTAAGTGCAAGGTAAAAAAGGTGTAAGTGTAAGGTGTAAGTGAACACAAAAAGGTGTAAGGTGTAAGTTGCACACTATAACATTACCCAACTCTTTTTAGATCTCAATCATATGTCATGTATGTGTGATGTATAAGTGAGACTCGTACCATTAATGGTTTAGACCTAAAAGAAATTGTGGGGATCCCCAAATAGAAGCCTCAATCATTGTTTAAAAAGAAAAAAGGAAAGACAATATGGTCGTTTGTTCAGTGATTATAACCCATTTTAATTAAAGAGTTTATGCTTCTAATTTATTAGATAGAAATAATTTAAAGGGTCAAGCTTGTTTTTAATCTAATTGGATGGTTTTGTTTGGTTTGTATGATTTATCATACGTTTAATTTTGATAATTCAAATCGTTTAATGTATAGAGCTTGTCAAATACTTTATTTCCGTAAAAAATCACGTTGATCGATATTGATAGCTACTTGATCGAACTAGATTTTTATCAACAATTTATTTTGAAAATTACATTTACCGTTGACAGAAATCTGATCCGATCAAGTAATTATTGATATCCGATCAATGTAATTTTTTTACAGAAATAAAGTACTCGACGAGTTTTACACATTGCACGGTTCAAATTATCGAAACAAGACCCGTGGTTGGCCCCTACAGACCCAACAACATACTCTAGTCTGATTGCGAATTAGAGAGAAGCCTGGCCATAACTTAAATAAGTTGGAAAAAAAAATGATTATTTGGAAGTTCGAAAATTAATGTTTTTAGTTTTTCCTTTCTAATTATCAACTTTTAACTTAAAAAAACTCCGCCAAATAAGACCTATGTACTATATCATATGCACCTCATAGTTATAAACAAGAAAATGATATAATTTTATATTTTTTGAATTATAACAAACAAAATTATATTAAACCTAAAAAAGTCATAGTCAAAGGCCAAGTTTGGGATACTTAAAAAAAGTCAAAAAGTTACTCAAAAAGTCAAAAAGTTAACACTATTCACCAAAAGTCAACAATTACGGCTGCATAATTCCCAATCCTAATTTTCTTCTACAAACGAATTTTTACAATTTTTTATTATACATTTTTCCATAAAAAGTCAAAAAATTAACCCAAACATTCATATTTTTTCCTTCAAATTTTTAGTCCAAAAAGACAAAAAGTGCACTTATTTAGGACACCCCAAACAGCCCCAAAATCTCAAAATAATATTATGGGGTTGTTTGGGATGACCTAAATAAGTGCACTTTTTGTCTTTTTACGAAAAGATGTGCAGAAAAGTAGAGAGATGATATAATGGGAAAAAAATAAAAAAATAAAAAGTGTGTACTTATTTAGGATAGCTAAACTTGGCCATAACTAAAGAATAAATTTAGTCATAATTAAAGAAGAAAATAACGTAACTAATGATGCATATGATATGTTGATCTGTAATAGAATTCTCCTTAAAAAAAGACAGTGATTCATGACAAATTTTTATTTATTTATATAATACTCGACTCCTTTTCATTAAAAATTAGTTAATCACATGAATAAAAAGAAATTATATTATTATTAATCACATGAATAAAAAGACTTTTTCATTAAAAATTAGTTAATCACATGAATAAAAAGAAATTATATTATTATTAATCACATGAATAAAAAGAAATTATATTATTATTAATCACATGAATAAAAAGAAATTATATTATTACCTCTTTTATATGATAATGTATATTTTATCTCTTTGCCAAAGTCATCTTTTGACTCCCTACTGTGCACAAAAATCAAGGCTATGTTTGAAAGAGTTTTGAAATTGTAATTCTACCTCTTGATTTGCACGTGATGTGTGATTGTAACTTTTAAAAATTAATTCCATACCCATTTTTAAAAACTCATTTCCAGGCAGGAAAATTTGGCTAACTCAGTCGTCCCCCAAACATCTGGCCGGTTGACCGAAACAATGTACTTTTTTTTTTACCTGTTATTTTTATATTTTAAATAAAAAATATTTTCATAATTTTTTTATTTTTTTATGAATAGATTTTTGGATTTTGTGTTTGGTTATGAATTGTAAATTTTTGAATTAAATATCGTATGTCACATCATTCATTTCAAATTCAATTCAAAACTTTTTTCAAAACTGATAACCAAACAAATTTTTCACACTCAAAACATAATTCCAAAGTTCACAAATTCAAAATATAACTCCTATTCTAAAATCATATTTAGAAAACTCTACCAAACGCTATCTAAATTTTGCTCTAGTGACTTCCCCTACAAGCTATCTTTGAATAGTATAGACTTTTTAAGTTTTTTAGTGATTTTTTAACTTTTTAGCTTTTTTAGGTGGTATTTGAAAAGTGTTTTTTTTTTTGGGGGGGGGGGGGCTAAAAAAACACTACTAGACAAAATTGGTTAAAAAAAAAACAAATCCAGACAAAATGTCACATCAAATCCATAATTATTTCATTTTTTCTCTCACAAACATCACATCTAACTACAAAAAAATTTAACTATCTTCCCAAACACAAAAATTTTAACCTCCTAAAATAATCAAAAACTAAAAAAACCTACTAAAATAATAACTTCCCAAACACCCACTTAAGTTTATCCCAAAGTGATAGATTTTTAAATTAATAAAAATCAAATTAAAATAACATTACATATATTTGCTCTAGTATGTTTGGCAACTTGGATCTTGATTAAAATAGTTAATAAAGACAAAAAAAAAAAAAAGAAAAAAAAAAGAAGAAGACTAAAATAACTAATAAGACAAAGTGTCACATCTAATACTTCAATCAATCATTTTTTCTTTGACAACCATCTATTCATCTAAAATAAATCTACAATTCATCCCAAATACAATTTTTTTTCATCTCATAAAATAGTTAAAAAGTTAAAAAAATTAATTAAAATAGCCAAATTCCCAAACGATGCCATAATTTATTTCACCAAATACAATCACATCGGACACAATGACACCATTTCAGATACTCAACATTGCAACTGATAGAGTCCTTTGAGACGATCCTAAGAACCCTGAAATAGCATGGAAATTAGGCCCTGTTTGTTTTGGGGTATAGAGGGTGGGATGGAATTAGGATGGAGGTGGGACCCACTTAGTGTTGTGTTTGTTTGTAGAGTTGGGGAAGGGATTAGGATGGAGAAGGGGATTAAAATGGAGGCTAGAATGGGGATTGAGATGGAGGAGGTAGAGGTGGTATTAAAAAAATAGTAAGGGGACTAGAAATTTTTTTTATTTTTTTAAATTTTTTACATGTTGGGCATTTTTTTTGAACATTAATGTTTATTTTTTTGTATTTTTTATTATTTTATGTAAAAATAATTTAACAATTCCTACACTAACAACTATCATTAAAACAAACACAATTTTAATTAATTCCCTCACTAACAATTCCGTTACTATTAATCCCTTTACTATGAATCCGCTCCATTCTATCTCTGACGACAAATGGGCCCTTAAAATATTGCACTTAATGGTTTCAAGTTTTTAAAATTTTTAATTCATATTTTAATAGTTTGGGTATTTTTTTAAATATCTTAATTTTTTTTTAAAACTTTTTATATCTACTTAATCTTGATATATACTTAAAAAATATATAATTTGTACAAATGTTTTTATAAAATTCATTAAATAGAACAAAATATAAAAATGTACCAAATTTTAGTATTTTTGTATTTGATGAATTTTTTTATTTTTTTTTTAAAATTGCAAATATTATAACTTTTAAGCATACCTAGATTAGGTGTATCTAAAAATAAAAAAATTACATAAAATATTAAAAAAATTACTAAAAAATAAGAAAAATAAGGAAAACAAAAAACTCAAGTCCATTTAGTTTGGTTTTTAGAATCAATTTTGAAAGATAACTTTTTAAAAAAGAGTTGACAAAATTTAAAAACCTATTTAGTTGTATGTTCTAAAAATAGTTTTTAAAATTTTGAAAATTCAAAACTTGCTTGCTTTTCAAATTCTTAAATAATTTTTAAAAGAAGAAATATCATTTTGCCTTCCAAACTATCACGCGTTTTCCAAGTTGACCCCTATACTTCGATTTATTTCAATATAGTACCTGAACTTTTCACAAATTGATTAATTAGACTCCTGCTGTCACCTTCCGTCTATAATTGGACGGAATATGCTGACGTGGCATTTAAAATTTCATTTTACCCCCAAACTATACCTTAAAAATCAATTTACCGCCCAAATTAAAAATCATTTTGCCCCCCAAACTTACTTTAAAAATCAATTTGTCCCCCCACATCGGCACTTTTCGTCCAATTGTGGATGGAAAGTAACGGCAGGGGTCTAATTCATCAATTTGTGAAAAATTCAGGTACTAAATTGAAATAAATCGAAGTATGGGGGGTCAACATAAAAAACGCATGATAGTTTGGGGCAGAAAATGATATTTTCTCTTTTTAAAACTTTGTTTGATTTTGAAATTTTCAAAAATAGTTTTTGATTTTTAGTTTATATTTGTAGTGAACTTTTTAAATATTTTAATCAATATTTTTTAGTGTTTGGATCCACTCAATCTAAATATATTTAAAACGTATAAAATTTATGATTTTTTTTTGAAAATATTAACTACTAACAAATATATAGAAATATGTATATATATATTTTATTTTTTTAAAGTTTGTAGATCAACTCAATCTAAATACACTTAAAACGTATAAAATTTATAAAAAAAATCTCGAACTCTCAAAAACCTTTCTGTGGGGAAGTGGTTCTGGAAATACTCTTCAGATCCTGGGAGACGCTCCTGATCCTCAACTAGTCACCTGCAAAGGCAAACACTCCGGTCGGGGGTGTCGGGGTCAGCACTCCGACAGGCAAGTCAGTTCTTATACTCAAGAAAGCTTGTTTACTAAGTTTAGTGAGTGATTCTTACCTCCCCTTCCAAGAACGTTGCTTCTTTATTTATATCTGTTCCTTCTGAGGCCTCGGGGCCTGGGCCTACTTTTCAATCATTACCCGTTCTTTTATTCGGCCTCAAAGATCCTTTCTTAATCGGCTTACGTATTGTATTCGGCTCATCTTAGTCTTGCAGGATGCAGCCGGTTAATGTCTCCAGGATGCAGCCGGTTAATGTCAATCTAATAAAATATGCCCCTTCAGATTTGGCTATTTATTCGGCTCCCACAATTGCCCCCCGAACTCCCTATTGACGATAGTTAATCGGCGTGTTTGGTCTAGAATTCGAAAAGCTTAGCATAGATCAGGTGGCTTCGTGTTCCCCAAGACGTCAGAGGATGTCAGAAGGCGCACACCTTTTCGTTTATCATTACATTTTCCCGTGCCATTCATGTGTCTCTCGCATTTATTGCGATTTGAAACTTCAGTCCTTTTGGGTGCACATTTCGTCGATCATCTGATACGTTTGGACCGCCAGCGCACATCTCTCCTCTCACTCACATTTTCTGTAACTTTCGTCCGTCTGCCTTCGCCTCATCTGCTCTTCGTAAGTCTTCTTCCCTTTTCTTTGTATTCCTATTCTTTGTTTATCGTTTTTACTTTCGGCGAATCCTTGGGTCCCCGTTGGAATGGCTAAACACTTGAAAGACCTCCTTTTTGAGAGTCGCATTTCCGGATTCCGGCGACATTTTTCCATTCCTGATGACGTCCACTTGTCTCTCGTAACGGACAATATTCTAGATATGGAGAGAGAGGATCAGAATATGATCGTATTTCCCCTCCTGTCCATTGCGGAGGGCGGAGTTCGTTTCCCTTTACATCCATTGCTTAGGGCCGTTCTTCGCTATTGGAGTCTGATTCCTTCTCAACCCAATGTAAATTTCTTTCGAATCATTATGGGGGTTATAGAGTTGAATTGACGCCTTAGGATCAATCTCGAAATTCCGGCCATTCGGCACTGCTATGCTTTAGCCAAATCCTCTGGTCGGCTGGGGCGGTACTTCCTCAAGGCCAAGGATACTGACCATCATTTGGTGACTATGCTTGCCAGTTCTGGCAAGAGGGTTAACGATGTAATGGTCAATATCCGAGGTAATTGGGAGTTCGCTGAAGGCGGAGTTCGCTGAAGGCGGAGTTCGCTGAAGGCGAAGATCGCCTAGACCCCATTCCCAGACATAAGGGTGATCCAGGTTACCACGTAGTATCTTATGTTTGTCGATCTGTCTTTTAATCGGCTCTCTTTCCTTAAGCTCTCCTTATCTTTTGCAGGTAACAAATTGAAGAAGATTCTGACTTCAGTTGACGACGCGGTCCTTAGGGACATTAAGACTGCACTCGACTACTTCGGTCGCCCAAACGTGCAAAAACAAGGGAGAGCCGCCCACATTTTACTCCGGTACGAACCCACTTATACCACATTCTCGACTGCGGACAACATCTCAATTCCATTCGGCGATCAGCACCTCTCGGCTCTTATCTTCCCTAGTTACAAGAACCTTAGGCAGATTGGTCTCGAAGCTTCTGATTCGGGGCAAGACGCAGAGCCGGCGATAGAGGTAGTTGCCGACCCGGCCAGAGAATTCACTGAGGAGGGCGAAGAGGTTGACGAGGCCGTGCATTCGGCGTTCGAGGCTGCCGGACTCAACCAGCCTTCCTCACCATCCGCTTCGGGTGGGGCAGAGTTTTCTTCCGGGGATATTTTTGCGAACTTAGGAGATTTACCCGGCGATTTCTTCGGAGGTATGGCAAAGGAAAGCCTTACGCAAATGGCGTGTAAGCGAAATGCCGAGCGGATGGCTGTTCGAAAAAAGGCCGAGGCCGCCGAATCCGATCCCAGGTTGACTAAGGCCTCTGTACCCATTATTGAAGGAACGGCTCAGGTTACGCCGGTCGAAACGGAAAAAGTGGTTGAACAGCAGGTCGGCGAAGAACGGCTGATTCTGGAGGGACGCGGCCAAAAACGTAGCGCCGAGGAGGAGGCTAGTTCAGAAATTAGTCCCATCGACAAACGGCCTCGCCTCGAAGAATCGGACGTGGTTGCTCCTTTTGTTATTCAGCCCAAGATCAGAGATACGCCGATTCCTTCCAATGCTTCGGCCATGGAGGATCCGGCCATTGCATTGAGCCTGGCGGCTTCAATTTCCTTGCCGGCTGACAATGCAACCTTTTGCGCCGTGCCGGATATTATGGCCGTAGCTCTGTCTGCGCAGTCGGCACTTTTGGTAGGTGATTTCAAATTCGCTTAAATCTATTTTTATAGAGGTATCTAACGATCGCTTGTTGTTTGCAGACCGTCGGCAGGATCGTTGACTTGGGTCGCCGCCTGCATGATGCTCTTGGCAGAATTGACCGTTTTCAAGCAGAAGTGGACGGTCAGAAGAGTAGGGCCGAGTTTGAGAAGATGAGAGCCGCAATGGAGAGCGCACAAGCCGAAGCGGAGAAGGAGAGGGCTCGCACTGCCAAATAGCTTCGTTCTAACGCTGAGGCCAGAGCGAGTGCGAGTGAGGAATCGCTCAAGCTCTCCAAAGACGAACTTGCCGAGGCGAAGAGTCAGTTGGAGGAGCTCAAGGCGGCCCGAGAGAAAGCCGAATCTGAGGCTTTTGAGGCAGGAAAAAGAGCCGCCTTCACGGAATACGTTGATGAAGTTCCCAAATTTGAGAATCGGGGGTTCAAACACGGGTGGCTCAAAACCCTTGCTGCCGCTGGGATTACATTGGATTTGCCAATTCCTTACGAGCAAGTGGATGTTGAGCCCCTTGAATCCGACACCGATGAGTGATCTGGGAGGCGTTTCCTAATTCATTTAGTTTTTTTTGTATTTTTGTTTTTGCTTGGTAGAGTTTTGTTGGTTCGGGGTGGTTTTCATGTATAAATTGGTTACTATCTTGTGCGTAATTTATTAATGAAAATTTCCTTGTAATTTCATTACTACTCGTACACAATTTGTGTGGTTATGTTAATGAAACATTTTGATTCGTCTTTAGAGATTGAATATCCTGTGGCAATATTGATTCGTCTTTCTCATGCCGACTGGATTCGAATTATGAACTGTCGATTTGTGAGCCGGCTGGGGTACCTGAGCCGAATATATTGATGAATCTGCCCATGCCCCAGGCGGTTCCTGTTGAGGTTAGAATCGATTCGGGAGCCGGCTGAGGTACTTGAGCCAAATAGATTGATGAATCTGCCCTTGCCCCAGGCGGTTCCTGCAGAGATTAGAATCGATTCGGGAGCCGGCTGGGGTACTTGAGCCGAATAGATTGATGAATCTGCCCTTGCCCCAGGCGGTTCCTGCAGAGGTTTGAAAAATCGATTGGTGAGCCGGCCGGGGTACTTGAGCCGAATAGATTGATGAATCTGCCCTTCCCCCAGGCGGTTCCTGCAGAGGTTAGAATCGATTTGGGAGCCGGCTGGGGCACTTGAGCCGAATAGATTGATGAATCTGCCCTTGCCCCAGGCGGTTCCTGCAGAGGTTAGAATCGATTCGGGAGCCGGCTGGGGTACTTGAGCCGAATAGATTGATGAATCTGCCCTTGCCCCAGGCGGTTCCTGCAGAGGTTTGAAGAATCAATTTGTGAGTCGGCTGGGGTACTTGAGCCGAATATATTGATGAATCTGCCCTTGCCCCAGGCGGTTCCTGCAGAGGTTTGAAGAATCGATTTGTGAGTCGGCTGGGGTACTTGAGCCGAATAGATTGATGAATCTGCCTTTGCCCCAGGCGGTTCGTGATATTCGAATAGATGGTAAAGTCGTGCCCCTACGGTCGACTCAGCCGGCGTCGGGCGATTCAGGATCTCCAATTAATGAGATTGCCTCGATCATGCTGCCTCTGTAAAGGATAAATGAACAAGGGTACATCCTTTATGAGCTTGGTAGACAACTGACTCGAGTTCCTGGAGGAAGACTGATTGCGCGAATGTCGAACCGACTCTTCTTTAACAGTGAGGGGGAAGCGAAGACCCTAGCTGAGCTGGGCGGAGATATGAATCGAGGTGGTGAACCCTCGCGTACAGGAAGTAGGAGTTCCAGGGGTCGAGAGGGGCGTCAGTCTCCCCGACGTCGCAGTAGATCGCCCAGGCGAGATAAGCAGTCGCAGGGTAAATCTCCATGGTCCTGAGTTGAGAGGAGGTCTGACGCGAATCCGTGCCTATTAAGCTTTGCAGTATTTGTGAAGAATAGACCCATGACGGAGGCGGACTCGATCATTCGAGACCTAGACGTAGCGGTCGACTTTGCCCAACAAATATTTCCTCCTGAGGTTCAGCAATCAATGCTGGGTCGACAGGACTACGAGGTGTTTCGCGAGGGCATTCACGGCGCGATGAAGGGGCTCTACACTGCTTACAAAGTCGGTATGCGACTGCGCGCTGCCCGTCAAGAGATGGAGAAGAAGGAAGAACGTATTCGCAGTTTGGAGGCCCGCGTGGAGGCGGCCGAGCGGGAACTAAGGAAGACCAAGGCGGCTCAGGCACAATCCACTGCGCACGCGAACCCAATTGTGGAAGAGAGGGTTACTAGTCGGCTTATCAGCTCCGCACTTGCCGATCGAGAGACGACAAGTATGTTCGTAATAGAGAGCGCGAAGGGGAGGGCCTATGAGAAAGGTTTCCATGAGGGCCGAAAAGTGGGAATCGAGAAAACCAGGGAAAAATTGGCCGAAGAAGTGTGTCGATGTGAAAACCATGGGTTTAGGCACGGTTGGATCAAGGCATCTCAAGCTGCAGAAGCTCTTCGAGCGTCGGGAATTGATTTGGCATCACCACGCTACAGGAGTGAAGATTTTCCGTTTTCTGCTTTTGAAGTTGAGAAGAGTGAGGATGAGGGTGACGCCGTATGAGTTTAATAGTTGTAAGATTGGAATGCAGGGCGCGTTTGAAACTATGTAACTTGTTGTTTTATTGAATAAAGAACGTTTCATTATAAATGTTTCGTTGTCATTCATATTCGGCATATGTGTATCTCGTGTTGCTCAAATGTTTGAATGTCTAAATATTGTCTGACCCAGGTAGCTGTTAACTGTCCGGCAATACGCGGGCTTATCGGCAGGATCTGCACGGGCAGGATCGACACATTCGCCACGACCGTTAAGGTTTTATTGAGGCTATTTCAACGGCCATTTATCTTTGACTTGGGTCAGCGCATTGATGCTTGGTCAGTTGGATTAGTGGGCTGGTCGAGGGTGATCAGCATGTGAAGACTTGGCCGACCGGTTTAATAAATCTATTTCGCTTTGGCCCAGCAAGTGCGCGTTTCGGCCAGCCGTCGGGATGGCGGTCGTGGCGAATGTCAATCGACGCTCGTCTTATTCAGCCAATGCGTTTTTTTGGCGTTAATAAAATTTCTTGGTATTGGGACCTCGAGATCGCGATCGTTGCTGAGAATAAAAGGAGTAGGCGCTTCGCACCAATAATCCCACTTGACTCATCATTCCTTGTGTGGGATGGCGATTTTGGTTACAGAGGCTCAAACTTTGGTCAGGTTTGGTGTTAAGATGGTTTGTAGCAGAAAACCTACCCGTGAGGGAGTTGGGTCATCCAAAGAGCTTGAGATCTGTGAGTCTCCAAGTCGTCGAAGTAGATCACCCCGAAAGAAGAGTCAACAACTGTCAAGTTCATTCTTCCTTGTCCTGGATTTTTGCCTTGACATTGTCAGTGGTGTCAGGGGAAGTTTGGCGCTATGCAAGTCGTGGGCTTAAGCATAACTGGTTCAAGGTATTGCACGCCGTGGAGGGGTTTAGGGCGATGGTTGTCGATCCGGCGATGCTTCTTTACCAGCGCGTCTTGTTCCTTTTTTGCTTTCGATATTGTAATGCTCGAATGCGGGTTGTGTTTATGTAACAACTGTTTAATCAAATAAATTGTTTTATTTTAAATCTATTTGCGTGTTATTCTGAATTTTGCTTGTGTACTAAAGCACGTTACTTCGAATGTATGATTTGTTCTAGTGCGTTACATAGGATCAATTATCAATATATTTTGTTCGTGCTAACGTTTGCTCCGGATTCGGAGACGTAATTAGCACTTAACACTGTAGACCGATTAGTATGGCCGAACGGATTAGTGCAATAATCCTGTGAAGCACCAAAGCAGGCTCCGTATTTGGAGGCTTGAACCCAGGGCCCATTCGGCCTTAAGGAGATTAATCGGCTCGAATCCGAAGTCTTAATCGGCCCTAAGGCGTTATGCGCCGAAGGGGGCTCCGAATCCGGAGACTTGATTTGGCCGATCGTGTTATCCACGAAGGGCGCTCCAAATCCGGAGACTTAATCGGCCCTAAGGCGTCATGCGCCAAAGGGGGCTTCGAATCTGGAGACTTGATTTGGCCGATCGTGATATCCACGAAGGGCACTCCGAATCGGGAGACTTGATTTGGCCGATCGTGATATCCACGAAGGGCGCTCCGAATCCGGAGACTTAATCGGTCCTAAGGCGTCATGAGCCAAAGGGGGCTCCGAATCCGGAGACTTGATTTGGCCAATCGTGATATCCACGAAGGACGCTCCGAATCCGGAGACTTGATTTGGCCGATCGTGATATCCACGAAGGGCGCTCCGAATCCGGAGACTTAATCGGCCTTAAGGCGTCATGCGCCAAAGGGGGCTCCGAATCTGGAGACTTGATTTGGCCGATCGTGATATCCAGGAAGGGCGCTCCGAATTCGGAGACTTGATTTGGCCGATCGTGATATCCACGAAGGGCGCTCCGAATCCGGAGACTTAATCGGCCCTAAGGCGTCATGCGCCAAAGGGGGCTCCGAATCCGGAGACTTGATTTGGCCGATCGTGATATCCACGAAGGGCGCTCCGAATCCGGAGACTTAATCGGCCCTAAGGCGTCATGCGCCAAAGGGGGGCGCCGAATCCAGAGACTTGATTTGGCCGATCGTGATATCCACGAAGGGCGCTCCGAATCCGGAGACTTGATTTGGCCGATCATGATATCCACGAAGGGCGCTCCGAATCCGGAGACTTAATCGGCCCTAAGGCGTCATGCGCCAAAGGGGGCTCCGAATCCGGAGACTTGATTTGGCCGATCGTGATATTCACGAAGGGCGCTCCGAATTCAGAGACTTGATTTGGCCGATCGTGATATCCACGAAGGGCGCTCCGAATCCGGAGACTTAATCGGCCCTAAGGCGTCATGCGCCAAAGAGGGCTCCGAATCCGGAGACTTGATTTGGCTGATCGTGATATCCACGAAGGGCGCTCCGAATCCGGAGACTTGATTTGGCCAATCCTGGCGAGTGCCCCACTGGGAATTGACATATGATTTTGAGCGACGGGAAAAATAGTTTGTATTGCAGAGGCGAAATATATTTACAGGTATCAGAGCCCACAGATCGGGTCAGTGATAGGGTTTTAATCAGAACTCTGCTTATGCCGATTGGGGGGAACCACGTATTTCTTCAATGCCGTGGGTCGTTGGGAAACGCAGGATCTGATGGTAGGTGCTTGGGACGGCCTTCATGATATGTAGCCAGGTTCTTCCCATGATGGCATTATACGGCGAGGGGAGCTTTACGACCAGGAATTCCGTTTCGACCGTTCTGGAACCCGCTCGAATAGATAATGTGACCTTGCCCAGCGGATATTCGGGATTCGTATTAAAGCCGAATAGTGGGTGAGGCGCCGGAGATAGATCCGACTCGTTGAGGCCGAGCTTGATGAGAGTTTGGTAGTACATGACCTCTGAACTACTCCCTGGGTCTATGAGAATTCGTTCAATGATGAACCGGTTTATGCGTAATCCAATGACCAACGGATCAATGTGGGAAGCCGTTGCGTTATTGAGGTTGGAGTCGTTGAAGGCAATTGTCGGAGCTTCTTCGGACTGGTCAGTCGAAATACGGTGCCCCTGTAGAGTTGGATGCGATTGAATTGTGTGCACGGCCGGGGGAGTAGGCAGGCTGTAAATTACATGGATCACGCCAAGTGGGGGAGAGTCCTGCCTCAATGCTAATGCCTTGGTTGGCTTTCCCTGTTTCACATACTGCTGCAGTCGGCCATCTTGCACCAGTTCTTCCAGGTGATCTTTTAATGCGTAGCAACTCTCTGTTTCGTGGCCGTGATCTTTGTGATATTCGCACCTCTGGTCCCTTCGTCGTGTATCGGGTGGCCCCACCATCTTTGACGGCCATCGGAAGAATGGAAGGTGTTGGATTTTGGTCATTACCGCGGTGATTGGCTCTGACAGTTCCGTGTACTTTTTGTCGGCCCGCCTCGAGCATCTACTGTCGACTTGTAATTGTTCATTCGTCGGGTGGGAGCATTGATCACTTGATCGGCGAGAGTCCCGCCTTTTGTCTCGTTTAGCACGTTGTCGCGGCTCAGGGCTCAGAGGTGGCACGGAACTTATCGGTTGAGCAGTTTTAGGAGGTGCCGGTTTGGTGGACACTTGTCTGGCTTTAATCCTCAAGGCATCGTCTTCCACTTTGCAATACTCTTCGACTTTCTTCATCAACGCCCAGACTGTTTTGGGGGGTCTTCTGGTCAGGGAGTTGCGAAGAGCACTATCAGGATGTAGTCCCATTTTGAAGGCGGTGACGGCCATGGAGTCGTTGCAAGCGTCGTCAACGAGATTGAAGCACTCCCAATATCGCGCCGAATATGCTCTCAGCGTTTCTCCTGGTTGGATTTGCATAGCCCAGAGAGAGTCGGCCTGTTTCAGCTGTACCTCGTTGGTGATGAACCTGGCCCTGAAGGATTTTTGTAATTGATGGAAACTTCTGATCGAAGCCGGCTCCAGCTTGTAATACCATCTGACAGCTAATGGCCCCAAGCTGCTGGGGAATATTCGGCACATGAGGGCTTCATTGTCTGCATGCAACGTCATGGCCTGCTTGTAGTGACGTATATGATCAATGGGGTCTAATTTTCCGTCGTAGAGAGTAAATGATGGAGCTTTGAACTTCTTGGGCAGGGCCGCCCTCGCAATTCATCGGATAAAAGGATCGTACTGGTCCTCTTCGTCTGAACTGCTTCTTCTGCGCTTGTTCCTTGTGTGTGGACTTTTTTCAGAGGAGCTGGAAGTGTCTGAGTGTCCCTTGTTATGCTCTGTGGATAATGAGTTAGAGTCGCTATCGATTTCCCTTGGTCGGGCTTGAGGTCGTTGTCTACTTGCCCTCAGGGGTTGTTCGGGGTCTTGGCGCGTGGCTTCTTTGGATTTTGCTACTTCTAGGGCCAGATCTTGACGGAGGCGTTCGTTTTCTGCGATCATATTTTCCAGCCTTTGTTCATTCTGTTTAGCTTGTTCTATGATGGCTTGCATCGTCTCCTGCGCTGAAGTCGTTGGCGAGTCAAAATTCAAGGCGCGTCTCGCAGCGATGGTTTCCTTCTCGAGCATATTTGCCGGAGTGATGTCGTCTCTCTGTGTAGTCTCATCGGTGGCTATCGGAGGATCTTGCGTCACGCCTTCCATGGATGTACTTGAGTATTCCCACAGACGGCGCCAATTGTGGGGAAGTGGTTCTAGAAATACTCTTCAGATCCTGGGAGACGCTCCTGATCCTCAACTAGTCACCTGCAAAGGCAAACACTCCGGTCGGGGGTGCCGGGGTCAGCACTCCGACGGGCAAGTCAGTTCTTATACTCAAGAAAGCTTGTTTACTAAGTTTAGTGAAGTGATTCTTACCTCCTCTTCCAAGAACGCTGCTTCTTTATTTATATCTGTTCCTTTTGAGGCCTCGGGGCCTGGGCCTACTTTTCAATCATTACCCGTTCTTCTATTCGGCTTCAAAGATCCTTTCTTAATCGGCTTACGTATTGTATTCGGCTCATCCTAGTCTTGCAGGATGCAGCCGGTTAATGTCTACAGGATGCAGCCGGTTAATGTCAATCTAATAAAATATGCCCCTTCGGATTTGGCCATTTATTCGGCTCCCACACTTTCCAAAATCCAAACTGAGCTCAATTTTTTAGAAAAGTGAGTTAAAATTGTCTTAGATATATATATACACTAGCAGTCTGCACATGTGATGCATATATAACTTGAAAAAAAAAATATTATAAGAATAATGACAAAAAAAAAAAAAACAGAAGATTAATATTAAAGGCAAGATGTGATCTAACACACTAAATATGTATTTTTTGTCACTTGAGTAAAGTGGTCATGTTATATAGATATGTCAATATATATAAAAAAAGATTAGTGAACTCTAATTTCAATCTGAAATAGAAAACAAAAAGGATTTATGTATCTTACGTAGAATATAGAACGACCAGGAGTAGCATAAAGAAGAACATCTTAATTGCAATACTGCGACCGAAATTCTGGCCTCACACAAAGAGGTGTTCAAATATTTCAGAGTCCAATTTGGTCATAGCAGGTTTGACAATATATTTCACCAAAACTTCCCTCACAGTAGTCTCTCCAATTGCGTTGTTAATGGGACTGACTTCATCTTCACAAGTATATAAAAAAAAAATTAAAAATTTTCCTATGACTACTGAATGAAATGATAAGTTATTTAATGCGGTGCGAATGTATGGTAGTGGGTACCAACAATGACGAGCTTATATGGTATATAGTAATGGGTCCCGACAATGACAAGCTGAGTAGCTCCATAAGGTTTAAGCTCCGATGGTAACCCATGGTAACCTTTCCATTTAAGGTTGACTGGCTGAGAACAGACTTTAGCATGTAGTCTAACTAGTCCCATGCTAACCTTCAGTATAAGCAGATCTGCTGAACAGTATAAGCATCAACACTAATTTCTTATTGCAATGAATATTTCATTAGTGTTTATTATCTCAATATATTTCTCTCATGTTTTAGATGTGGGACCACGTATAAAACTTAAAAGAGCTTTTAAGAAAAACATAAGAAAAGTTTTTGAAATTACCAAAAAACAAACTGATTTTATTTTTGAAAATTCACCAACACAGAAAGGATAAGATTAGTCTGGAACCAAAATTAAAAAAGAAGAAAGGTTAAGATTAGTCCATTTCTTTCATTTTTCATTTCTTAATTTTTGCTAGCAGAAAAGTGTTAATATTCAAGATCTTATTTGTTTGGATTAACTGAATAAAGATGGATTGCAATAAATTTCATGTTCGTTGGGAAATTATGAAAAATGATAACTATTTAAAAGATCATTTTGTCCTTTTGAATTGTTTACTAAAATAATGACAATTTTAAATTTGACTTTCAAATTTTATTTTATTTTTCATGTGGGACTTGTAACATGTTTTAAAGTCTACTAAATATTTTTGGGGTAAATTATGTAAATGGTTCCTATAGTTTACACGATTTGTTAATTTGGTCCATGTTATTTTAATTTGCTCGATTTTGCTCCTTAATTTAATAGATTGTGTCATTTTAGTCCAATAAATATTAGTTGTTAAGTTTAGTGGACGGAAAGTCTGCACAATATGTCAATTTGGTCTCTATTGTTTTAATTTGCTCGATTTTGGCAGGAACCAAATTAAAACATTGTGTAAATTACATGGACCAAATTGACACATAGTTTGACTTTCCGTCAACCAAACTTACAACCATTATTTATTGGACTAAAAAAATTGAGCAAACTGAAACAACAGGAACCAAATTGACACATCGTGTAAACTATAAGGACTATTGGTATAATTTACCCATATTTTTGTTAGTCAATAAAAAAAAATTATTGATATACCCAAGTATAATACATAACACTAAAATGAACAACAATAAAAATTACAAGTGTTGAAATTTGAGCTCAAATAGAGATGTGGCATATTGTGATTGGAAAACGAAACCATAAATTGAACACGTTGGTGATTGCTGTTGGACAACTCAAATATATATCAGCCACCAACTCTCAATATACTTGTTGCATAAGACCCCATTTGCGTTTTTCTCTTCTTGTATTTTCATTTTGATTGAGAAGAATAAAATGTTCTGTTAAAAAAAGAAGAAGGAAAATAGATATTAAATAGTTGGGGCGAAATTAGTCTTTACCAACTAATTCGAAAAAGAAATTATTCAACTTTTTTGTATCCCCCTAAGGATAGCATAATCTCACATGTAACGCCCCGAAGATAATTGCAATAGTCCAATCCAACACAATTAACGCTGGACAACATAATTGAAATAATAAACTTTCATTAATCTGAATTGATACACAAAACTGACACATGCGATATACATTAATAAATAGTTCATCTTGAATCTACAGCATGTGCTACAAGTAGTAAAGAGAAATAAAAGTTAAACAGATATTTAAATTCCCTCAAGGCTTACATCTTTCCAAGTCATTACTTGGTTACAATAAAAGCGAGACTAGCTCAATACAAATAAAGCCTGGGCTATACAAAAAAAATGCAACAAACGGAAGCTCTTGCTCCAAAGTCCCTCCAAGCTATTGCCTTGACGGAGGCATATCATCAACACCTAAAAGTGGTTTTTCCCAAATAGGGTGAGCCAAACCCCAGTAAGAACAATCTAACACAGTATATGGATCTTAATAAAGATATAAGTATAATGTGTATGCCAGTGATAAAACATCCATATTCTATATAATCATAAAGTACCAAAATTCACATCTCAATCCTTTTTTTTTCTCGTCAATTTAAGTTAATTCATTTCATCTCACTTTATGAGCCAATTTCATTATCTTTCAGACAACCCATCTGAGACTACAACTCAGTGGTTCCCAAATTAACACAATTATCAAACAAACACTTCAATTTGCCATTTTACGAAAATTTCGTCCACTGGATTGGCACCCATGTATACGCGCAGTTTCGGGACTTTCACCCTGGACACACAGGCCAACTTAATTTCAATGGAGTCCATCTCCTATCTCCTCCTAAACAATGGAGTACATCCCATTTCTCCTCCCAAACAATCATACATATACAATGTATTTAAAACATAGTCATATTCAATGACAATCAACAAGAGATTAGTTTTAATTCACCTAATCCTTATGCAATTTCTATAACAATCATAACTATCCTTCACCGATAGCCCAATATAGATATTTCTAAACAGATATTGAATATCAAGACAGATAATTTATTCAAATTCCCAAAGGTGTAAAATAATACATATCCAACCCCACCATTTATATCAACGTCCATCCAATTTCATATTTACAATATCAATTGCATTTATTTATACAAAATAAATATCTGAAGATTTTAGGACAAACTCCCATTTTTCCCAAATTCAAACCAAATGCCAAAATCAACTATGTTGACACAACATAGCCTCATATTCAATCCCATAACCATTTGTAGCTCATTCACTTAGAAACCTCTTTTTTGATTTAATACCCAAACCCTAGGTTTGTTCACAATACCCCAAATTCCACCATTGTTACACAACAACACATATAAAAGTATAGAAAATCCCTACCTCAAGGAGAGAAGACAAGCCAAGCAAGGATGAAACTTCAAGGATACTCAAATCCAACTCTATTCAGATCAAAACGGAGATCTAGAGATGCTCACTCTTTTTACCAAAGGCAAATGGGTGGAGAAATAACTAGAACTAGATGAAAATGTAGAGAGAGAGAGTGTGTGTTTTAAAGAGAGAGGGTCTCAACTTTAGGATTTAGGAAGAAAAGATCTGAAAAAGTGATGTAAAAATTCACTTTCACGAAATGATATAAGCACAGTCTGCTTGAGCGTCACTCGAGCGCAAGAAGTGACGTTCGAGCATCAGACACAATAAGTTGTTCTGCTCAAGCGCAAGAAGTGCTGCTCGAGCGTCAAGACACAATGAAAGAGACGCACATCGCTCGAGTGCAAAAATTGACACTCGAGCGTAGAAAACACATATCCAGTAGTTTTACAAACATTTGACCAACCGCTTGGACGTAAGAAGTGGCCGCTCGAGCTAAGCCCGCTCTAGTGCAGAAAGTCCCGCTCGAGCGTAGAATACACTCTCCTAGTAGTTTTGCAAGCTTGTAAAAGTACTAAGAGTTTGCAAAGCCCCCTCGAGCGCTAGAAGTGCTGTGCAAGAAGTGCTGCTCAAGCAGAGGAACAAAAATCTGGGCAACAAGAGTTTGTAAATCAAGCAACCAACTTGTCCCAAACACAACCACAACAAACCAAAAGACAAACTTAAAGGAAAACCAAGGGAATAAGAGATGAACCACAACATTAACCCATGAAACTCGAGTCCGAAGTACAACAAAGATCAGGTCAAAACCGAAATCGCTATATCACATATGAAGGGTTAATAATTCTTGTCTTCACTTTTCAAACTAAATAATAGATTAGTTGAAGTGTTGGATATGGAATCCAATCATATATCTTAATTCCTCCAAACAAATACTTTTATTTGGACAGACTATATAAAAGAGGATTACAATCTATGAACTGTTAGTTCTAAGATTATTTGTTCCTGGACTATTGGGCTAGATATTGTCACGCCTCCCAACTCGCCCCTAAAAGTTTGGGCATGACCAATTCGATAACAGTCCCAAAACTCAATAATTATATAATTTGGGGCTTGAATGGAAGCACTTATCAATTTAAAACAAACATCCATTGAGCTAACGCTTACATGCCAGGATCACAAACATTCCATCAAATAGTCCAAGATATAAGGAAAATACACATAAGAGACAGTTATGCACACACATATATACAGTCCCATCCCCGCAACTGGGGGTATAACTAAAACATCGATAGTAAAGGTTAAACATGCTTTCCTACGTTTGATAAGAGTCAGTGACCCATGCTCAGAGCAAAGAAAGGAACTTCACAAAATTGGGTAACTTCACTAAACTGCCTGGATATGGTGGGATGATCAAAAATAGCTGTTAGGCTGGACTAAAACTAACCTCCGGGTTGGTTACCTACAGAGACAGACATAACACGGAGTGAGCAAGGCTCAGTGAATAATAGTATGTAGAGAATTCAAATGAATAAACTCGAATTACAACGTATATAGGTCACGTGTTTGATTTTGTTCTATAAACATTTCCAAAACGGCCTTGGGCCCAATCTTTATACAAAACGGCCTCAGGCCCAATGTCATGCAGAACGGCCTTAGGCCCAACATATCATATGGAACGGCATCGGGCCCACATATCAACAGTTGTCTGAACATTGGAGGGTAGGTGGTACATCGACATGTACACCACCTCCCTCGGCCATAGGCCATGAATCATATTTAATTCCAATCACATTACGGTCGGTGAGACATCGGCATGTCCTCACCTTCCTCTTCTTTAGATTTGTCCACCCTTAGTGGCTTATAACCGAACGGCCTCGAGCCCATCATTAGCAAGACAGAATGACCTCAGGTCCATAAGGATATTATTGCTCATTAACGCTCATAAGTTTCCAATTGTTCATCACGAGGAGACGTAGTTAACTTACGAATAGCAGAACGTTAATAATAATTATTAACAGTAAACGAAACATATCACTACAGTACTACTACTCATAGTGATGTGGTGGAGCAGTAGTTCCTTTCAGTATGTGACCTACATGCACATGCAACTCACAAGTTAGTCCCTTTTCTTTTAATCAATCTCTATTTCGTTCAATCTCTACCAAATTACAAGCATTTTAAAAGCTTTAGATACGCATTTTAGCAATCCCAGAGGGTCAAACAAGAGAAAAGACACACACAGAATTTCCCCTCTTAGGCCGCACGTGCGACAGTCCCCCTCCGCACGTGCGGGAAGGTGGGTCGCACGTGCGGTAATCCTCCCCCGCACGTGCTTTTATTTTAGTAGCTTAGCTTCGGATTCCCCTGTTTCCCGCACGTGCGGTCGAAACCCCTATTTTGTGCAATCCGATTCAAGGCACAGACCCAACTAGGTTACAACATTTTAAGGCACAAAATAGAGGAATTTAACATCATATGATGATATAATGCTACACTAACATGAATCATAGGCTCGATTAGGTCTTTAATCCCTTCAAACTCATAAACACAATTCAATTCCTTGAATTCCTAGCTATACTTATTTTTCCCAAACATATGTACATAATCATCCCAACACATAAATGAGATCAAACATGAAAAATGAAAGAATATCATGTAATTCTACTCCACATAGCTCAAACTAGTTCATATCGATCAAATGATAACGACATCTTCCCAATTAATCAATTATCACACTTTTGGCTTCAATTACAAACCCTAGCTTGCATGAATGTCAAGAAATTCCTACTCAAACCCAAGAGAGAGGTTATTCAAAGCAGGTTGCACATACCTTAAGTTCAAATCTCTACAATCCTCATCAATTTCCCAATCTTCTTCCTTGTTGAGGTTTCCTCTACTTTCTCCCCCTCTCTACGCTTTCCATTCTCTTAGAAGATATTTCTAAGTGATATATATCAAGGGGCCAAATAAGGAGTTCAAAAGGCTATTTAAGGATTTATTACAATTTAATTAATTTAATCATTCCAAATCGAATTTTTACGAAAATTCATGTTAGGATCTAAAAATCATGTTGATCACAATTGTAAAGTCGATTTCAGATTATTAAGTTTCTAAAGCTTTCAATTACTGATCCAAACATCGCAATTGTAACAGATATTTCTCATAATTGACAGATATAAGTCCATAATCATATAATTCACACAATTAAACTCAATTTCACATGGAATTTCACATTAGCTAGATAAATGCACATAATAGAGACCGGAAGCATACCAGAAAACATATAAGAGGGTTGGGTTATTACAGATATGATTTGTATCTCATGTTTATTTTGTCATGGGATTAGATGTTAGAAAATAAATTATCTTAGTGAATATCGTATTTGTTTGAAAAAATTATGAAAAAGGATAGTTGTTCAAGAAAATTAATTTGTCATTCTCAATTATTTAGTGGGTGTTTGGTGAAATGCAAAACGAATCCTTCCAAAGATTTGTAAGTAGTGACAATATTAAAATTGATTATATATATATATATATTTTAGGATGGAATTTGTAGCATGCTTCAAAGTTTACAATTTTTTTTTTTATTAATCAGCAAAAAATTAAATTTTATTGATGAATCCAGTGCAATATTTAATAGAATCTGCCAAAGTCCCATAATCTATACTATATATATATAAGAAAATGTAGTGGAGTACAAGAATTCTCCAAACTCTTAATATTAAAGTCTTACACATTCTCTCTCCTATGTGTCACCTCTCAAGTCTCTCCCATTTTTCTTAATTTTTAATCATTTGTCAATTATCTAAATCTCAAAAGCCAAAAATTAAGCAATCGAACAATATTTCCAACCTTACTAAAAGCTAGCATTTGCACTGTTGTGACAATGTCATTTATATATTGTAAATATGAAATCGTTAGTTTAACATTATCACACATCATTAGTACAAATTTAGGAGTTTTTTCTTTAAAGATTTTTAAGAATTTTTATGAACAGTAAGATTCTTCACTTTAAAGCTATTTTTTACGAAACGATAGAACAAGTGCCATAAAAGATGAGATGAGTAATGTTGACGGATACCAAAAAACCTCTCACCAAATTGAGAAAATAATTGATGGTTTTGAAGGAATAATCCGCACTATTTATACTTGTCCAATTATCTTTTAAAAGACTAACATAAAGTGATAGATTTACTATTTAAATTAATAAAAATCAAATTAAAATAACAATACATATATTTGCTCCAGTACTATTACATCATGTTTGGCAACTTGGATTTTGACTAAAATAGTTAATAAAGACAAAAAACAAAAAAACTAAAATAACTAACAAGACAAAATGTCACATGTTACACTTCAATTAATCATTTTTTCTTTCACAACCATCTATTCAACTAAAAAAAATCCACAATTCTTCCCAAACACAATTTTTTTCATCTCATAAAATAGTTTAAAAGTCAAAAAAATAACCAAGACAGCTAAGTTTCCAAACGAGGCCATAATTTATGTCACCAAATACAATCACATCAGACACAACGATACTATTTCAAATACTCAACATTACAGCTGAAGTCGTTTGAAACGGTCATAAGAATCCTGAAATAGCATGGAAATTAGAATATTACACTTTATGGTTCGGAGTTTTTAAAAATTTTAATTTGTATTTTAATAGCTTTGGTATTTTTTTTAAATCTTTTAATTATTTTTTTAACTTTTTATATCTACTTAATCTTGATATACACTTAAAAAATATATAATTTGTACAAATGTTTTTATAAAATTCATTAAATAGAACAAAATATAAAAATGTACTAAATGTTAGTATTTTCGTATATATATATATATATTGTATTTGATGAATTTTTTAAAGTTTTTTTTCACAAATATTATACTTTTTATGTATATGTAGATTAGGTGTATCTAAAAAAAAAAAATTACATAAAATATTTTAAAATTTTCACCAAAAAAAAAAAAAAAAATACGGAAAACAAAAAACTCAAGTCTATTTAGTTTGGTTTTCAGAATTGTGACGCCCCCAAAATTTATGCAATAGATACAACTCGAAAGCAGAGGAATAATAGAAATAAAATACATTCATTCATCAGCGCTCAAAGTCCATTTACAGAGGTTAACACATGCGACATACATTCACCAATGTTCATCCTGAATCTATAGTTTGTGTTACAATGTTGAGGGAAAGAAACTAAACATATAATCAAATGCCCTATAGGCTTACATCTTTCCAAGTCATTGCTTGGTTACACAAAAGTGAGCCGAGCTCAATACAATTAAAGCTCTTGGCTATACAAAAGAGTAAAAACAAAATAAAGAAGCTCTTGCTTCCCAAAAGTCCCTCCAAGCTATTGCCTTGATGGGGCAGGTCACCAGCACCTGAAAATGATTTTCCCAAATAGGGTGAGCCAAAGCCCAGTAGGAATAATCTAACATAGTACATGAGATTTAGTAGAGATATAAGTACAATGTGCATATACAATGCTTGTGACAAAACATTCACATTTTTAATAGTCATAAAGTACCATGTTCATGTCTTATTCCATTTTCCTTCAATTCATTTCAATCCATGAACCAATTTCATTATCTTTCAACAACCCAACTGAGACTACAACTCAATGGTTATCTAATCAACACAATTGCCACACAAACACTTCAATCTACCATTTTACGAAAAAATTTTCCGCGGGATCGGCACTCATGTATACATAAGATTTTGGGACTTTCACCCTGGACACTCAAGCCAACTTAATTTTCAATGGAGTCCATCCCCTATCTCCTCCTAAACAATGAAGTACATCTCATTTCTCCTCGCAAACATCATACATATACAATGTATTTAAACATAGTCATAATCAATGACAATCAACAATAGATTAGTTTCAATTCACCTAATCCTTATGCATTTTCTACAACAATCATAGCTATCCTCCACTGATAGCCCAATACAGTTATTTCTAAACAAATATTCAATCTCAAGACAGATAATTTATCCAAAATTTCTGAAAGGTGAGAGGTATTACATACTCAACTCCACCATCTATTTCAATATTCACCCAATTTCATGTTTACAACACCAATCTCATTTATTTATACAAAATAAATATTATAATCATTTTAGAGCAAACTCCCATTTTTCCAAATATTAACCCAAGTACCAAAATCAACAACTTTGACATAATACAACCTCATTTTCAAACTCCATAACCGTTTATTTTCCATACACCAAAAACCCCTCTTTTTTATTTCACACCCAAACCCTAAGTTTGTTCAAACTACTTCCAAATTCTACCATTATTACACAATGACAAATAACTAAGTTAAAGATCATATGAAAGTGTAGAAAATCCATACCTCAAAGAAAGGAGACGAGCGAAACAAGGTTGAAACTCCAAAGATACCGAAACCAACTTTCGTTCGGATGAAAAGAGAGCCTACGACGTGCGCTACCTTTTTCTCAAAGGCACTAGGGTGAACAACCCAATGGATCTAGGTGAAATAGTAGACAAAAGATGAGTTTTAGAGAGAGAAACTCAAGATCTGGGGTTTTGGAGAGTTTTAGAGAGAGAGAGAGAGGAATGAAAAAGTGATGAAAAAGGTCATTTTCACGGACTGTTATACATGTAGTCCGCTCGAGCGTGGAAAGTGACACTCGAGCGTCAGACACAATGCTCCGCTCGAGCGTAAGAAGCGACGCTCGAGCGTCGAATACACTATTCCAGCATTTGCAGGTCTGCAAAAAAATATTGAGAGTTTGTAAATCCCGTTCGAGCAGACAAGAAAAAATGTAAAGCTCGCTCGAGTGCAAGAATGGCCGCTTGAGCGGAGGAGTAAAAATCTGGGCAACATAGGTTTGGAAAATCAAGCAACCAACCTATTCCAAACACACAACTATAATCCAAATGACTAATCCAAAGAACAACAAGGGTAATAAGAGATGGACAACAACATTGAACCATGAAATCCGAGTCCGGAACATAATAAAATATCGGGTCAAAACCGCAATCGCTATAAGAATCAATTTTGAAAATAACTTTTTTAAAAGAGTTGACAAAATTTAAAAACTTGTTTAGTTATATATTCTAAAAATAGTTTTTAAAATTTTGAAAATTTAAAACTTGTTTGCTTTTCAAATTCTTAAATAATTTTTAAAACTCTGTTTCATTTTGAAATTTTCAAAAATAGTTTTTGAAATATTTGTAGTGGACTTTTTAAATATTTTAATCAATGTTTTTTAGTTTTTTTATGATTTTTTTAAAAATATTAAATACTAACAAATATATAGAAAAATATACAATTTTTATTTTATTTTTTTAAAATTTTTTAGATCGACTCAATCTAAATATACATAAAACGTATAAAATTTATGAAAAAATCATAAGCTTTCAGAAACCTCTCCAAAATCCAAATTGGGCTCAATTTTTCAAAAAAGTGAGTTAAAATAGTCTTGATATATATATACACTAGTAGTCTAATGACAAAAAAAGAAGATTAATATTAAAGGCACGATGTAATAATATTATATGTGTATTTTTTTTGTCACTTGAGTAACATGACCACTTGAGTAACACACTATATGTGCTC
This sequence comes from Camellia granthamiana, assembly GCA_036172215.1. Lineage (NCBI taxonomy): Eukaryota > Viridiplantae > Streptophyta > Magnoliopsida > Ericales > Theaceae > Camellia > Camellia granthamiana. The sequence goes on from CM069904.1 coordinate 43,981,472, forward strand.
AAGTGATCATGTTATATAGATATGTCAATATATATAAAAGAAAATTAATACTTTCAATTGAATGTAATGTTAATAATGAGGCTTAACGGACTCTAATTTCAATCTAAAACAGAAAACAAAACGGATTTATGTATCTTCTTACGTAGAATAGAACGACTCGGAGCAACATAAAGAAGAACATCTTAATCGCAATTCTGCGATTAAAATTCTGGCCCCGCACAAAGAAGTGTTCGAATATTTCAGAGCCGAATTCACTCACAGCAGGTTTGATAATGCAATTCACGAAAACTTCCCTTGCAGCAGTCTCTTTGACATGCGACACCTCTCGTAACAAGCGATCCCTCTTTTATTTGTCCATATTGGTCTTTTACTTTACAACGTGTACATTCTCTCTCTACATCTTTCTGAGGAATTGGATTGTTCAATCCACCATCGGATTGGACTATCTAATCTGGCTTATTGAGTCTATTTTTCAGTCTCGTTTGGATAATTTGAACTGTTTATATTTTAGGATTGTCGAGTATGACATTTTTGCCAAAAAAAAAATAAGTCGATCAGATAACGGAAATTACATGTTCAAATCAATTTTATATAGACGGTGAAAAAATAAACGGTTCATGCAACTGTCTGTAGACACCCCATTTTTGACCGTCCTCAAGACTTGGACGTCACCGCTTGAATACTCGGTGATCATCCATGTTTGTGTTCGTCTTGAGTTCCCGGAGGTCTTGGCTACACGCCTTGCCTCAAGATCTCTTGACTCGACTGTTTTGTGTTTGGTTTTGCACCAAACACTTGTGCTTTGCCTTGGAGGGGCAGGGAATGGCTTGTGGGCCATCCCCACACTTCACCGGCCATGGCTTGAGGCCACCGGCTGTGTTTTGTTGCCACCGGCCAAATGTTTGGCCGGCCGGCATTATAGATGGCCGGCCGGCTATCTTTCTTTGGTCAATTGCACTTTTGGCTGGCTGACTACTGTGCATCTGCTTTTGCAGATATTTTCATGCAGCTGGCATGCACTTGGCTCCCCTCCATACATATGGAGGGATCTCCCTCTTAACTAGCTTGTCTTGTAAGCTTGCAAGATTGAAGCTCTATAAGAGGAGGTCTCCTCTCCCTCTTTTAGGGTTAGACAACACTTCTTAGAGAGCTCTGGTTTTAGGGTTTGGTTTGTATATCTATCCTATATCTATATATCTCTCTCTCTTGTATTTGTGTGTGTTTAGCCTTAGGATTGCATACAAACACCCACTATTACACTGTCCTCTTGGAGCTGAGGCCCTTGAGGGTTGTTTTTAAAGTTTTGGAGTTGGTTTGAACCAAAGAAGCTGCTGGTCTTCCATTCTTGAAGAGAGTCTACAAGGGTGAGCACTTACTCCTTTAAATAATCCATTTTTGCAAAGCCTTTTTGACTATCTTGCATCTATTTTTGAGCTTAGCATATAACACATAAAAGTTCTGTTTTTGAGCCCTCTAAATAGTTGTTTAAGAGTGTTCTAAGCTTTGGGGTTGTTTGACCCCTCTTAAGGCTTATTTGGCCTTCATTTTGTGCCATTTTGGTGAGCTCCGGGACCATTGTGTTTGGGTCTTCTCACCACTGAAATCTTGAGGGATTTCAGTGGTGAGGATGGTGCCTTGAGGTCCTAAGAAGGAGAGGGCCACCCCCTCTCCTTGTTGTCCTTGAAAAGGGCCATTTTAGCCTCTTGAGAGAGCATATTGTTTAGGTTCATGTTGGCCACGCCTTAACTGATTTTTGTGCTTATTACATCATAATATAGCTCTGTTTTTAGTTGGTTTTGGTACACCATGCTTGCTTAGCATACATGCCTTGTAATGCCATGTCTAGGCCTTAACATGCTTTAAGCTTTGATCCTTGTTCTAGCATGATTTTGGCCAAGCTTTGTGAAGCTTTTGTGTTTGTTTTAGCGTGCTTAAGTTCTGTTCTTGGTTGTTTTGGTCGACCATGGCACACTTAGTATAGCCACCTTGCATTTTGGCTTGTTAGCCTTAGGTGTGTGAGTGTGTAGCATGCACTACTTGCATTATTTCAGTGGTTTGGAACCACTTACCATGTTATTTTAGACCTCATGATGTGCTTGTATGCTTGCATTTGATGTCCCTTTAATGCTTTATAAGGTTGTTATCTCATGCTTCATGTTTTGGCCTTCATGCATGCCATCATGCTTAGGCCCCCTAGGATGCCATGTCACTATGTTTTTAGCTTTGTTTTAACATACTAAACCTCTGATTTTGGTCATTCAATTCATGCCATGTTTGGTTTTGTTAAGGGTAGTTCAATACCTTCTTGGCTTGCCTTAAGCTTTGGACCATTGGTTGCATGTTTGGCTTGTCTTGCTTGCTTGGTTTGGCACCATCACTAACATGATTTTAGAGCTTTCCATGCCTTGCATCCATGTTTGCATCCTTTCAAGTGTGCTTAAAAGTCTCTCTTTTATGCCCAAGTCTTGGACCTTGCATGCATGTCTATTGGTATGTGTTTTAGCCTCTATTATTGAGCATGTTGGCCACTGTTTTAGGCTTGTTTAAGGGCTGCCTAATTTAGTTTAAGTCCATCCCTTGGCATGTTGTTGCATGCTTAGCTTATGACATGTTGTTGCGTGTTGAAATGGTGTTGCATTTGGCATGCATTCTCCTCCTTGTTTTCGTTGCTTAGCATGCCATATGTTTTGCATGTTTGTGTGTTGGCATTGTACCTTGTATGCTCATTTAACTTGCATGCTTGTTATATGCCTTGCATGCTTCCCATATGCTCATGTTGCATGCCTAGTTAACATACTTAGGTTGCATTGCATTTGCGTGCATCTTTCACCTCTTGATCAGGCCATGATAGAGGTTGAAAGCCCCTTTGTTTGCTTATTTGGTTTGCATTGCATTTGAAATTAAAATGCACACTTGATTCTTTGGGCCATCATGCATGGAAATGCGCGATTGGTGGTCTGAGAATCGAGAATCATATCCCTTTGAGTCATGAATATGATAAGGGGTGTGATTGGTGCATACATTGCTTGAAATGCATTGCCATGCTATGTTTTGCCCTCTGCTGCTGTCAAAATCAGTTTCCGCAGGAAGATTTGGCCGGCCGACCATCTTCAGTGCCGACCGGCCATCCATCAGTGGCCGATATCTCAATTAGTGGCCAGTGGCCAATCCCCTTAGCCGGTGGTGTTCTACAGCATTCAGAGAAGCAACCCTGGGACTTGTGCAGTCTTCAGAGGAGCAGAACAGTCAAAGCAGAGGCATCTTGTGTATGGCAGTGACTTTCTGAGCGGAACCGAGCGCGCATGCATTGGAACCTCTTCCCGAGGCTGCTGTTTGCTGCTTTCTTAGATTAGTTAATTTGCTTAGCTAGTTTAATTGGTCTGTAATAATTAATTAGCTTGTAGGTTAATTAATTGTATTATTATTTCGGTCCCTCCGAGCGGGGGGCAAATTTGTAATAAGTGTGGGTGCGTGTGTGTGCATGTCTTCCAACCCCCACTTCTTTCTCCCTTTTACTTACCTGCTTTTGATGGTTAGTATTAGGTCATATTTAAATTAGCATCATTATGCTATGCATGCGTGCATTCATTCATTTGTCTTGCATGCACCGGGCTCGGCGCATCATGCTAACTGCATTGTATTTCAAATTCCAAATTGAATACGTGTTATTTGTAGCATCTCACATGCCATCCTAGGATTAGCCGAGCCTATTCTAGTGACATTCTGTATGAGACGCATTAGCCATTTTAACATGAACTAGGATCATGCATGATTACTAACTAGTTTATTGTTTTGGCACGGAGTACGATGTAAGTATTTATGTTTTAGCATCTCGCATAAATGTGAATGCTAACATGACAGCATGCTTACCATGTGGCTAGATGCTTATGTAATATAAACTGCTTGAATGCCTGTGGGTGAAGGTTGGATTGTTTGAGTTGGGACAACTCGTTGAAATCCGTGCTTTAGCCTACTTGCGAGTAGCAAATTTCAAACTGTTTTTCAAACAAACGATATGCAATGCTTCGTTCCAAATTAGGCGATCTAGTCTATACTTTTGTGTTGTGCGCATCACATAGTAATTCTAGCTAATTAACCGGAATAAGAACGCATAATGTTTTCAAAACAAGATATCGTGGTTAGTAGAGGCCGATCTTCGGATCGGGCGAGAGGGGGTGCTCATAGCTGACCTTCCCCAATCGTACCCAAGTTCCCGAGCCGAGGCAACTCTGGTAATGACGGACACGTGGCCTTAGGCAAACGAGTCAGGGTTTCCTAAATCCCCCATTAAAAATATTTAGGTGGCGACTCTGTATCTGGCAAAGCAGTCTATGTTTGGCACTTCTTTCAAAATCTGTTTTTTTCTCAAAACGATTTGCCGGATTTGGACTCTTTGGTTCAGATTAAGAACCGTGACAAATCGAGTCCGAACTGTGGCGGAGGCCCTCACGTGGGGCGCGTCCACAGTTTCTGGTGACTCTGCTGGGGAGTTAGAGAGCTTGACTCGAACTCGTGATGTCTTGTTTTGACTACACTCATGTGTTTCTTTGCATTGCATGTGCATTGGTGCGCCTAGGACACCGTGTTGGCCATCTGTTATTCCTGAGAGGTTTGTCGGAGGCTCGCTTCGAGAAGCGTGCCATAAGGCTGACCGGTTATGGGCTCTGCCAATATGGAACACAACCCCGATTTTACCGGGGCACCCTTTTGACAATTTGACCTAGTGCATGTCGGAATCCATAGTGACCATTGCAAACTAGGACAGGTTGCTTACCCGATATAGGTTGTTTGAAACCGCTACGTACGTAGTGAAACCCTAGCTCTAGACAAAATAGGACAGGGAAACCCTACCCCAATATAGGGGTGTTTTGGCTCTCATTTCCTTGCTATGTGCTTTTGGAGTGTATCTCTACAGGAACGCACATATCAGTTTACAAATTTGAGTATCAGGCCTGAGGGCACCAGTATCAATGTTTGTAAGAATCAGTTATATCTGCGGGTATCCGATTCAGTATTTTGAGTAGTGATTTTGGGGAACAGTGATCAGTAGTAGAGTACGGTTGTCCGGCTTCACCTGTGTTTGATCCGTTTGGGTTGAAATGCTGCTTGTTTTCCTTTCAGTTCAGGGAGTTGATACAGAATAGCCAGTGTTCCCCCTTGCTGAGCAAGACAGATATCTGATCCGTCAGTCACCATTCAGTATGGCGGACTTATCATGACGCAGAACTCAAAAGAGATTGCGATGATGACAGTCGCACTAGATCAAGGAATCATCTTGCAAGATGAGACCAATGTTGATGTACCACATCCGCCCAGGTCGCCTGCTGCATGCCCGATCTGGACCCCCCAGTTGTATCAAACTCATGAACCCACCACGTTCGAGTTGATGGGAATGATTGGCGACCTCCAGAGGTCCGTGGTGGATCTTGCTTACGGGATGTCGGCTTCGCCACCACCTGCACCATACACCGGGAATTTTATGCCAGAGGAGCCCCCGCTCCTGGGACGGATTGTGATCGAGCTCAGCCAACCTGAGGTTGTCTCAAGTTATAGCAATGACGTGTTAGCATCAACCCAAACCCTCGATCAGGCTGAGGCTAGAGGTAAGAACAAAATGAGAACAGATATTGATCCCACTGAACAACTGCTGTGGGCAGTCGAGGCTTGAAAGCCGGGGGGATGAATAAGCAACAAGTATTTGCAGTCCTGACCAAGACTGTAGATGATGTTTTCCCTGCTCCAACTGAAGGCAGTACCGGCCAGTCAGAAAATCGGGATATGCCTCGTCATGCCAGAACAGTTCCTTCCGTTCCCAACCCTGCACCCGGGAAGATCAGAAAGTCAAGGCAGTGCCTATCGACCTGTTCGCTAGTGCGTCTAGCAAGAATACTCAAACTTCAAAGTACTTGCCCTGAGGACGCAGGATCTTTCACGCTCTTTACATGCCGTTGTCGAAGGCACTTCAGATCTTGGCCGAAAGAGGGCATCTTAAACCCTTGGAGCCTCGGCCTCTCCCGAAGAATCTCCCTCTCACACATGATGCTGCCTTGTGCTGCGCGTACCACCAGCAAACCGGTCACGCTACCGATAACTGTTTCTGCCTTCGTCATGAAGTGCAAGATTTGATCGACAATGAGGTAATCCTCCTACCCACCTCAGCAAAGTCTGTTGCTACCGAGTTGTTGGACTTTGAGGATACTGCGAGTATGTGATCGGGGAGTGAACCACCTGCAGGCGACCCTCGGCGTATTTTGGATATGGCGTCTGGCACGCATTTTTGAGCATCTGCGAATGCTAGTTTTGTAAATTCTGGTTTGGGTGTCGAGTCAGTTTTTTGTTTTGTTTTGAGTCTGTCTCTTCGTCTTGAGTCAGTTCTTTTTTGCTTAAAGGTCTGTCTTGTTGTAGCGAGTCGGCTCCCCTTGTATAGAATGTCAGGTGATTCCGGGGTTGTTGCCTCGAACACCGTTTTGTTTTGCAATTACTCATTTTGCTCTCTTTTTGAGTCTGTCTCTGCTGTAGAGCCAGTTGCAACCAGGAAATCTGAATGAAACAGCTGCGGCTATCGTGTTTCCATGCTTATTGCTTATTTTGAGCTAGTTGTGCCAGGGGATTTGAATGGAACGACCATGCATTCCACCTGCTCTTTTGTGCCCTGAAAATCATTGTAATGACCTAAGTTTTTCAAAAACCTTTTTGAACACTGCGGTAAAAACAAAGAGGAAGGAATTCCTTGGGTTTTGCAAAACTTTGGTCATTTTAGAGAAAGAGAGGCATGCTAAGTCTTTAATGACTGAAATCATGCTTGTTAGCGTGAGTACTGAGAAAGACCCTGGCTTGATCCAGACTGGTTTCACACTATCTTCAGCGCGAGCGATTTGTAGCTTTCGTAAAAACTTTCAAAAACAAAATGTTTTGCGCGGTCTTGTGAAGACCTGTGTGGAATCGCTCTTGAGATTGTGTAGCCTAGGATCGCTCTCAGCCTTAAGATTCAATCCGTTTGTTTTCAAGCCTTGACCACAATTCGGACTGTTCAACGGTCAACTACTATGTAAGGCCTGTGTGGCCAGATTTGAAGTAGCCCTCGAACAAGAGGCGCCAAAATCAGATCAAGAAGGTCAGATCTCACCACAAGAAGCTCGTGAAGCAACCGCGACGGATCCTTCTGCAAATCAATACAACAGCCATTCTCCTGGATACAGAGAGACTTCAATCTCAAAACCATTTGGCATGGACTTGTTACACTTTTACCCTTTGAGAGGCTCGCTGGGCCGAAAACCCGAAAGGGCAACCCAGGCAAAAGTTAGAGCAAGGAAAATATATACAAAAGCAAAAAAAAAAATTCGAAAAAGAAAGCAAAAAAAAAAAAAAAAAAAAAAGAAAGAAAAAAGAGAAAAAAAAGAAAAAAAAGAGCTCGCAAGGTCGAAAACCCACATCGGGCACCTTGGCAAAAGTTAGAGCCTAAAAAGTGAAGGTTAAAATACCTGAGTGTACCTTAACCTGAACTACGTAAGGCTTGATTCCCATCTTTGGGATACGTAGGCAACTTCACCCTGAAGTCCAGCCCCCAACGCTTTCATAGCGACTAAGTCCATGTAATGGTTTTGATCATCCTTGATTCCCATGTTTGGGATATGAAGGCAACTTCATCCTGAAGTCCAGCCACCAACGCTTTCAAAGTGACTGTGTCCATATATTGGTTTTGACCATCTTCGTCTTCTCTGTATCCGAGAGTTCGGTCGTGATCACCAATGACGACGGTTTACAATATGTTGCGGCATCATCCAAACAAGGGGCAACTTTCCGTTGCCATGAGTTGCCATGAGTCGCCGTTCAAACCAGGGGCAACTTTCCGTTGCCATGCAGCCCTTTCAAGCAAGGGGCAATTTCCCATTACCTCCAATCCAAGGTTGCGTATCTCAAGAGTAAGTTTCGTGCTTGTTGAGCATTGACCGTTTGCAAAAATAGTTTTTGAAAACTTTTACTGAGGTTGACTATTTTCTCGAAAACTATTCCATTTTCCAAAACTGGACCATTTTCTTGGACCCAAAAAAGGAAAATTTTCAGTGCTTGTAGCCTGACTTGCATGATTTTAAATCAAAAATCGAACAAGTATGTTAATCTAACTCTCACCTTGGTCAAAACTGTTTTAGTAGAAAATCAAAACAAAAAAAATGGCCAAAGTGATGAACAAGGGGCATAGTCGAGTCAGGTGTTCTGTCTTTCCCCCGTCATCAACATACTTGCCAGAAGGGCACTCTATTCACCGGAAGAGGGCACCACTGAAGCTGTCAGTAAAGGGCTGTGAGCTCTCAACAACCTCCAAGTAACGAGGTATCAAACCAAATGCGAAGCACAAATCAGAGAAAATCAAGACACTCCATACTCCATCCGAAACATTGACTGAACGTCACCAGAAGAAATAGCCGCGAGCTAATAATATTGGGCGTGAACCCACAACTTCCTATTTATCCATCAATCACCCTGGGGAGGGATGAAAAATGAGAGAATAAAGAATAGAGAGGTGTAAGTCGAGAGAAAAGTGAGGAAAAGGGTTTTGAGAGAAAAAACCGAGCCTGAGGGCCGAGTGATGTGAGAATCACAAATGAGAAAGGGTGGGAAACATACCCGGAGGTACAGGCTCCTCAAGATTTGAGGTCTTTCGTTTTTTTGTAAATACGTCCGTGTGTCGTGTCTTTTGTCTTGTTTAGCCCAACTTTTGTTTTGGCTCGGTTCCGAGCGTGTCTCGATGTGTTTAGGCTGTGTGCCTTTTGTTTTCTTTGTTGAGTCTTTTTCCGCCGTGTTCAGTCGTAGGCTCAATACCCAGGTTGAAACCCTTTTTCAAATTCAAAAATCGTTTGTGCTCGGAGTGCTGTGCCATTCTCTACATTTAGGCGAAGCAAAAGGAGAAAGGGAAAATTTGGAGGCATCTGAGTGTGCTTCAACTTCAGCCGGTTTCACCTTTGCAGTTCGTCTCGTCAGATTGGGCTGTTTGTTCAAGATTTGCCGTGTGTAGAATGAACCAAACGTTGTGTTATGGGCTGTATGCAGATTAATCCTCAGCAGAGTATGGGCTGTGTGTTCAGGTTAAGCGGTAATTTGTATGGGTTATTTTGCTGTTGGCTGGTTCATTATCTGATCATTACAATACAACTGTTTGATTTTCAAAAAACAGATCAATTTCATTTGCATTGAGGCGTAATATGATGTAATGCGATGCAATGTATAGATGTACAAATATAACACTTTTGCAAACAAAAAAGGGTTTGTTTCATTTCATCATCTTTTTCAAGTACAAAGCTTTGGAAACAAAAATCTGCCTACGGCAGTACAAGGTACCCTAGCTACTAGCAAAAGTACAGAAAAGAAGAAAAACAGCAAAAATTTGTATCGATGTCCAAAGGTCTCAGGCCTAGGGGTCCGTCCTCATCCTCTTCCCGGATGAAGGCCCAAGAGCAGCGTCATCAGCATCATCATTTGAGTCTGAGCCCGAGCCGTCTCCGGTCTCCTCCTCGGACGACTCTGCCTCCGCCTCTGCCTCGGACTCCTCGTCATCATGATCAGGGACTGGAGCCCGCGAGCTGCTCCCTACATGGGTGCGCCCCGCTTTGGTGCGGGGGCATACTCTCCCATCTCGGGTGGAAACGGAAGGTCCGGCCAGAGCACCTCCCACATGAGGAATCTGGAAGGGATGCTGAAAAGTACAAAAGGCAAATGCATTAGTATACTGTGAGCAGTTTATCAGTGCAGAATGCAGTGTATGAGTACAGTGTATGAATACGGTGAGCAGTTTATCAGTGCAGAATGTAGTGTATGAGTATAGTGTGTGAATACTGTGAGCAGTTTATCAGTGCAGAATGCAGTGTATGAGTACAGTGTGTGAATACTGTGAGTAGTTTATTAGTGCAGAATGCAGTGTATGAGTACAGTGTGCGAATACGGTGAATTAGTGCAGAATGCCGTGTATGAATGCAGTATATCAGATGCCGTGAGGGGCGTGTATCGGGTGTTGTTGACAATATGATGCATCAGATTATGTAGATTTTGAGACTGCGGTTGAAGAACATACCGGAATGCCATAAATGGCTAGAAGATCAAGACTCCGCTGGAACATCCCCATCATAGAGGCAGCCAACTCTAGAGATTGGCAGGTGTACTCGGAGGAAGCCTGCAAAAGTATTAGATGCATCAGTATTCTGCGGAATATCAAATAAGCCGAAATGAAATGACAATGCAAGATGCAAGATGAAGTAGTACATACCGGAGGAAAGTCGTAGAAACCGACTAACTCGTGATCAGCTGGAGGGGGAGCAATGGGAATCTGGTAAGTCGCCCCACCCTGTCCCCGGCATGTCATCGAAGTAGGGAGCACTGGCCAACTAGCCCCCCGTCCCCTCCGAGCTCCACCCCTGCCACGGACTCGAGCTGTCCTCGATGTCCCTGCTGGCCTCTCTTTCTCAGCTCGACGACCACCGCTCAGAGGCTGCATGATGAAGGTCCGGACATACTCCGAGTAGTCGCCCTCGCCCCTGAAACCATCTGCCTCCCAGCCAATCGTATAGTCAGTCATCTGCTCGGGAGTGAATCTCTATGTCTCCCTCATGTGCTCGGGAGGGTGAACCGGGACTATCTGCTCTGGTAAACCTAGGGTTTGGCGTAGGAGACGCTCACCCAGGTACCAAGCCCGATAGACCGGGCCCTCTAGCAAAATTCGGAAACGCGAGGTCTCCTTAGCACCGGCAAATCGATCCTGGATCCCAACTGGCAATGGAGCCCAAGGCTGCCAGGTAATTTGTAAATGGCAGGCGGTTTATTATCTACTATTATCAGAAAGTACAGTGCAAAGCGAAGCTTAAATGAAATGCAAGTTCTAGGCATACCTCTGCGGGGGTGATGGTGTCGAAGTAGCGACGGTAGAATATAAACGTCTCCCGCGGTCTCCGTACACACCTCCCGTCGAAGCGGCGCAAGAACGGGACGACGAGAGGGGTCTCCACGTCTGGCACAGGCGCAAGTCTCGGAAAGTAGGCGTAGACCCACAACTACAGAGCAAATACCAGTATGCTTATCGAATAAAGCAGAATATAGAATAAAGTAGAAATAGCAGGACCGTGCATTGTGCAGTATACAGTTAGCGTGTATTGTGCGGAGTGTACAGTGTGAGCAGTGTAAAGTCAGTGTAAAACAGAGTAGGTGTGTGCCGTGTGTGCAGTATACAGTTAGTGTGAAGCAGACCACAGTGTGTGCAGTGTACAGAGTACAGAAAATGTAAAGCAGAAATGAAAAGCAGAGAAGAAAACGTACCTCCCAAGCTCGCCAGTAGCCCCCGAGCAGTTGTCCGCTACAACGGGGGGCTGAGCTCATGTACCCGTACAGAGTGGCCAAGGCAGTGCCACCCCAATCATAGCGCAAGATCCAGGTGACGTCCATGAGAGCGCTGAGCAGGCAGAGGGGCACAGTGTTCGCCCGGTCGGTGAAAATAGTCGTCCCCAGCAGGAACATGAGAAAGCCGCACGCATATCGCTCCACCGCCTCTTGAGTTATCGGAGCCTCCTTGACTAAGGCTGGCTGGACTGTGAACTAGACCTCGAACCATGAATACCTGATGAAGCCGGGACGCGCGAGAGGTGGCACCTCGCCAAGCAAGTAAATCTGAGCGGCCTCCCACTCATCCATGTCGGTATCAAAGGGGATCGGATCACCCCCTACCTCGATGCCGGTGAGCATCGAGAAATCATAGGGAGTCATCGTCATGTCTCCCGTAGCGGAGAAGTGGAAGGAGTCAGTGGTGTCCCACCACTTCTTCGCTAGAGTAGCAAGGAGAGGCCTGCTCACAGTGAGGCACGAGAGTCCCCTACAGAATGCGCCGAAGCCGGCTTGATCCACAATATGGCAGACCGCATCGGGCAGCTTTGTGTACCAATCTCGGGCAGCGATGTTCCCATACCCCCGGACGGCATGGGAATCTCCTTGTTTTCAAGCAAACAATTGCGAAGCAATGCTAAATGTACAGGTTTGAAAAGCATTCAGAATTGATGCAAATATAGCGTGTGTACACGTTTTCAGATTCAAACAGATACCGGGTGCCGATGTGCTTACAGTGAACTATAACATGCAATGTGTCAGCGTGTTTGGGTGGTTCAGTACAGATACAGCGTGTGTGCACGTTTTCAGATTCAAACAGATATCGGGTGCTGTTGCGCTCGTGGTAAACTACAATGTGTGCTGTGTCAGTGTGTTTAAGTGGCTCAGGGCCAGTGTAGTGTGTGTGCACGTGTCAGATTCAAATAGATATCAGTTGCAAGTGTGTTCATAGTCAACTACAATATACAGCGTATCGGTGTATCCGGGCTAAGCAGTTAAAGAACATAATCAGCTATGGCAGTTAAGTGTTCTACATTGCAGAAAATAAAACAGAGGAAAGAATATACCTCGGAAGCGCCGAAGGACAAATGAGACGTCGGCTCGCGCCAGAGAAGCTCTGGAGCCGCCATCCTATCGAAGCTCCTGAACTGACGGAGTCCATCGGGAGGCAGGATGTGAATCGTCGGCCGGTAGGTCGCTGGATCGAATAGACGGACGCTCAAGGGAAGAAGCTTAGCCCTGGGATCTATCTCATGATCCGGGGGAGTCCCGCCCCGTGGAATATCGTCCGCCATGTCAAAGATGGTGTGAAAATGACCGAGAAAGTGGAAACCGGAGGAGAATGCGAAAGGTCAACTAAAAAGTCAACCCCGAGAGGGCGGAAAATGGCCGGAAAAGGCAGGAAATGAAAGAGGCAAGGAAATCAAGAGAAACTCGAGGGGAACAAACCCTAAAAGGTGGAAATAGCAAAAGAAACACCGAAATGAAGAAATGTTCGGTTCAAAATGTTCGAAACGTGAAGAACTTCGCGAATCGAATGATGAAACGGGCGCGAAACACAAGAAAATGGAGGAGCGAAGGGAAGAAAATATCCTAGAGAGAGGGAGGGTGAAATTTCGGCCAAGGAGAATGAAAAGAATAGGGTTTGAAACCCTATTTTAAAAGACCCAAGGCGAAAGGACAAAACTGCCCCGATTTAGGCATTTTTGGCCGGTCGGTTGCATTTTTGGCCGGCCGGCCAAATATTTGGCCGGTGATGTGTTTTGGTGGCCGGTGACTTCCCCTTTTGGCCGGTGAGCCTTCTACAACCTTGTTTGGGTCAGATGTATAGTTTGGGACCTTCATTGCTCAAGACAGTACAAGAAGTGCCTTTCCGAAGCTCAATCGGTCTTCGTTTTGACCTCGGACCGTGTCTTCTGTGCGTGGCACTCGAATACGGGTGTCGTGTATCCTTTTTGTCTCTTGCAAGAGTCGAAAGTTGCCCCCATATGCATTGTCTTGCATTTGCATACCTTACTTGCGTTGTTTCACACTTTAATGCACGGTCTGGTGAGACCTTAAACACGCACGGTTTGGCGAGACCTTAAACACGCATGGTCTGGCAAGACCTTAAATATGCTCGGTTGGTGCTTGCATGTCGGCATGCATTGTAGCACACGTCATCCCTTGCATTATCATGCATTGCATTACAACGCTTTGTCGTCGACGCACACCGGTTATGCGTTATTTCGTTCGCATTGTTGTGCACACATCTTGTAAGTGTCATGTACATGTCATCCATGCATTGGCATGCATTTCAATCCATGGTCTGGCGAGACCTTAAACACGCACGGTCTGGCAAGACCTTAAATACGCACGGTCTAGGAGACCTTAAATCCTCGAAAGGTGCAAGACCTTTGGTGCATTGATGCGCACATTTCATTTGCATTTTCATGCATCTCAAGCTGCGCGTTTTAAAGTTCATGTATTTTCATGCATCTCAAGCCGCGCGTTGTCGCGCATTAAAAAAGTTCATGCATTGTCATGCATTTCAAGCGACTTGCGTTGTCGCGCACTCCATGCAACATGCATTTCAAAAAAAAAAAAAAAACAAAAAAATAGTGCATATGTCATGCACCATTGTAAATATTGCATATGTCGTGCACCATTGTAGATAGTGCATATGTCATGCATTTCATTGTAAATATTGCATATGTTATGAATCATTGTAAATATTGCATATGTCATGCATTCCATTGTAGATAGTGCATATGTCATGCATTTCATTGTAAATAGTGCATATGTCATGCATTTCATTGTATATAGTGCATATGTCATGCGTCCCACTGTAAATATTGCATTTACATACATCCCATTGCATATTGTAGATATCGCATTGTAGTTTGCATGCATTCACTGCATCACCCCTTTCATCTAGGACTCGCACTTTTCCTTGTTGAGCTTGGTCTGGTATGTGCTCATACTTTTCACGTCGAAGCATAGTTCTGCATGTGTACGTGCCTATTCCACGCTGGTATGTTGGTTTGAGGGTTGCGGCACCTTTTCTGTGTTAGACATGGCTCGTTTGTGTCCATGCCTTTCCTAGGCAAGATACGGTTTGGCCTGCGTGCCTTATCCATTGTAAATATCCATTCCATTGCATAGTGTAAATTTTGCATTGTAGCTTGCATGCATTCATTGCATCACATCCATCTATGGCTTGCGCCTTTCCATGTTGAGCTTGGTCTGGTATGTGCCCATACTTTTCATGTTGAAACGCGGTTATGAGATTTGGTGTACGCCACCTATTCCACACTGGTATGTTAGTTTGAGGGTGACGGCGCCATTTTCCGTGTTGAATGTGGTTTGTTTGTGTCCATGCCTTTCCTAGGCAAGATTTGGTTTGGCTGCATGCCATATCCACCGTATATATTACATTGTAGTGTAATTTTTGCATCTAGCATTAGGATCATTGTTCTTTCGTTAGCGGGTTGTTTCCCCACTTATGTCATTCCACCCAATACTCGTTCTTGTGTCTATCTACATTACTCATAGTTCTGCATGTGTACGCGCTTTGAGGGTTGCGGCACCTTTTCTATGGTAAACAGACTTGTTACTTCCATCAATCTATTTGACATCTATGTGGTTTTGAACCGCTCATGATTGGATCATGATTCAATTGCATTACATGTCATTTGCATTGTTTCAATTGCATTGCATTTCCTTTTGCATTGTTTATACATAGTTTTGTATATATTGCATATCATTTTGCATTCATCTTGCATGTTATGCATGTTGCTAACGGCATCGTACTTGTTAAGTTGCTTTCTTTGCAGGCACGATATTGTATGTACGGTTCATTTGAGGCTGGTGCAACCAGACGAGCCGGACAGGTATTGTATCCTCCGAGTGAGATGTTTTGAGAATTGCATAATTCTCTTACATCCTTTCTGCATTGTAGTGTAGTTTGGTGTACGCTTGCTTAAAACTGTCGCATGTTATGCTTCGTTACAGCTTTCTTTGCATGATCATAAGTTATGTTCGGCCTTGTGCATTGTCTTGCGTTTTGCCCTTGCCTTCGGGCGCATATCTTTATTGTCTTGCATGTTTGTCTAAGTCTTCGGCCTTGTCAAAATGGGTCATCTCTGGGCTTTGACATTCACTCCCGTTATTGTTATGACTTCCGAGTTCTGTCAAAGAGGGGCAACTGTAGACACCCCATTTTTGACTGTCCTCAAGACTTAGACGTCACCGCTTGAACACTCGGTGATCATCCATGTTTGTGTTCGTCTTAAGTTTCCGGAGGTCTTGGCTACACGCCTTGCCTCAGGATCTCTCGACTCGACTGTTTTGTGTTTGGTTTTGCACCAAACACTTGTGCTTTGCCTTGGAGGGGCAGGGAATGGCTTGTGGGCTATCCCCACACTTTACCGGCCATGGCTTGAGGCCACCGGCTGTGTTTTGTTGCCACCGGCCAAATGTTTGGCCGGCCGGCATTATAGATTGCCGGCCGGCTATCTTTCTTTGGTCAATTGCACTTTTGGCCGGCTGACTACTGTGCATCTGCTTTTGCAGATATTTTCATGCAGCTAGCATGCACTTGGCTCCCCTCCATACACGTGTATGGAGGGATCTCCCTCTTAGCTAGCTTGTCTTGTAAGCTTGCAAGATTGAAGCTCTATAAGAGGAGGTCTCCTCTCCCACTTTTAGGGTTAGACAACACTTCTTAGAGAGCTCTAGTTTTAGGGTTTGGTTTGTATATCAATCCTATATCTATATCTCTCTCTCTCTCTCTTGTATTTGTGTGTGTTTAGCCTTAAGATTGCACACAAACACCCATTATTACACTATCCTCTTGGAGCTGAGGCCCTTGAGGGTTGTTTTTGAAGTTTTGGAGCTGGTTTGAACCAAAGAAGCTGCTGGTCTTCCATTCTTGAAGAGAGTCTACAAGGGTGAGCCCTTACTCCTTTAAATACCCCATTTTTGCAAAACCTTTTTTGACTATCTTGCATCTGTTTTTGAGCTTAGCATATAACACATAAAAGTTCTATTTTTGAGCCCTCTAAATAGTTGTTTAAGAGTGTTCTAAGCTTTGGGGTTGTTTGACCCCTCTTAAGGCTTGTTTGGCTTTCATTTTGTGCCATTTTGGTGAGCTCTGGGACCATTGTGTTTGGGTCTTCTCACCACTGAAATCTTGAGGGATTTCAGTGGTGAGGATGGTGCCTTGAGGTCCTAAGAAGGAGAAGGCCACCCCCTCTCCTTGTTGTCCTTGAAAAGGGCCATTTTAGCCTCTTGAGAGAGCATATTGTTTAGGTTCATGTTGGCCATGCCTTAACTGATTTTTGTGCTTATTACGTCATAATATAGCTCTGTTTTTAGTTGGTTTTAGTACACCATGCTTGCTTAGCATACATGCCTTGTAATGCCATGTCTAGGCCTTAACATGCTTTAAGCTTTGATCCTTGTTCTAGCATGATTTTGGCCAAGCTTTGTGAAGCTTTTGTGTTTGTTTTAGCAAGCTTAAGTTCTGTTCTTGGTTGTTTTGGTCGACCATAGCACGCTTAGTATAGCCACCTTGCATTTTGGCTTGTTAGCCTCAGGTGTGTAAGTGTGTAGCATGCACTACTTGCATTATTTCAGTGGTTTGGAACCACTTACCATGTTATTTCAGACCTCATGATGCGCTTGTATGCTTGCATTTGATGTCCCTTTAATGCTTTATAAGGTTGTCATCTCATGCTTCATGTTTAGGCCTTCATGCATGCTATCATGCTTAGGCCCCCTAGGATGCCATGTCACTATGTTTTTAGCTTTGTTTTAACATACTAAACCTCTGATTTTGGTCATTCAATTCATGCCATGTTTGGTTTTGTTAAGGGTAGTTCAATACCTTCTTGGCTTGCCTTAAGCTTTGGACCATTGGTTGTATGTTTGGCTTGTCTTGCTTGCTTGGTTTGGCACCATCACTAACATGATTTCAGAGCTTTCCATGCCTTGCATCCATGTTTGCATCCTTTCAAGTGTGCTTAAAAGTCTCTCTTTTATGCCTAAGTCTTGGACCTTGCATGCATGTCTATTGGTATGTGTTTTAGCCTCTATTATTGAGCATGTTGGCCACTGTTTTAGGCTTGTTTAAGGGTTGCCTAATTTAGTTTAAGTCCATCCCTTGGCATGTTGTTGCATGCTTAGCTTATGACATGTTGTTGCGTGTTGAAATGGTGTTGCATTTGGCATGCATTCTCCTCCTTGTTTTCGTTGCTTAGCATGCCATATGTTTTGCATGTTTGTGTGTTGGCATTGTACCTTGTATGCTCATTTAACTTGCATGCTTGTTATATGCCTTGCATGCTTCCCATATGCTCATGTTGCATGCCTAGTTAACATACTTAGGTTGCATTGCATTTGCGTGCATCTTTCACCTCTTGATCAGGCCATGATAGAGGTTGAAAGCCCCTTTGTTTGCTTATTTGGTTTGCATTGCATTTGAAATTAAAATGCACACTTGATTCTTTGGGCCATCATGCATGGAAATGCGCGATTGGTGGTCTGAGAATCGAGAATCATATCCCTTTGAGTCATGAATATGATAAGGGGTGTGATTGGTGCATACATTGCTTGAAATGCATTGCCATGCTATGTTTTGCCCTCTGCTGCTGTCAAAATCAGTTTCTGCAGGAAGATTTGGCCGGCCGACCATCTTCAGTGCCGACCGGCCATCCATCAGTGGCCGATATCTCAATTAGTGGCCGGTGGTCATTCTCCATGGCCAGTGGCCAATCCCCTTAGCCGGTGGTGTTCTACAGCATTCAGAGAAGCAACCCTGGGACTTGTGCAGTCTTCAGAGGAGCAGAACAGTCAAAGCAGAGGCATCTTGTGTATGGCAGTGACTTTCTGAGCGGAACCGAGCGCGCATGCATTGGAACCTCTTCCCGAGGCTGCTGTTTGCTGCTTTCTTAGATTAGTTAATTTGCTTAGCTAGTTTAATTGGTCTGTAATAATTAATTAGCTTGTAGGTTAATTAATTGTATTATTATTTCGGTCCCTCCAAGCGGGGGGCAAATTTGTAATAAGTGTGGGTGCGTGTGTGTGCATGTCTTCCAACCCCCACTTCTTTCTCCCTTTTACTTACCTGCTTTTGATGGTTAGTATTAGGTCATATTTAAATTAGCATCCTTATGCTATGCATGCATGCATTCATTCATTTGTCTTGCATGCACCGGGCTCGGCGCATCATGCTAACTGCATTGTATTTCAAATTCCAAATTGAATACGTGTTATTTGTAGCATCTCACATGCCATCCTAGGATTAGCCGAGCCTATTCTAGTGACATTCTGTATGCGACGCATTAGCCATTTTAACATGAACTAGGATCACGCATGATTACTAACTAGTTTATTGTTTTGGCACGGAGTACGATGTAAGTATTTATGTTTTAGCATCTCGCATAAATGTGAATGCTAACATGACAGCATGCTTACCATGTGGCTAGATGCTTATGTAATATAAACTGCTTGAATGCCTGTGGGTGAAGGTTGGATTGTTTGAGTTGGGACAACTCGTTGAAATCCGTGCTTTAGCCTACTTACGAGTAGCAAATTTCAAACTGTTTTTCAAACAAACAATATGCAATGCTTCGTTCCAAATTAGGCGATCTAGTCTATACTTTTGTGTTGTGCGCATCACATAGTAATTCTAGCTAATTAACCGGAATAAGAACGCATAATGTTTTCAAAACAAGATATTGTGGTTAGTAGAGGCCGATCTTCAGATCGGGCGAGAGGGGGTGCTCATAGCTGACCTTCCCCAATCGTACCCAAGTTCCCGAGCCGAGGCAACTCTGGTAATGACGGACACGTGGCCTTAGGCAAACGAGTCAGGGTTTCCTAAATCCCCCATTAAAAATATTTAGGTGGCGACTCTGTATCTGGCAAAGCAGTCCATGTTTGGCACTTCTTTCAAAATCTGTTTTTTTCTCAAAACGATTTGCCGGATTTGGACTCTTTGGTTCAGATTAAGAACTGTGACAAATCGAGTCCGAACTGTGGCGGAGGCCCTCACGCGGGGCGCGTCCACACTGTCCATACAAAATTAATCCAAACACATGATTTCCGTTATCTGATCGACGTAATTTTTTTGCAAAGATGATATACTCTATGGAACCCTCTATAAAAAATTGATTCGAACACGTGATTTCTGTTATCCAATCGACTTAATACTTTACAAGGGCTGGCTCTACCACATGAATGGCCTATGTCACGCCCCCAAACTAATACAATTAACCCATCCATAAGAAGAGAGTGCATAATAGAATGGATATACTTTCATTCATCATAGTTTATATTACAAGAGGTATTACATGCATTATACATTAGTCAATAACAACAAAATAAATGCCGTATGAGCTTACATTTTTCCAAGATATCACTTGGTTACAACGAAAGAGAGCCGTAAGCTCTATACATGTAAAGCCCTCGGCTTGTATAAACATTTAAACACAACATAACAAAATAGAGCCTTCAGCATGTAAGTCCTTCCAAGCTACGTCCTTGGAGGAAGCATATCACCTATACCTGAAAATGTTTTTCCCACATTGGGTGAGCCAAAGCCCAGTAGAGATAGACTAACACAATACATGAGATTTAACTAAGATATAAGTGTTAGATATATTCTATGTTTATGACAGATACATATTCTTCACATGATCACATGGTACTGAAATTCACATCTAGAACCATTCTCGTTTATTCATTTCAGATTAGTTCATTTCATTTCAACTCACAGGCCACATTTATATTTTTCCAAATAACCCAACTGAGACTACAACCCAGTGGTTTTCAATCAACATAACAATCACATAAACACTTTAATCTTGCCATTTTACGAAAATTTCGTCCGCGGGATCGGCACCCATGTATACATAAGATTTCGGGACTTTCACCCTGGACATTCTGACTAACTTAATTTTCAAATGGAGTCCATCCCCTATCTCTTCCCAAAACATGGAGTACATCTCCTTTCTCCTCCCAAACGTTGTACATATACAATGTATTCACAAGAATCGTCATATTCAATGACATTCAACTATACATATTCAATGCCTTAACATACCGTCATATTCAATGACATGATTAAGTGATTAGTTTCAATAATACATTTATTTCTAACAAATATACAATCCTTATAACAGATAATTTATCAAATTTCCATAGGTGAGTGATTTAATCAATTCCAACTACACCATTCTTTCATACATCCTCCCTATTCCACATTTCTCATATCAATTCCATTATTTATACAAAATAAATTATTCCAAATATTTTAGGGCAAGATTCCCCATTTTCCAAAAATTGACCCAAAGGTCAGAATCACCTATTTTAGCACAAGATAACTTCAAAACCAAACCCCATGATCAATTCTATAACACCACATGAAAACCCCCTTTTTATAAATTCAAACCCAACCCCTAGGTTTTCTCCAAACACCCCAAATGTCACCATATATTGTAAAGCCCCCAAAATATAACACAAATAATCCATTTCATAAGATCTGTAAACATACTAAAGTGATATACTCCATTCATCAGAGTGTCCATTACAAAAAGATATTACATGTATTATACATTCATAAACATTCATTCTGAATCTACAGTATGTAACACAAGTTAATGATAACAAAATAAATGCCCTGCGGGCTTATATCTTTCCAAGATATCACTTGGTTATAACAAAAGAAAGAGTCTTAAGCTTTCTATACATGTAAAGTCCTCGGCTTGAATAAACAATTAAAAAAAAATAGTAAAAAAAAAAAAAAAAAATAGAGCCTCCAGCTCCTCAGTCCTCTCAAGCTACGATCTTGGAGGAAGCATATCACCTGTATTTGAAAATGATTTCCCAAGAAGGGTGAGCCAAAACCCAACAGAGATAGACTAACACAATATATGAGGCTTAACTAAGATATATGTGTCAAGTAAATGTTCAATATTCAAAATCAACCTACCTTCTCTCCATGATCATCCAATATTGATATTCACAATTCAATCCACTTCTATTGTTCATTTCAAATCAATTCATGAGTCTAATTTATTGTTCTCTAAACCAACCCAAATGAGACTACAACTCATTGTGTTAGAATATTTTATGTTAGTGTGGTAGGTGAGTGTAGTGTGGTAGGTAAGTGTAGTGTGGTAGGTAAGTGTGTTAGTAGTGTGTTAGTATATTCTCTTCCTCTCCTATATATAGGAGAGTCATTGTAGGAAATTGTATATCAATCAATAAATCAATACATTAATTTCCTTCATGGTATCAGAGCAAAGTTAAGTTCTTGGTGTTCTTCGCCTTACCGGCGGGCGGCAGCCTTGCCTTGGCCACCCGCCGGACCTCAACCGATTCCGCTGTCATCTTCAATTTCTTCATTGCAAAAATCTCTCCATGTTGCTCTCAAGAAGGCCTGCGAGGAGTGGCAGGAGATAAGTGCAAATATCCAATGTGATAATATCAGGTTTTTCTGTCAAAAAGCTTATCACATCAGCAAGAACAGCATGATCAGCCATCTTCTCCATCCATTTCAGAATGATCACTAGCAATTGGCCTATCCAAGTCATCCCTAATGTTTGACAACTTAAGAAAATCAGATGTTTTTGACTGCATGGACAATGGCATCATTCTGCCAGCGACACCTTCTTTTCTGGATTCAGCTGCTTGCTCAAACCTCCCATTATTCCGAGGGACAACTACAGGTATCACATCAGACCCATTGAAAAATGAAGGATTGGCTGTCAGATGGACTTTTCCAGTGCCCCTTTTCATCATTAGCAAAGCCTTGGGGCTTTCACCTGCTGTCTCATTTGGTTTAATATTGCTTGCTTGTTGTCCTGGAGGTACAGCGTCCAATGTGGTGACCTTAATTGCTCAAGGGGATGTTACATTATCTATTGTTATGACGGCTTGCACCACACTTGGAGCAGTGATTCTTACTCCTCTTTTGACCAAAATTCTGGCTGGAGCTTATGTTCATGTGGATGCTGTTAAACTTTCCATCAGCACCATGCAGGTGGTTGTTGCTCCGATTCTACTAGGTTCTTATATGCAGAGAACATTTCCTGCAGCCGTGAAATTGGTGACACCTTTTGGGCCACTACTTGCTGTTCTAGCTGCTTCACTGCTTGCATGCAGTGTATTCTCAGAAAATGTTGCTCAGTTCATGGCTCTGGATGGGCTTCTTGATGGCACAGTAAAGTGGAGACCAGTGGTTCTCCCTGTTTTTCAATCCATGCTGCAATGGGTGGTGGAACAGGCTTGAATCTTTTCCTTCGCCGTTTCCCAACACGATGCTTTGATGTTGGGATAGCAGAACAGCACGCTGTAACTTTCGCTGCAGGACTGGCCTGCGAAGGCATTAAACCTTTTTGCACAATCTACTCAAATTCCATTCCATGAGAGAGAGAAGAGAGAGATGGAGAGTGTGATGTTGAACAAAAAATGGATATCAACAGTGTCAAGCATATGGATCCAATCCACCAGTGGTTCGCTCTACACCTTCCCAATCTACTCCTCCTCCCTCAAATCTCCACTTTCTTTATTTTATTTTTTGCTTTCTTTTTCCATTAAAAATATATATATATATACCATATCGATTTGCACACCAAACTTCCCTTATTTTATTCATCTCGGAGATCAACCCCGATCACATTTTTACACAAAAAAAAAAAAAAAAAAAACCTCACAAAAACAAATCAATCACAACCCTTACTTTTTCGCCTCTTCAACTGTTCTCTTCTTCTTGCCTTTGTCTTGGGCGTCCCTTGCCGGTGCTGCCTCCGTGTTTCCCACGCCGCTGAGCACGTTCACTTCCCGTTGCTCCTCAACCGTCACATATGGCGGCCCTCCAAATCTGAGCATCACGGTGGCCTTCCGCTTCAGTTCCTTATTTTCTGCCTTCAGCCCACATATCTCTGCTCGGGCATCCTTATACATGCCCTGGAGCAGAGCCAGTTGGGCGTTTAACTGCTGCACCTCATTTGTCCTACTCTGAAGCCGGTGCGACAGGTTTGAGACCGCAGTCATGGTCTCAACACATGACTTCAGTGTGTAATAATTCGCCTCAATATCCGATTGTGCAGCCATTCTTTGCTCCACAGACAGCATCGGAAAGTTCAAAGGCGCAAAACCAGGAGCGCTTGGTCCAGGGGCGCTTGGTTGCGGTTCAAGGGCACCTGCCCCGGCCATCTCTCTTGTGGACTCGTTGAGGTCGGGAAAGAGAGTGAGACCACGGGACGAAGAGGCTATGTTCTGGGTAGCTGAACGGGAAGAAGAGGCCATATTCAGGGTTGGTTGTAGAAGTGTTACAGAGTATCTCTCTTAGCAAAATGAAGAGTTTTTCAGAGGTTTTTCAGTAGGTGTTTTGTTCTGCATCAGCGGCAGCCTCGCCTTGGTTTAAATAGGCAAGGCAGACACGCGTATCACGTGCCTCTCAACGCCAGACGACAAAGCGGCGCGCCTTTTGATGGCTCGACTTTTGATGGCTGTCGGGCACGTCTTTTGATGGCGCGCCTTTTGATGGCTGTCGGGCACATCTTTTGATGGCACGCCTTTTGATAAGATTGGGCACGCCTTTTGAGGGTCCGACAAGACTCTGTAAACTGTCCCGACTTTGATTCCGGTTAGCTCCTATATGGGTCCGACAAGACTCTGTAGACTGTCCCGACATTGATTCCGGTTAGCTCCTATATGGGTCCGACAAGACTCTGTAAACTGTCCCGACATTGATTCCGGTTAGCTCTTATATGGGTCCGACAAGACTCGGTAAACTGTCCCGACATTGATTTCGGTTCTCTGCTACAACGGTTCGACACAGCCATGTAGTGTCTTCTACAACGGTCCAACATGACCCCGTAAACTGTCTCCTACATGGGTCCAGCAAGACTCCATAAACTGTATTCTACAACGGTCCAACATGACCCCGTAAACTGTCTCCTACATGGGTCCAGCAAGACTCCGTAAACTGTCTTCTACATCGGTCTGCCATAACCATACGGTCTTCTACAACGGTCTGACACGACCATACAGTGTCTTCTATCCACTTTTATTTTATTTGTCATTTTATTTTCCTGTTTTGTTACTCTCTCCAAACTCAAGTTGGTTGGTTCCTATCCCCCTTGAGTTTGAGGGGGGCTGTTAGAATATTTTATGTTAGTGTGGTAGGTGAGTGTAGTGTGGTAGGTAAGTGTAGTGTGGTAGGTGAGTGTAGTGTGGTAGGTAAGTGTAGTGTGGTAGGTAAGTGTGTTAGTAGTGTGTTAGTATATTCTCTTCCTCTCCTATATATAGGAGAGTCATTGTAGGAAATTGTATATCAATCAATAAATCAATACATTAATTTCCTTCACATTGGTTCACAGTTCATTAACATTCGTTATTCAAACACTTCAACTTTGCCATTTTACAGAGCTTTCATCCGAGGGAATCGACACCCATATATACATAAGATTTCGAGACTTTCATCCTGGACACTCTGGCTAACTTAATTCCAAATGGAGTCCATCCCCTTTCTCCTCTCACACAATGAAGTACATCTCCTATCTCTTCCCAAACAATGATACATATATAATGTGTTTAAAACATCGTCATATACAATAACTATTCACAACACATATTCAATGTTTCAATTGTACTATCATATTCAATGACATGATTTAAATTATTAGTTTCAATTTACCTAATCCTCATGCAATTTCTACAACAATCATAGCTATCCTCCACCGATAGCCCAAAATAGATATTTCTATACAAATATACAATCTTTTAAACAGATAATTTATCAACTTTCCATAGGTATATGATTGAACAAATCCAACTGCACCATTCATCCACACATCCTTCTAATTTCACTTTTCCCATATAAATTTCATTATTTATACAAAATAAATATCCAACACTAGTTAGGGAAAAATTCCCCTCTTTTCAAATATCAACCCCGAGGCCAAATTTCACCAATTAATCACAAGAGAACCTCATATTCAAGCCTCATATTCATTTATAGACTACAACATAGAAACCCCTCTTTCCATTTGAGTCAAAACTCTACCTTTACCCAAATCACTCCCAAACCACATCATTTATAAATAACACCAAATATTTAGGTTAAAAATCATATTAAGGTGTAGAGTATTCCTACCTCAAGGAGAGAAGATGAGCCAAGCAAGTGAGAAACCCCAAAAACGATGAAACCCACTTTTAATCGGATCAAAACGAAGATCTTGACGAGTTCTACCTTTTTCTCAAAGGCACTAGGGTGAAAATCCCAATGGATCTAGATAAAATCTAAGAGAGAAGGTAAAATGTAGAGAGAGGAGCTCAAGAACAAGGCTTCTGGAAAGTTTTAAAGAGAGAGAGGAAAGAAAAAGTGATTTAGAATGCCATCTTTTCGGACTGAAATACACGCAGTTCGCTCGAACGTGGAAAGCCCCGCTCGAGCGTCACACACAGAGTTCCGCTCGAGCATGAAAAGCGGTGCTCAAGCATGGAATGCATACTTTCGGAAGTTCTGTAGACGAAGGTATCTGCTCGAGCTCGAGCGTCCGATGCACACTTCCAGTATTTCAGACCTGCAAAAAGAAATACTGAGAGTTGACGAATCCCGCTTGAGTGTAAGCATGGCTGCTCGCGTGGAGAAGCAAAATTGTGAAGCCCGCTTGAGAGTGAGAATGCCCGCTCGAGCGGAAAGTCCAAAATCTGGGCAATACAGGTTTTGATGTACAAACAACCAATCTATCCCAAATGCACAACTATAACCCGATAACCAAAATGAGGGGAAGACAAGGGAAGGAGATACGAATAACTATTCAAAACCAAGCCAACCCGAGTCCGGAATACTATAGATAACGGGTCAAAACCAGAATCGCTATATATATTCATAACAACAAATAACTAGGTTAAAAATCATAACAAAGTGTAGAGTATCCCTACCTCAAAGAGAGAAGATGAGCCAAGCAAGAGAGAAATCCCAAAAATGCCAAAATCCAACTCTAATCGGTTCAAAGAGAAGATCTTGAGAAGCTCCACCTCTTTATCAAAGGGAATAGGGTGGAAAGATCAAAGGATCTAGGCCAAAATGTAGAGAGAGAGTATTTTAGAGAGAGAGGCTCTCAATTTTAGGGTTTTGGATGAAAAGATGTGAAAAAGTGATGTAAAAATTGCTTTTCGCGATTTGATGTACGCGAAGTCCGCTCAAGCAAAGGGTTTCACGCTCGGGCCTCAGACACAAAGATTTGTTCCACTCGAGCGCAAGAAAAGGCTTGCTTGAGTGCAGAATACACACCTCCAGAACTTTTGTAGACGATAGACTAACCGCTCGAGCTCAAGAAGGGACGCTTGAGCGCCCACCTACTCGAGCTTAGGAAACGCTGCTCGAGCATGAAAGACACCCCTCCAGTACTTTTGCAAAAGTACAAAGTACTAAAGGTTTGCAACTCCCACTGAAGCGCGAGAAAGGCCGCTCGAGCGGAGGACCAAAATGTACATAGCCCACTTGAGTAGATGACCAAAAATCTAGGCAACACAAAGTTTGAAAACTAAGTAACCAACCTGTTCCAAAGACAACCACAACAACCCAAAGACCAATTTCAAAGGTATACAAGGGAAGAAAGAGATAGACAACAATTTGAAAGCATTAAACCCAAGCCCGTAACATCACAGGAGTCGGTTAAAAATCGGGATCGCTATAACTCCCCCCCTTAAAGAATTTCGTCCCCGAAATTTACGATTTAAGTTTCAAAATCAAGCTTAGCCAACTTCAAAATGATTACAAATCAATACTCAATATCGTGACCCATTTACCGGTCATTCAATCCCTTCACAAGATGAACAATTCCACAATATACATCTCCTAAAATTTAACCAATTTTAATACGTATATCGCATATTTCCAAAACATATTTAATGTTTATGATAAATTTTCATTTTCGAAACTTAAACAACATATATAATGTTCAAATTAAACTTGCATTTCCGAAATGTATTCAACATATATACAATGTTCTCATAATTCAAAACATATACAATGTCTTTATAGTTCATGCATAAAACTAAAATCTCAATATATAATCAAACCTCAACAAATAAGTCCGGATATTTCTCACGGACTTCCAGTTCACGCTCCCAAGTTGCTTCCTCAACCCTATGATGTTTCCATAATACTTTGACCAAGGGAATTGTCTTGTCTCGCAAGACTTGGTCCTGTCTATCCAAGACTCTTACCGGTCTCTCCTCATACGAGGCATCCTCATCTACCTCTAAGTCGGTCCAATCCAGTACATGCGATGGATTCGGCTCATACTTCCTGATGCATAATAATATGAAATACGTCATGCACCCCGGAAAGTTGTGGCGGCAACGCCACACGATAGGCAACCTCCCCAATCAGCTAAAGGATCTCAAAAGGACTTATAAACCGAGGGGATAACTTCCCAATCTTCCCAAATCTCATCAAACCTCGCCTAGGTGATATTTTCAAAAAGACATCATCATCCACTTCAAATGACAAAGGTCTTCTCCTACGGTCGGCATAACTTTTTTGGCGACTCTAGGCTGTAATCAACCTCTTACGAATAAGTGCAACTTTCTCTGTCATTTCCCGAACCAACTCTGGACCCAACAAAGGTACATCACCCACCTCGGCCCAACACACCAGAGACCTACAAGGTCGGCCATACAAGGCCTCAAATAGTGCCATGCCGATACTCGACTGGAAACTGTTATTATAGGCAAACTCTACTAAGGACATGTGCTTCTTCCACGACCCCTTGAAATCAAGGACACAACCTCGAAACATATCCTTAAGGATCTGAATAGTATGCTTGGACTGCCCATCAGTCCGAAGATGGTAAGCCGTGTTAAAAGTCAGTGCACTCTGCAAACTCTGCCACAGTCGAGTTGTAAAACGCGGGTCTCTATCCTAAACAATAGTCACAGGGACCTTGTGCAATCTCACCATGTCCTTAATGTATAGGTCAGCAAGATAATCTACTGAATCACTTATGCGCATATGAATAAAATGCGCCGACTTGGTCAATCAGTCAACTACCACCCAAATGGCATCACTACCCCGTTGAGTCCTCGGAAGGCCCACAACAAAATCCATCGTAACATGCTCCCATTTCCACTCAGCTATAGGCAAGGGTTGCAACAAACCTGCTGGCGTCTGATGCTCAGCTTTCATTTGTTGACAAGTAAGGCATTTCGATACAAACACAGCTACATCTTTCTTCATACCTCTCCACCAAAACTGGCGACTAAGGTTATGATACATCTTTGTGCCTCCAGGATGCACCGCAAGGCGTGAATGGTGAAACTCTCAGAGTACTTCCTCTTGGCAAGACTCTGGCACAAACAAATGATCACGGTATCTCACACTCTGGTCGGGATACACAGTCAAACCTTTCTCTATCTTCTCACTGGAGATCTTCTCCTGAAGGGATTCTACCTCGAGGTCACATTCCTATGCTTCTAACACTTGGCTCACAAGTGTAGGTTGTGTAACTTCTGAAAATAAGGTTATAGACTCAATAGATTCTCCCAAGTGTAAGTCAAACTCACCAAGAGTACCCAACATTTCCCATTCTCGGATGGTGATACAAGCTATGCTGCTAATTGACTTCCTACTCAAGGCATCGACCACAACATTAGCCTTTCCCGGGTGATAATGCAACTCAAAATCATAATCCTCTATGAACTCCATCCACCTTTTCTATCTCAAATTCAAGTCTTTCTGTGTAAACAGATACTTCTGACTCTTATGATCATAAAACACCTCAAATCTCTCACCATACAAATAGTGCCTCCAAATCTTAAAGGCAAAAATCACCGCTGCTAGCTCTAAGTCGCGAGTAGGGTAGTACCTCTCGTGGGTTTTCAACTGCTGCGAGCCATAGGCTATTACCTTTCTCTCTTGTATCAAAACACAGCCCAAGCCTTCCTGTGAGGCATCATAATATACTAAATAGCCTAAACCCCTCTCCGGAATAATCAAAACTGGAGTAGTGATAAGTCTAACTTTAAGTTCCTGGAATGACTTCTCACAAGTCTCATCCCACAAAAAATTGACTCATTTCCTCGTCAACCTAGTCAAAGGTGCAGCTAACCTAGAGAAATCCTTCACAAACCGACGGTAATACCCAGCTAACCCCAAGAAACTACGGATCTCAAAGGCATTCTTAGGCTGTACCCAATCTTGCACTGCCTCTATCTTGGATGAGTCTACAGTCATCCCTTTCCCGGATACCACATGGCCTAAGAACCTAACCTCTTTCAGCCAGAATTCACACTTCCCGAACTTAGCATACAACTTGTGGGCTTTAAGTAACTCAAGTACTACTCGTAAGTGTTCCTTGTGTTCCTCTTCTGAAGGTGAATAAATCAAGATGTCGTCCACGAAGACGACCACAAAACGGTCTAGGAACTCACAAAAAATCCGATTCATCAAATCCATAAATACCGTTGGAGCATTGGTCAGCCCAAAAGGCATCATTAGGAACTCATAATGGCCATACCGCGTACAGAATGTCATCTTCGGGATATCCTCCTCCCTTACCCTCAACTTATGATAACCCGATCTCAGGTCTATCTTAGAGAAACAACATGACCTCTTCAACTGATCAAATAGATCATCTATACAAGCCATAGGATATTTGTTCTTAACCGTAACCTGGTTTAACTTTCGATAATCTATGCAAAGTCGCAACACTCCATCTTTCTTTTTAGCATAGAGAGCCGGTGCTCCCCAAGGTGATGTACTAGGGCGAATAAAACCCTTATCTAACAATTCCTAGAGTTGAACTTTCAACTCACTCAACTTAGCAGGTGCAAACCGATACGGTGCCATAGAAATCGGTGCCGTGCCAAACACTAAATCAATAGAGAATTTTATCTCTCGGTGAGGTGGTAAACTAGTAAGATCCTCAGGAAAGACATCTGGATACTCACAAACCACCTTTGGCAACTCAACTTGGACTTCATCACACTAACTACTCTGAAAGTTAGTAAGAAGACAACCAAGCTCACTCCGTCCACGCGGATCATATACCAAGGATAAGACTCTATCCACCTGGTCCCCCAAGAAATAAAAGCAATCACCGCTCAAGGTACATACAATAACCCTCTAACAGTAGCAATCTATAATAGCCCAGTATGATGACAACTAGTCCATACCTAAAATAACATCAAAGCTAGACATGTCAAGCAAAACAAATGCAAAAGGTAATCGATGACCTGCAACCTCGATGTCACAATCCTGACACCTCTGTTTCAGAATAACTTCACCACCAATGGGTGACTCTACACAATTGGGAGATGCTAGCTGTGGTAACTCCAAACCCAAAACGGATACAAATGCAGACGAAATAAATGAATGAGATGCACCCGTATCAATCAACACACTAGCAACTAAATTGCAAAACAAGAAGGTACCTCTCACAACAGATGGAGCTGGTACAAGATCTGGTGTGATAACAGCATACACACGTCCTGTTGGCCTTTGATCTACTTGCTTACCCCTCGGAGCATAGCCCTGTTGCACAGATTAAGCCGAAGAGGCTCCCTGATTGGCCATTGAGGCCTGTGCTGACTGTGCAGGCTAGTGACTCTGTGTCTATCTCGAACCAGATGTACTAGGTGTACTACCCAACTGTGGGTAAAACCTCTTCAAGTGTCTCGCCTGCCCACACTGATAACAGGTGAGTGGCTGGCCTTTTCCTTGGCCTTGGCCTTGAGAATGAGCCGAAGATGATGCTGCTCACTGCCCTCCTTCTCTCTGTGGGCAAGCTGGAGACTTGTGGCCCAACTGACCACATTTGAAACAAGTCACATCCTCTTGACCACCTCTCCCAAAACCCGAGCTCGGCACTGGAAGGTAGACCTTGACTACACTCCCTGGGACTGCTGAGGATTGGAACCCCTCTGCCTCTTACTGTCCCCTTAATTATCCTGACTCCTCCTGGAGCCCCTCATCATCTCCTCCTCTGCATACATGATAGTCTCAAGATGGGCTATAGCCTCCACAAGGTGTCCATAATCCCTAATCATGGATCCGGCCACTCGAAACATGAGTCCGGTCCTTAACCACTTCTCAAACTCTAGACAACGGCGTTCCTCGGTTGCCACTAACTCCGGTGCAAACCTAGACAAGCTAGTAAAGGTGGCTTCGAATTCTGCCACTAGTGTGTTCAACTACACCAGCTTAGCAAACTGGTCTCTAAATTTTTCCCTAACTGTGGGAGGTAAAAACTTCTCCTGGAAGGCGAAGGCCTCCCAAGTTCCTCCAATGTGCCCCCGCGCATGCTTCCATCACTAACCTGCGTCTCCCTTCAGTTGGAAGGACGCCAAGGTCACTCTCAAACCTCCGTCTTCGATGTCGAGCATCTCAAATGTCTTCATCATCTGCTCTAGCCACTCATCAGCCTTCAGTGGCTCCTTGGGATCACCCAAAAACTCGTCCATATTTGATCGGAAGAACTCTCTCTTTAGGAAAAATGGCCCTACTTTAGCTACTTGGGCCTGGACTTGATTTTCAGCCTTGAGAATGTCCATGGATTCCTGCAATGCCCCAGCTATTTCACAAGCTAAGGTGCCCATGGCCTGTTGACCAACAGGCTCGGCCACATTAGCCTGACCAACTCCCTTCTCTTGTGCCGGGATTTCATTCGGTACGGGCATTTCGTGCCTACCACGCCTGCCACCACCACGTCTACGTCCTGACATCCTAATAAAGGTAATGATAGACATTAGCACATTTACAAATGTGCCGAAGCTAATTCACTCACGTCCTAATACGATGGACAACTGTAATTCATTCCACATAAACACATAATCACATAAAGATATACGAATTTCCTTCCTAGATAGTGACTGTCCTACGGCGTTGCTAGAGTTCCAATTAGAAACAACAGTGATCAAGTGTTCTTCTAATAGGACTTCCAGAAACCCGTAGACCCAATCGACGTCTTAGGAACTAAATCCCACGCCCATATAATCACATAATCATGTTATCATATAAGCATATATCGTCTATACTTTAAATCTCTAACAAGTGAGACAAACCCATTGTGGTACTAACTACTTCCTACGTACCTAAAGTATTCAAACCTGGTACACTCTTATTCCAAGTTGTCACGTCCCCAAAATAATACAATTAACCCATCCATAAGAAGAGAGTGCATAATAGAATGGATGTACTTTCATTCATCAGAGTTTATAGTACATAAGGTATTACATGCATTATACATTAGTCAATAATATCAAAATAAATGCCCTACGGGCTGACATCTTTCCAAGATATCACTTGGTTATAACAAAAGAGAGTCCTAAGCTCTATACATGTAAAGCCTTTGGCTTGTATAAACATTTAAACACATCATAACAAAATAGAGCCTCCAGCTCCTAAGTCTTTCCAAGCTACATCCTTAGAGGAAGCATATCACCTATACCTGAAAATGTTTTTCCCAAGTAGGGTGAGCCAAAGCCTACTAGAGATAGACTAACACAATATATGAGATTTAACAAAGATATAAGTGTTAGATATATTCCATGTTTATGACAGAAACATATTCTTCACATGATCACACGATACCGACATTCACATCTAGAACCATTCCCATTTATTCATTTTAGATTAGTTCATTTCATTTCAACTCATAGGCCACATTTATACTTTTCCAAATAACCCAACTGAGACTATAACCCAGTGGTTTTCAATCAACATAGCTATCACATAAACACTTCAATCTTGCCATTTTACGGAAATTTTATCCGCGGGATCGGCACCCATGTATACATAAGATTTCGGGACTTTCACTCTGGACACTCTGGCCAACTTAATTTTGAAATGGAGTCCATCCCCTATTTCCTCCCAAAACATGGAGTACATCCTCTTTCTCCTCCCAAACGTTGTACATATACAATGTATTCAGAAGAATTTTCATATTCAGTGACATTCAACTATACATATTCAATGTCTTAACATACCGTCATATTCAATGACATGCTGAAGTGATTAGTTTCAATTTACCTAATCCTGAAGCAATTCTACAACAATCATAGCTATCCTCCACCGATAGCGCAATACAGTTATTTCTAACAAATATACAATCCTTATAACAGATAATTTATCAAATTTCCATAGGTGACTGATTTAATCAAATCCAATTACACCATTCTTTCATACATCCTCCATATTCCACATTTCTCATATCAATTCCATTACTTATACAAAATAAATTATTCCAAACATTTTAGGGCAAGACTCCCCATTTTCCAAAAATTGACCCAAAGGTTAGAATCACCTATTTTAACACAAGATAACTTCAAAACCAAACCCCATGATCAATTATATAACACCACATGAAGCCTCCTTTTTATAAATTCAAACCCAACCCCTAGGTTTTCTCCAAACACCCCAAATCTCACCATATATTCATAACAACAAATAACTAGGTTAAAAATCATAACAAAGTGTAGAGTATCCCTACCTCAAAGAGAGAAGATGAGCCAAGCAACAGAGAAACCCCCAAAATGCCAAAATCCAACTCTAATCGGTTCAAAGAGAAGATCTTGAGAAGATCCATCTCTTTATCAAAGGGAGTAGGGTGGAGAGATCAAAGGATCTAGGCCAAAATGTAGAGAGAGAGGCTCTCAACTTTAGGGTTTTGGTTGAAAAGATATGAAAAAAATGATGTAAAAAGTGCTTTTTGTGATCTGATATACATGCAGTCCACTCGAGCGGAAGGTTTCACGCTCGAGCGTCAGACACAAAGATTTGTTCCGCTCGAGCGCAAGAAGAGGCCCGCTCAAGTGCAAAATCCACACCTCCAGAACTTTTGTAGACGGTAGACTAACCGCTCGAGCGCAAAAAGGGATGCTCGAGCGCCCACCCGGTCGAGCGTAGGAAACGCCGCTCGAGCGTGAAAGACACCCCTCCAGTACTTTTGCAGAGATGCAAAGTACTGAAGGTTTGCAACTCCTGCTCGAGCGCGAGAAAGGCCACTCGAGCGGAGGACCAAAATGTACATAGCCCGCTCGAGCGCAAGAACGGCCGCTTGAGCGGAAGACCAAAAATCTGGGCAACACAAAGTTTGAAAACTAAGTAACCAACCTATTCCAAACACAACCACAACAACCCAAAGACCAATTTCAAAGGTATACAAGGGAAGAAAGAGATAGACAACAATATGAAAGCATTAAACCCGAGACCGGAACATCACAGGAGTCGGTTAAAAACTGGGATTGCTATAGCCTAAAGCAAATAATTAAAGGCAAATTGTTTTAGTTTTGTTTTGTTTCTTCTTTTTCAAGGCTAGGAACATATTGAAATAGATTTTTATTAGAGATGAAAGAATACAAGTTTAATGAAATAATTGGACCTATTTTTTACCAAATTTTTTATCAAATTTAAATTTGATACAAGATTTGGTGAATGATTGGAGATATTCTAATCATATTCATTTATTATTTGATATTATCGTGTCGTGCTTATCTGTCATGTCAATAAATTTTATTTTTAATTAAAAATATCAAGTATATAAAAAAATTTTAAATTTTCCATACAAGCTGTGCACGGGACTTTATAAATTAAAAAAAAAATCATTATAATTATTTTGAAATTATTTAATATTTTGTCTTGTGTTATACATGAAATTTATAATTATTTTTAAGGGCACCATACTGAGAGGTAATGGAGTCTCGAGCACAAGTTAGAGCCTTTTAGTGTTGAGCCCTATCCATAGAACCCACCACGGATACTATTATTAAAGACATTATTATTAAGACCTATTTTAAGAAATAAGTTAAAAGTTAATTTTTTAATTTATTTTTAAAAAACATACAAAAAGAAATTAATTTTTAACTGTGTTGTCAAAAATAGACCGAAATATTTGTGACGGTAAAAGCTGATGTTGTATTTTAATAGTTTTGATAAATTTTTGCGATAAATGCTTTCGCCCTGTCAAGGCCATAAGTTTAACACGGCGCTGCCACGTCACAATAATATCCTGCTAATAATATCTTGCCACGTCACAAAATACTAAAAAGTAAAGTAGGCCATCATACTAAAGAGTCTCATCACTTTAACCCTATTTAATTCCTCTCTCCCTAAACTGTTGTTATCTCTACAAACCCATTTGCATCTCTCTTCCCTTATCATTTCTCTCTCTCTCTCTCTCTCTCTCATGGCTAGCCACCATTATCATTGGCCATCGATGGCATCCTACTGTCCAACATTGTAGTAATATTAATTTTGTTTCAATTAATTTTTGCATAATGACTAAACCCATACCATTAGTAAATCTATCACAACAATATAACCCATACCATCATCTTCAACCACCAATTATATCACCAACATTGTCACTCATTTCGTTTGCAACTTCTAATTTTTCCATCTAAAATCTTCCTTTTCACTCAAAAATGAAAATTTCCAAAATGAACAAACAAAATTTAATTTTTCTTTCTTTTTTCTACTTGCCCAATTTTTTTCTCTCTCTAATATTTTGTGTTATCCAAACCTCACTCTCTTTTTGGATTCATTTTTTATTAGCTACAACTAGAGATACATATACATATAAAATAATTCCATTTAGTAAGGAATAATAAAGAGGTCCAATTTTAGAGAGTAGAGGATATGGGTAAGCTTTTAATTTATTGAGAGCATTGCAGCAGACAGAGAGAGAAGAAAGAAAGAAAGAGAAAGAAGTTGGGGGTATGCAGAGAGAGAAGTTGAGTTGGGAGAGAGAGAGAGAGAGAGAGAGGAGAGGGGGGGATTTGGGTTTAGCAAGTTTTTAAAAGGAAGTTGTGGTTAAGTTTTATGTACAACCTCTTAAATTGATTGTTCTACTAATTTATTAATTTTCCGAGGCAAAAAATTGTTGGATGCCTGTAAAGCTTTGCTGCACGGCTCAACCGTATAAAACATGAAAAATGTTAAGAACTCAAATGCTTTATTAATATTTTTATCAAATATTTTATATGAATAAAAATTTAAAAACTTTAACATTATTCATAAAACATATCTCCCGTAGGTGGGTCAAAATCTTGAATTTGTCCTTGTGTTTTTTCCAGACAACACCTTCCAGTCTACATCTTAGATTAATAGATTAATAGAAACTGAAAACTGCTAAAATGTTTTAATTTGCAAATTGTGCACAAATCAAAGGTTGAAATTTAAGTAGATAAACTGACCCCAATGCAAATATAAGTTCAGAATATAGTACAAGCATTAACCAAACTCACCCAATTGGGACATCGTAAATTAACATAAATTGACGAATTTTATTGTTTAAATTAATAAAAATCAAAGCAAAACACTATATTTGCTCTGATATCATTACATAAATTTTCCACACTAAATACAATTATATCCAACAGAATGACACCAATTATAATATCCAACATTATAGTCGATAGAATCATTGAACACATTCATAAGAATCCTGAAATATCATAGAAGTTAGAACACAAATGTCATCAATATATATAAAAGAAGATTAATACTTTCAATTTAATATTAACAATAAGAATTGAATATATACAAGCATAAATAAGGACTAAAAAAACTAATGAACCCAGAATAAGTGGAGGTATTCAAATTAAAAAAAAATAAAAAATGAAAAGGGATTTATTTATCTTCTTACACAGCATGACCACAAGTAGCACGAAGAAGACAATCATAGACCAAACTCTAGGATTGAAATTCTGGCGTCGAACAAAGAGGTGTTCGATAATTTTAGACCCCAATGCTCTCACAGCTGGTTTCACATTGTACTTAATGAAAACTCCCTTCACAGAACAGGCTTGAGCTTCCAAGTTGAAGCGGGAGAATACTCTGGCCTATATATGGGCGAATTACTAGAAGTTGTTGAAGGGGGAGAATACACTGGCCTATATATAGACGAATTGCTACTTTATAACTACTTTCCCATTTGATTTTGTTTTTCCAGTGTTATTCCAGTGTTACTACTTTCCCATTTGATTATGTTTTTCCAGTGGCCACTATGTAGACGAATTAGTAGAAGTTGTTGAAGGGGGAGAATACACTAGCCTATATGTAGACGAATTACTACTTTCCCATTTGATTTTGTTTTTCCAGTGTTACTACCTTCCCGTTTACTACTTTCCCATTTGATTTTGTTTTTCTAGTTGATTTTTTTTTTTCAGTGTTACTACTTTCAAAGTGTTTCTACTTTTCTGTAACGCCCACCTCGCTACTTAGCTGTTCATTCTGGGGTTTACCCTAATTATGTGTCTAGATGCGCATTCTATGTTTATCTGTGTGTGAAGTGTGTACTATGTGTTATGTGCATTCTACTCTGCTCGACAGATATGTTAATTTAAAAAAAAGACATGTCTGATTCGTTAAATTGTAAGGCTACAAATTAAATAATGGACTAGGTGGTTAGAGCCTAATTCACCTAAATTAGACAAAGTGTAGTAAGGTAACTTGGGTTATAGTAAGAAAATTAATTGAAGTGAATGTAATTTGGTTTGACTTTAGTCAAAGTAACTTAGATAATTTATATATAGATATTTGAGTTCAAGTGAAGAGAGAGAGAGAGAGAGAGAGATATAACCTGAGGGAGAGAAAGAAAATTCTAGAGTTTTAGAGAAGAAGGAGAAGAGGAAGAGAAGAGTAGCGAGAGGGTTAAAGTCAATCTTCCACAATTCCATAAGCTAAGGTAAGAATTCTTGTCTCAACCTCGGGAAGTAACATATGAGATAGGAGACTTTGCATTGGTTTAAGAATTAGGGTAGTGTAGGTTATGTCAAGAACCCTAAATTCAAGACTTCATGTTTGTATATGGCGTACATAGCATTATTCATGTTCAATTCCTTTCTTTTGCATAATCTTTGGTAGTTGGATGAAGGAATTTATGGATTTGAGTTGTGAAAGTTACACTCAAAGTTTTGATCTTTTCTTTTCCAATACTGATGAGTTTGTTTGCACTTATGATGTAGGGTTGAACTTAGAATTTACTCTTTCATCATATTTTTTTTAAGTTTTAAGCCTTGATTTGTTCAAATTTGGGTTTGATTTTTGGAGGATTGAAGCTCCAAAGTAGAGCAGTAATTTCAGTTCTGGAACACCCAGAATCGCATCTTCCGAGCCTCTGTTGGCATCATTTCTGCATATATTTGATGATCATATGCATTACACGGACATTAAAGAGAATAAGGACAATTAGGCCAACCAATCAATAAGTTAGAACACAACTAATTAATTGCACGGTAAAGTAAACATGTTATACTTGTATCTGTTTGTGTAGGTCAAATGCCACGTTCCAGCAACGTGTTTTGCAGAGCCAACTGTGAGTAACACTGTTGTAAAGATATGTTTAACTTAAGTATCTCTTTTCTGCTTTATCTTTTCCTTGCTCTAAACATGCTTATATTATGCTTAATGAATGATGATCCTATGTTCTTACACTGCATTTGTGGCATCCTTAGCACCTGTTTACATTGGTACAGAGATCTCTGTCAGTTTCATTTTGTGGAACTCCTGTTTATTATATTGATGGCCACCACATCTGATTATCGGTCTTCATGACTGTCTGTTCGGTCTTCAAGACTGCCTGAACTAGTTTGCTATGGGATGTACCACATAAGCTTTTATATAGCGATCTCGATTTTGACCCGACTATTGTTGCATCTCGAACTCGGGTTTCATGGTTTAATATCATTATCCATGTTTTTTCTTCCTTCCACTCTTTGAGTTTGAGTATTGGGATGTCTTGGGCTTGTTTTGAACAGGTTGGTTGCTAGTTGGTCTAGATTGATGTTGCACATATTTTGGCTTCTTCGCTCGAGCAAAGCTTCTTGCACTCGAGCGAGCTTTGTGATCTTCCAGTATTTTCTCAGGCCTGCAAAGATATTAAGAGGGTGTCGTTGTTCGCTCGAGCGAGAACTCTTACGCTCGAGCGACGGTCTTCTGTTTGTAAAACTTTTGGGAATTTGAATTTTGCACTCGAGCGACTCTTCTTGTGCTCGAGCGAGGACACTTATTGTGTCTGGTCGCTCGAACGACAGCTCTTTCGCTCGAACGAGCCTCGCGTATATCAGTTCATAGCAACTCATTTTTACATCACTTTTTGGTGTCTTTTCACTCAAAAACCCTAGATCAGCTCATTCTCTCTCTAAAATCTGACTTCTCTCTACAAATCCCCTAGGATCTAATGGTCTCTCTACCCTACTCCCTTTGATAAAAAGATAGAGCATCTCATGGGCTTCCATTTGATTCGAAT
This sequence comes from Camellia granthamiana, assembly GCA_036172215.1. NCBI lineage: Eukaryota > Viridiplantae > Streptophyta > Magnoliopsida > Ericales > Theaceae > Camellia > Camellia granthamiana. The sequence goes on from CM069904.1 coordinate 44,021,086, forward strand.
AAAGTAGAGCTTGGGAACCTTTGAGGTTTCTCCACTTCTCCTTTAGGCATCTACACTTGAGGTAGGGATATTCTACACCTTGATATGATTTTTAACCTAGTTATTTGTTGTTATGTATAAGTGGTGAAATTTTGGGAGTATTTGAGTAAACCTAGGGTTTGGATTCAAATTGAAAAGAGGGGTTTCTATGTTGTTTTACATAAATGATTATGGGGTTTTGGATATGAGGTTATCTTGTGTTAGAATAGTGGATTTTAGTTTATGGGTTAATATTTGAAAAAGGGAGAAATTTGCCCTAATATGCCTTGAATAATTATTTTGTATAAATAATGAAATTGGCATGGAAAATGTGAAATTGGGGGAAAGTATATATAAATGGTGTTGTTGGATTTGTCTAAACCACTCACCTATGGAAACTTGAATAAATTATCTGTCTTGAGATTGAATACCTATTTAGAAATATCTATATTGGGCTATCGGTGGAGGATAGCCATGATTGTTGTAGAAATTGCATGAGGATTAGGTGAATTGAAACTAATCATTTAATTGTGTCATTGAATATGACAGTATGTTAAGGAATTGAATATGTATAATTGATAGTCATTGAATATGATGGTACTTTTAAATACATTGTATATGTATAATGTTTTGGGAGGAAAAAGGGGATGTACTCCATGTTTTGGGAGGAGATAGGGGATAGACTCCATTGAAATTAAGTTGGCTGGAGTGTCCAAGGTAAAAATCCCGAAATTATGTGTATACATGGGTGCCGATCTTGCAGATGAAATTTTCGTAAAATGGCAAGATTGAAGTGCTTGTATGATAGTTATGTTAATTGAGAACTACTGAGTTGCAGTCTCAGTTGGGTTATTCGGAGAATTATAAACTTGGCCTATGAATTGAAATGAAGTGAATTAACTTGAAATGAATAAATGGGAATGGACTGAGATTTGAATATCGGTACCGTGTGGTCATGTGAAGAATGTGTGTTTGTCATAAACATTGAATATATCTCTGACACTTATATCTTCATTAAATCTATGGGTTAATATTTGAAAAAGGGGGAAATTTGCCCTAATATGTCTTGAATAATTATTTTTTATAAATAATGAAATTGGCATGGAAAATGTGAAATTGGGGGAAAGTATAGATGAATAGTGTTGTTGGATTTGTCTAAACCACTCACCTATGGAAACTTGAATAAATTATCTGTCTTGAGATTGAATACCTATTTAGAAATATCTGTATTGGGCTATCGGTGGAGGATAGCTATGATTGTTGTAGAAATTGCATGAGGATTAGGTGAATTGAAACTAATCATTTAATTGTGTCATTGAATATGACAATATGTTAAGGCATTGAATATGTATAATTGATAGTCATTGAATATGACAGTACTTTTAAATACATTGTATATGTATAATGTTTTGGGAGGAAAAAGGGGATGTACTCCATGTTTTGGGAGGAGATAGGGAATGGACTCCATTGAAATTAAGTTGGCTGGAGTGTCTAGGGTGAAAGTCCCGAAATTATGTGTACACATGGGTGTCAATCTCCCAGACGAAATTTTTGTAAAATGGCAAGATTGAAGTGCTTGTATGATAGTTATGTTAATTTAGAACCACTAAGTTGTGGTCTTAGTCGGGTTATTTGGAGAATTATAAACTTGGCCTATGAATTGAAATAAAGTGAATTAACTTGAAATGAATAAATGAGAATAGATTGAGATGTGAATATCGGTACCGTGTGGTCATGTGAAGAATGTATGTTTGTCATAAACATTGAATATATCTCTGACACTTATATCTTCGTTAAACCTCATATATTGTGGTAGACTGCTTCTACTGGGCTTTGGCTCACCCTACTTGGGAAACCATTTTCAGGTACCAGTGACATACCTCCTCCAAGGACGTAATTTGGGAGGACTTAGGAGCTGGAGGCTTTATTTTGTGTTTTGTGTTTAAATGTTTATTCAAGCCAAGGGCTTTATATATGTACAGAGCTTGTGACTCTCTTTTGTTGTAACCAAGTAATGTCTTAGAAAGATGTAAGCCCGTAGGGCATTTATTTTGTTATTATTAACTAGTATTACATGCTATAGATTCAGGATGAACATTTATGAATGTACATTGCATGTATTATCTTTTGTAATATGAACTCTGATGAATGAAAGTATATCGATTCTATTATGCTCACTTCTCTTATGAGTTGGATTATTTGCATTATTTTGGGGGCGTTACAATTTATGTCCCTGTATGAAATAAGAATCTGTTAAGGTTATGGTTTGCTTTTCAGTAAGGACATCATTCGGAACCTCTTTACACTGTTGTTATTCACTGGGCTCTAGCTCACGTTTTGATATGTATATCAATCCAAATGACTAATCCAAAGGACAACAAGGGTAATAAGAGAAGGACAACAACATTGAACCATGAAACTCGAGTCCGGAACATAATAAAATATCGAGTTAAAACCGGAGTTGCTATAAGAATCAATTTTGAAAAATAACTTTTTTAAAAGAGTTGACAAATTTAAAAACTTGTTTAGTTATATATTCTAAAAATAGTTTTTAAAATTTTGAAAATTCAAAACTTGTTTGCTTTTTAAAATTTTAAATAATTTTTAAAACTCTATTTCGTTTTGAAATTTTCAAAATTAGTTTTTGAAATATTTGTGGTGGACTTTTTAAATATTTTAATCAATGTTTTTAGTTTTTTTATGATTTTTTAAAAAAATATTAAATACTAACAAATATATAGAAAAATATACAATTTTTATTTTATTTTTTTAAAATTTTTTAGATCGACTCAATCTAAATATACTTAAAACGTATAATATTTATGAAAAAATCTTAAACTTTCAGAAACCTCTCCAAAATCCAAATTGGGCTCAATTTTTCAAAAAAGTGAGTTAAAATAGTCTTGATATATATATATATACACTAGCAGTCTAATGACAAAAAAAGAAGATTAATATTAAAGGCATGATGTAATAATATTATATGTGTATTTTTTTTGTCACTTGAGTAACATGACCACTTGAGTAACACACTATATGTGCTCAAGTAATCATGTTATATAGGTATGTCAATATATATAAAAGAAAATTAATACTTTCAATTAAATGTAATGTTAATAATGAGGCTTAATGAACTCTAATTTCAATCTAAAACAGAAAATAAAAGGGATTTATGTATCTTCTTACGTAGAATAGAACGTCCAGGAGCAGCATAAAGAAGAAAATCTTAATCACAATTCTACGATCAAAATTACGGCCCCGCACAAAGAAGTATTCAAATATTTCAGAGCCCAATTTGCTCATAGCAGGTTTGATAATGTAATTCATGAAAACATCCCTTGCATCGGTCTCTCCAACTTCCGTCATCTCCAAGTGTAGGAATGGTGGTTCTGTGATAGAGCTTTTAAACATGGGGGGGGGGGGGATCTTCAAGTGTAGGAATGGTGGTTCTGTGATAGAGCTTTTAAACATGGGGGGGGGAGGGGATCTTCAAGTGTAGGAATGGTGGTTCTGTGATGGAGCTTTTATACTAGGGGGGAGAGAGGAAGTGGGTGGTGCGCGGGAGGGGGGGGGGGAGGGGGTTTAGGGGCGATTTGGACAATTAATCACGATTTGACATGTGACACCTCTCGTAACGAGCGACACCTCTTTTATTTGTCCATATTGGTCTTTTACTTTACAGTGTGTACATTCTCTCTCTACATCTTTCTAAGGAATTGGATTGTTCAATCCATCATCGGATTGGACCATATAATCTGGCTTATTGAGTCTATTTTTGAGTCTCGTTTGGATAATTTGAACTGTTTATATTTTAGGATTGTCGAGTATGTCTTTTTTGCAAAAAAAAAAAAAAAAAAAACAAAAACAAAAGTCAATCAAATAACAAAAATCACATGTTCAAATCAATTTTATATAGATAGTGAAAAAATAAACGGTTCATAAAACTGCCCATACAAAATTGGTCCAAACACATGATTTCCGTTATCTGATTGACGTAATTTTTTGCAAAGATAATATACTCTACGGAACCCTCTATACAAAATTGATTCGAACACGTGATTTTCGTTATCCAATCAACTTAATATTTTACGGGGGCTGGCTCTGCCACATGAATGGCCTAAAGCAAAAAATTAAAGGCAGACTGTTTTAGTTGTCTCTTCTTTTTCAAGGCTAGGAACATATTAAAATAGATTTTTATTAGAGATGAAAGAATACAAGTTTAATGAAATAATTGGACCTATTTTTTACCAATTCTTTTTTTTTTATCAAATTTAAATTTGATGCAAGATTTGGTGAATGATTGGAGATGTTCTAACCATATTCATTTATTATTTGATATCATCGTGTTGTGTTTATGTGTCATGTCAATAAATTTTATTTTTAATTAAAAATATCAAGTATATAAAAAAATTTTAAATTCTCCTTGCACGCTATGCACGAGACTTTATAAATTTAAAAAAAAAATCATTATAATTATTTTGAAATAATTTAATATTTTGTCTTGTGGTATACATGAAATTTATAATTATTTTTAAGGGCACCATACTGAGAGGCATTGGAGTCTCGAGCACGGGTTAAAGCCTTTTAGTGTTGAGCCCTATCCACTGAACCCACCTCGGATACTATTATTAAAGACATTATTATTAAAAGACCTATTTTAAGAAATAAGTTAAAAGTTAATTTTTTAATTTTTTTTTAAAAACATACAAAAGAAATTAATTTTTAACTGTGTTGTAAAAAATAGACCTAAATATTTGTGATGGTAAAAGCTGATATTGTATTTTAATAGTTTCAATAAACTTTTACGATATATGCTTCCCTCTGTCAAGGCCATAAGTTTAACACGGTGATGCCACGTCACAATAATATCCTGCCATGTCACAAAACACTAAAAAGTAAAGTGGGCCATCATATTAAGGAGTCTCATCAATTTAACCCTATTTAAGTCCTGTCTCCCCAAACTATTGTTATCTCTGCAAACCCATTTGCATCTCTCTTCCATCATCATTTCTCTCTCTCTCTCTCTCTCTCTCTCTCTCTCTCTCTCTCTCTTTCATGGCCAGCCGCCATTATCACCGGCCATCGACGGCATCCTGCTATCCAATATTATAGTAATATTAATTTTGTTTCAATTAATTTCTGCATAATGACTAAACCCATACCATTAATAAATCTATCACAACAATATAACCCATACCATCATCTTCAACCACCAATTATATCACCAACACTGTCACTCATTGCCTCTGCAACTTCTAATTTTTCCATCTAAAATCTTCCTTTTCACTCAAAAATGAAAATTTCCAAAATGAACGAACAAAATTTAATTTTTCTTTCTTTTTTCTACTTGCCCAATTTTTTTTCTCTCTCTAATATTTTGTGTTATCCAAACCTCACTCTCCTTTTGGATTCATTTTTTATTATCTACAACTAGAGATACATATACATATAAAATAATTCCATTTAGTAAGGAATAATAAAGAGGTCCATTTTTAGAGAGCAGAGGATATGGGTAAGCTTTTAAATTATTGAGAGTATTGGAGCAGACAGTGAAAGAAGAAAGAAAGAAAGAAAAAGAAGTTGGGGGTCTGTAGAGAGAGAAGTTGAGTTGGGTGAGAGGGAGAAGGGGGAGAGAGAGAGAGAGAGAGAGAGAGAGAGAGAGAGAGAAGAGGAGGAGGAGGAGGAGGAGGAGGAGGGGATTTGGGTTTAACAAGTTTTTAAAAGGAAGTTATGGTTAAGTTTTATGTACAACCTCTTAAATTGATTGATCTACTAATTTATTAATTTTCCGAGGCAAATAATTATTGGATGCTTGTAAAGCTTTGCTCTACGACTCAACCATATAAAACATGAAAAATGTTAAGAACTCAAATGCTTTATTAATATTTTTATCAAATATTGTATATGAATAAAAATTTAAAAACTTTAACATTATTCATAAAACATATCTCCCGTAGGTGGGTCAAAATCTTGAATTTGTCCTTGCATTTTTTTCCAGACAACACCTTCCGGTCTACATCTTAGACAGGAGGAAACCTCATCCAAAGCAGACAAGTCAACCCCAAATAGATGAATAGAAACTAAAAACTACTAAAATGATTTAATTTCCAAATTGTGCACAAATCAAAGGTTGAAATTTAAGTAGATAAACCGGCCCAAATGCAAATATAAGTTCAGAATATAGTAGCAGCATTAACCAAACACACCAGATTGGGACATCATAAATTAACATAAAGTGATGAATTTTATTATTTAAATTAATAAAAATCAAAGCAAAACACTATATTTGCTCTAATATCATTACGTAATTTTTCCACACTAAATACAATTACATCCAATAGAATAACACCATTTCAAATATCCAACATTATAGTCGGTAGAATTATTGAACTCGTTCATAAGAATCCTGAAATATCATAGAAGTTAGAATACAAATGTCATCAATCTATATAAAAGAAGATTACTACTTTCAATTGAATATTAACAATAAGAATTGAATATATACAAGCATAAATAAGGACTAATAAAACTAATGAACCCAGAATAAGTGGAGATATTCAAATTTTCAAAAAAAAAAAGAAAAGAAAAGGAAAGGGATTTATTTATCTTTTTACTTAACACGACCACACGTAGCACAAAGAAGACAATCATAGACCAAACTCTAGGATTGAAATTGTAATGCCCTCAAAATAAACCCATAATATCATACATTCAAGATACAGGAAAGAGATATTATATTACAATCATCAGAGTATCCTTACAACAGTACTACAAGTTAACAACAAAAGTAAATGCCGTATGGGCTTACAACTTTCCAAGTCAACACTTGGGTTACAAAAAGAGAGTACTAACTCAGAATACAGAATAAGCCCCTAGCTTAGTATACATGTAATACAACAAAATTAACAAAAGAAGAGTCTTCAACTCCCACAACCATTCAAGCTAAGATCTCGGAGACAACTTAGTACCTGAACCTGAAAATGATGTCCCATCTAGGGTGAGCCAACGCCCAGTAGAGATATGCTAAACATAGTATGAATAATAACTAAAACGTTAGCAATTGATAAATGTTCAACTCATACACGACAACTTATAATACAATTCAATTCCATGACTAATATGACCATGTCCTATTCCAGTTTCCATTTCTTATCCCATTCTCAATTCATAACTAAGGTTCAGAACCTAGCCAATCAATTTAAATGAGATCACGTCTCACATCAACAGTACTTCTATTTCAGGTGAGCTAATAACTCATTTTAAACATTTCATACTTCATATTAGATACACATTTTAGTACTGTATCAATCTCAGAAAAAAACACTTCCATACTTCACAAATGATACACATTTTAGTGCTGCATCAATATCAAACAAAAATACTTCTATTTCACAACTGATACACATTTTAGTGCTGTATCAATATCAAACAAAAACACTTCTATACTTCACAGATGATACACATTGTAGTGCTGTATCATGTCAAACAAAGCACTTCTATTTCACAGATGATACATATTGTAGTGCTGTATCAATGTCAAACAAAAATCCGGTCTAGAGGTCCAGCCCCCTTCTTCCAATAAACAGTGGAGTACAGCCCCGTTCTCCTCTCACACAATACAATGTATATAAGCAATTATCATATACAAATTCAATCAATCAATAAAAAATTTTGATGTATTATACCAACCGCCATGACCAATAGCATGCTCAATTGATTAGTTTTAGTTTGCCTAATCATCATGCATTGTCTACAACAATCAAGACTACCCTCCACCGGTAGCCCAAAACAGTTATTTCTAAACAGGTAATAATTGCAATAACAGATAAATTGTCATTATTTTAAAAGGTGAATGATTAATATAATCGAACTCCACCGTTCCATCCCCTCATGAGCCAATTTCATTATATTCAACTCAATTTCATATTTTCACAACAAAAGCCATTAATTACACTAATGACCCAAATATACCCAAACATGGCATTTACCCATTTTTTTTCTCAATATTGACCCAAAGGCCCAAATAATACTAACAACTTCAACAACCTCTATTTTAGATCCAAAACACGTATGGATGTGTCAAATAAACAAAACCCCTCTTTTCAAAATAGCACATTTCAAAACCCTAACTTCCCCAAATCAAACCATTTAAACAAAAGCCCAACATTTAGGTTAAAGTTCATAAAGATGAGTAGGAATCCCTACCTCAAGAGATGAAACCCAAAGGAGATGATGGAGAAATCTCGAAATGCTCCAAACTAAGAAATTTTCAGATCAAAATGTAGCCCTCAACGATCAACATACTTTTACAAAGGCCGAAGGGTAGAGGGTCACTCCTACTAGATCAATCTCTAGAGAGAAGGTAAGTTTTTAGTGAGAGAAGCTCTCCAATGGCTGTTTTCGAAAAGTAAGAGAGAGAATGGAAAGTGAAAAGTGATTCAAAACGGTGAGATCCCGAAGTGATATACAACAGGTCCGCTTGAGCAGAGAATAGGACGCTCGAGCGTCAAGCACAAAAACTGGACCCACTCGAGCTCCAAGACACAACAGCAAAACACACTCGCTCGAACGTGAAAGGAAGTCCGCTCGAGCGCAGATTACCATCTCCTAGTACTTTTACAAACAAAGGCTACCCGCTCGAGCGCCAAGAGGCCCGTTCGAGCGCGACCTGCTCGAGCGTAAAGGAATCCGCACGAGCGCGAAAAACACGACTGCAGTACTTTTATAGAGACACGAAATGCTGGAAGTGTGAAAACTTCGCTCGAGCGTGAAACAGTCCGCTCGAGCAGAAAACCAAAAATCAAACTCCGCTCGAGCGCAAAGGTACCCGCTCGAGCGTACCACCAAAAATCTGGGCAACAAGGAATGGGACTAAAGTTCAACCAACCTGTTCGAAACACGCCCAACATAACCCGAAACTCAAGTTTACAGTATTGAAGAACGGAAACAAGATATAACAACAGTCAATACTACAGAACCTAAGTCCGGAACACCGTACATAAAGGGGTAAAACTCGGGATCGCTATAACCTCCCCCCTTAAAGAATTTCGTACCCGAAATTAAGAATACACCAAGATTACAAGGCCAACCGACCACCAAGCACTTAACACCTGAGTATTAGGAACGATTCTAACCTCATAACAAATTTTCGATCAACTCTCACAAAAGGAAGGGCTTACCAAGGAAACACGTTCCGAAAGAAAACAACACTCCGGTATACAAATACTTCAACAAAAGCAAACCCTTCCCAAGATAAATCACCAAAACACCCGACTAGCGCTCCAAGCTAAGTCACTACTCAACAATTACTGTCACACCCCAAACCCGCCCCTAGAAGTTTGGCATGACCCATGCAGAAACGGACACATAACCTGGTATAAATAATGTACGAGGCCTTGACAGAAGCATAATAATTAGATGCAACTAAATCCATTGAGCTATTTCTAGTATGCCAGGATCTCTTATATCACATACATCAATAACGGTGAAGAGAATTTAAAACTATATCCCTGAACATCGGTTACAGTCACATACATTTACAGTCCCAGCCCGAAGATTGGGCGTTCACAAAAGAACATAAAAGTCATGTACAATAACATATATGGCACTCAAGGTAGACCAACATTTTAACAGTTTCACAAAAGAAAGACTTGGTATAGTGCCTGGATATGCAAAGATTGACCAAAGAAAGCAGCATCATGGGTTAGGACTGACCACCTGATGGGTGACCTACAAAAACAGACATAAAGGAGAGTGAGCCGAGCTCAGTGAATAGTAATACATAAATAAAACATTGCTTAACTTGAAACATATGACATATCAATACAATAGTCTGATTCTGTTTTAGTACAAAACGGCCTTAGGCCCAATCTTGTATCATAACTTGGTGACTATAAGCCCTTGAAACCTTGTTGGCATAAGCCGTTGTAAGTGGCACGAGGCCCTTGTAAATGGCACGTGGCCCTTGAAAATGGCACGAGGCCCTTGAAAATGGCATAAGCCCTTGTAAGTGGCACGAGGCCCTTGAAAATGGCATAAGCCATTGTAAGTGGCACGAGGCCCTTGAAAATGGCACGAGGCCCTTGAAAATGGCATAAGCCCTTGTAAGTGGCACGAGGCCCTTGAACTTGCTTTTCTTTACATACCTCCTTTACGTACTTTAAACATTAATATACTTTAAACATTAACATAAGCGCATAAGTACGTTACATGCCTGAAACATTAACATAATTGCCTTACATGCCTCGAAACGTTGGCATAATCACATAATAGTTACATAGGTACTACTACTCACAGTGTTGTGCTGGTGTGCTAGTTCCTCCTGGAGTGTGTCCTGCACACAATCATAACTTGCAAATTAGTTCTTCTTGTTTCTTAAACCATTGAGTACCCAGTCTCCGAATCATTACATTTCATATGCATTTATAACTATTTGACAATCGTCAAAAAGTACTCTAAAAACATTAGCAGAGGGTTGAGCACGAAAAACAGAAGAAAACATTTCATTTTTCTGAAAATGAGTGCCCCGCTCGAGCGCCACTTTGGCCGCTCGAGCGTGCTGTACAATTTCAACAAAAATACTGAGAGGTCGATTTTCACGCTCGAGCGGAAGTTCCTCCGCTCGAGCGGAAAGGGTAATTTCAGAAAAACTGCTGAGAGGTTGATTTTTACGCTCGAGCGGGACTTCCACCGCTCGAGCGGACCCAGCGAAATCCTGAAAATCTGAACTTCGAATTTAGCAACATTACTCCATTTTCATGCCATTTCCTTGCAAAATTAAGACAACAACACAACCTAACATCACCATCACATGGATTCTACTTTGTAAACATGACAAATTAAACAAGGTTAGAAGCTTAATCAAGCCATTCTTCTCTCAATTTTCATTCTTGGATTCAAGTTCTTCATGTTCTTGAAACAGAATACATGGCATGTACATAATTCCATGAAGTGATGATATAAACCAAAGATTGAGGTATAATTTCATACAATACCCAAATTAAGCGTCAAAAATAATCAATTGATGAGAAACCCTCATAAATCAAGCATGAATCATACATGGATCAAACATAAACACAAATTACAACTCTAAGTTGTCATAACAAGAAGATCTTGAGCTCACCTTGAATCACCTTGAATTCAATTCCAAACTTCTAACAATTTTGCCAAACTATCTTGTTGATTCACCTTTTCCCCCAATTCTTCTTCTCCACCCTCTCTTATTTCCTCTCCCAAAAGTATTCACGTTTTTGCTCTCAAGCCAAAACACTACTTAAATATATAGGCAAATATAAGAGCATATAAGACAAAAATCAATCGCTTTAACATTCCGAAATTGAAATTTCGTAAACATGCTTAATATTACCAGAAAATTATGCTGATCACATATATATAGTCATTTTCAGATAATTAAGCCATTAAGGCCTTCAATTTCTGATTCAAACATTCTAATGGAACAGATACATCTCTTGAGCAACAGATAGACTTCTTAACATGCATAATAAGCATATAATTACACATAATAAGGAACTAGAGATGTACCATATACCATAAGACATGTACGAGGGTCGGGTTATTACACTCTTCCCCCCTTAAATAAGTTTGGTCCTCCAAACTTGTTATACCTTAATACTGAAATAGGTATAGATATTGGTGTTGCATGTCCTCTTCTTTTTCCCAAGTTGCGTCGGTTCCATAATGTTCTTGCCATTCAACCTTTACCATTGGAATCTCGCGGTTTCGTAGTTGTTTTACTTGTCGGTCCAAAATGCGAATTGGTTTTTCCTCGTAGGTCAACTTGTCATTCAACTCAATTTGGTGGTAATCAATAACATGTGACGGATTCGGAAGGTATCCCCGAAGCATAGAGATATGAAATACGTTATGCACTTGACTCATATGTGGCGGAAGGGCAACTCAGTAAGCCACCGGACCCACTCTCTCCAGAATTTGAAAAGGACCGACATACCGGGCTGTCAATTTACCCCTCTTTCCGAATCTTGGGTGCCCTTTCATTGGAGTGACTTTCACGAAGACATAACTATCCACGTCAAACTCCAAATCTCTCCGTCGGTTATTAGCATAACTTTTCTGCCTACTTTGAGCAGTTTTCAACCTTTCCCGAATAACTCGAACTTTTTCAGTTGTCAACTGAACAATTTCAGGCCCTAGTAAGGATTTATCTCCAACTTCAGCCCAGCACACGGGAGAACGGCATGGTCTTCCATACAAAGCTTCATAGGGTGCCATGTCTATACTCGAATGGTAACTATTATTATACGCAAATTCTACCAACGGTAGATGGGTTTCCCAACTTTCTTGAAAATCTAGTACACACATTCGGAGCATATCCTCAAGAGTCCGTATCGTCCTCTCGGATTGACCGTCGGTCTGAGGGTGGAAAGCCGTGCTGAACTTTAATTCCGTACCCATTGCTTCCTGTAAACTTTGCCAGAATCTGGAAACGAACTTAGGATCCCTGTCTGACACAATTGAGACCGGAACACCATGAAGCCTCACAATTTCATTCACATAAATTTCTGCCAATTTATTTGCATTATACTGAGTTTTTACTGGTAAGAAGTGGGCAGACTTAGTTAATCGGTCCACGATGACCCAAATTGAATTCATGCCCCGGGGAGTCCGGGGTAACCCCACAACAAAATCCATAGTCAAATGTTCCCATTTCCATTCCGGGATGGAAAGAGGTTGTAACAATCCGGCCGGTTTTTGATGCTCCGCTTTTACCTGCTAGCATTGCAAACACTTAGAGACAAACTCCGCGATCTCCTTCTTCATACTTGGCCACCAAAAATTTTGCTTCAAATCTCGGTACATTTTAGTACTCCCTAGATGCATTGAGAACCTCGAAGTATGTGCGTCTTCCATCAGCTTTTGTTTAAGATTCAACACATTAGGAACACATACTCGGTTTTGAAATTTGAGTACTGAATCTACTACACCGAATCCCGATTTTGGTTTCGTTTCTAACTCGTCATGTATCTTCCTCAGACTTTCATCTTCCATTTGGTGCACTTTAATCTCCGCAAATAAGGTTGGTTGGGCCATCACTGTTGCCGTTAACGCTTCTTGGCTATGTAACACAATGTCTAATTCTATCTTATCCAATTCAATTGCCAATTCCTTTTGCCCTGTAACCATACTTGCCATAATCCCCATACTTTTCCGACTGAGCGTGTCTGCAACTGTATTGGCTTTACCAGGATGGTAATGAATCTGCAGGTCATAATCTTTCAGAAGTTCCAACCACCGTCGCTGCCGCATATTTAATTCTTTCTGAGTAAAAAGGTACTTAAGACTTTTATGATCAGTGTATACTTCACAGGTGGTGCCGTACAAATAATGTCTCCATATCTTTAAAGCAAAGACTACCGCTGCCAGTTCCAGATCATGCGTGGGACAATTCTTCTCATGGGGTTTCAACTGCCGAGATGCATAAGCGATGACTCTTCCGTTTTGCATAAGCACACAACCAAGCCCTTTGTGCGAAGCATCACTGTAGATTACAAATCCTTCTGTACCAGATGGTATGGCCAAAACTGGTGCTGTTGTCAATCTTGTTTTCAATTCCTGGAAGGCAGATTCTCGCTCTTCTAACCATTCGAATGTAACTCCCTTTCGAGTCAGCTGTGTAAGTGATATAGCGATTTTGGAAAAATCTTGGACAAATCTCCTGTAATAGCCAGCTAACCCCATAAAACTATGCACCTCAGTCACATTAGTAGGAGTTGGCCAATTTACGATTGCCTCAATCTTGTGTGGGTCAATAGAAACTCCTTCCTTTGTGATGATATGCCCCAGAAATGCCACTTCTAGTAGCCAGAATTCACATTTCTTCAGCTTTGCATACAATTTCTTTTCTCGGAGGGTTTGAAGGATCAAACAAAGATGATTCTCATGAGCTTCTGCATTCTTCGAATAGATGAGAATGTCGTCAATAAAAACCACCACGAAGTCATCCAAATAGGGCTTGAAAACACGGTTCATCAAATCCATAAAAGCTGCTGGCGCGTTTGTGACTCCGAAGGGCATAACCAAAAATTCATAATGACCGTACCGGGTTCGAAAAGCTGTCTTCTCAACATCATCAGTTTTGACCTTTAGTTGATGATACCCAGACCGTAGATCAATCTTGGAAAAGACTTGTGCCCCCTGAAGCTGATCAAATAGGTCGTCGATTCTAGGCAATGGATACTTATTCTTGATTGTGACCTTATTAAGTTCCCTGTAATCAACACAAAGTCGGAGTGTTCCATCTTTCTTCTTTACAAACAGAACTGGTGCACCCCACGGAGACACACTCGGACGGATGAATCCCTTGTCCAGTAAGTCTTGCAACTGCATTTTCAATTCCTTCATCTCAACTGGCAACATTCTATACGGAGTCTTAGAAATGGGTTGAGTTCCCGGTGCCACTTTAATTGTAAATTCAATCTCCCGGTCTATCAATTGCCCTGGTAACTCTTCTGGAAAAACGTCCGGAAATTCACAAACAACTAGAATTTTGTCGATACTCCCACCCACTACTTGCCCCTCTAAAACACTGCATAAATACCCCAGACACCCTTTCTGAATTAGTTTACAAGCCTTCGCCGCAGAAATTAAGTAAGGTGGAGAAGTCACTTCTTGCCCCTGAACCATAGACTCTGATTGACCCGGAGGATGAAAACTGATTTGTTTCGTCAAACAATCTATAGTTGCACCATATTCAACCAACCAATCCATTCCCAGAATAATATCGAAGTAGGTCATGTCGAGTGGTAGTAGATCGGCATATACCCGGGTATCCCCAAGCTCCAGTTCACAACCACAATAAACAGCAGTACAAAACATAGAGTCTCCCAAGGGTGAAGACACACACAACACATAGGACAATTTTTCCTCAATTCTATCTAAGTTTTGTGCAAATAATTTCGACACGAAGGAATGAGTAGAGCCAGAATCAAATAAAACGAAAGCAGAATGACCATGAACCATAAATATACCTGTCACCACTGTTGCTGCATTCTGGACATCTCCTGGAACCAATGCAAACACCCTGCCTTGTCTCGTCGTGTCTTTATTGTTCGTAGGTTTGGCAATTGACTTGGTGTTGGTCGTCGGTGCAGACCCCGCTGAACTAGTAGCAGTCCTATTGCCATTCCGTTGATTCCTCTGAGGGCAGTCCCTTATCAAATGGCCCACTTTGCCACACTGATAACAGGCTCCAGACTTCCATTGGCACGTCCCACGATGCTTCTTTCCGCATTCCGAACAAGTAGGAATCGTACCCTGACTAGGAGCAGAAATATTTGAAGTCCCGGAATTTTGTTTCTTGTTTGGTGGAGTAGTCGCTCCCTTTGACCATTGATTGTTTTGCCTTTTTCCTTTCCACTTGGCAATCCGGTTATGAGCAGTAAGGTTTCCTTCAGCTATAACAGCCCTCTCCAGCACATCTACATAGGTAGGCAACTTTAACATATTGACTCGATCCAGAATTGCTCCTCGTAATCCCCCTTCAAATTTCCGTGCCTTCTTATAGTCCGTGTCCACCATATGCGGTGCAAACTGTGCTAGCTCCGCAAATTGGGCCTCATATTCAGCTACAGTTTTATTCCCTTGTCTGAGAGTTTTGAATTCAGTCACCTTCTTATCTCGAATGCTTTGAGGGAAATATTTATCATAAAACAACTCCAAGAACCTGTCCCATGTTAATCCTTGATGTATCGTTCTCGTAAGCATCCACCATCTACGTGCCTCATCTTTAAGGGTAAAGGCCGCCAGTTGCACCTTTTGAGCTTCGGTGCAAGGAAAGACTTCGAATAACTTCTCTATGCCCAACACCCAGGCTTCAGCTTTCATTGGCTCTATTCCTCCTTTAAAAGATGGCGGCTTCATCTTTTTAAACTCCTTAGTAAGGGTAATAGTCCGGTCCTCAGCATGAAAATCTGGTGCTGCTGGTGGAGGTACTGGTGGTGGTGGCGGTTGTGGTGGTTCTTGTGGTCGTTGCTGCTGTTGTGGCTGTTGCTGCTGATGTTGTTGTCGTAAGGTTTCCGCCATTTCCACAATCATCCTCTCTATCCTGTCCAACCGTGCAGCAGTAACATCTTCCTGCTCCTCTGTCCTTGTTCTCACCATAACCTGCACAACAATCATTTACAGAGCATAAACATAATTTAAAATTGTTAGCACTATCAGAGTACACTTGACGTTGCCATCGATATTTCATCTATTTTTAGGATGCCATGCATGAAGCCTAAATCTTCTCTAGACATCCTAAGGCTCAATGGATCCGTGTGTGAGATAGCAACTCGTGCTCTGATACCACTTGTCACACCCCAAACCCGCCCCTAGAAGTTTGGCACGACCCATGCAGAAACGGACACATAACCTGGTATAAATAATGTACGGGGCCTTGACAGAAGCATAATAATTAGATGCAACTAAATCCATTGAGCTATTTCTAGTATGCCAGGATCTCTTATATCACATACATCAATAACGGTGAAGAGAATTTAAAACTATATCCCTGAACATCGGTTACAGTCACATACATTTATAGTCCCAGCCCGAAGATTGGGCGTTCACAAAAGAACATAAAAGTCATGTACAATAACATATATGGCACTCAAGGTAGACCAACATTTTAACAGTTTCACAAAAGAAAGACTTGGTATAGTGCCTGGATATGCAAAGATTGACCAAAGAAAGCAGCATCATGGGTTAGGACTGACCACCTGATGGGTGACCTACAGAAACAGACATAAAGGAGAGTGAGCCGAGCTCAGTGAATAGTAATACATAAATAAAACATTGCTTAACTTGAAACATATGACATATCAATACAATAGTCTGATTCTGTTTTAGTACATAACGGCCTTAGGCCCAATCTTGTATCATAACTTGGTGACTATAAGCCCTTGAAAACTTGTTGGCATAAGCCCTTGTAAGTGGCACGAGGCCCTTGTAAATGGCACGTGGCCCTTGAAAATGGCACGAGGCCCTTGAAAATGGCATAAGCCCTTGTAAGTGGCACGAGGCCCTTGAAAATGGCATAAGCCCTTGTAAGTGGCACGAGGCCCTTGAACTTGCTTTTCTTTACATACCTCCTTTACGTACTTTAAACATTAACATAAGTGCATAAGTACGTTACATGCCTGAAACATTAACATAATTGCCTTACATGCCTCGAAACGTTGGCATAATCACATAACAGTTACATAGGTACTACTACTCACAGTGTTGTGCTGGTGTGCTAGTTCCTCCTGAAGTGTGTCCTGCACACAATCATAACTTGCAAATTAGTTCTTCTTGTTTCTTAAATCATTGAGTACCCAGTCTCCGAATCATTACATTTCATATGCATTTATAACTATTTGACAATCGTCAAAAAGTACTCTAAAAACATTAGCAGAGGGTTGAGCACGAAAAACAGAAGCAAACATTTCATTTTTCTGAAAATGAGTGCCCCGCTCGAGCGCCACTTTGGCCGCTCGAGCGTGCTGTACAATTTCAACAAAAATACTGAGAGGTCGATTTTCACGCTCGAGCGGAAGTTCCTCCGCTCGAGCGGAAAGGGTAATTTTAGAAAAACTGCTGAGAGGTTGATTTTTACGCTCGAGCGGGACTTCCACCGCTCGAGCGGACCCAGCGAAATCCTGAAAATCTGAACTTCGAATTTAGCAACATTACTCCATTTTCATGCCATTTCCTTGCAAAATTAAGACAACAACACAACCTAACATCACCATCACATGGATTCTACTTTGTAAACATGACAAATTAAACAAGGTTAGAAGCTTAATCAAGCCATTCTTCTCTCAATTTTCATTCTTGGATTCAAGTTCTTCATGTTCTTGAAACATAATACATGGTATGTACATAATTCCATGAAGTGATGATATAAACCAAAGATTGAGGTATAATTTCATACAATACCCAAATTAAGCGTCAAAAATAATCAATTGATGAGAAACCCTCATAAATCAAGCATGAATCATACATGGATCAAACATAAACACAAATTACAACTCTAAGTTGTCATAACAAGAAGATCTTGAGCTCACCTTGAATCACCTTGAATTCAATTCCAAACTTCTAACAATTTTGCCAAACTATCTTGTTGATTCACCTTTTCCCCCAATTCTTCTTCTCCACCCTCTCTTATTTCCTCTCCCAAAAGTATTCACGTTTTTGCTCTCAAGCCAAAACACTACTTAAATATATAGGCAAATATAAGAGCATATAAGACAAAAATCAATCGCTTTAACATTCCGAAATTGAAATTTCGTAAACATGCTTAATATTACCAGAAAATTATGCTGATCACATATATATAGTCATTTTCAGATAATTAAGCCATTAAGGCCTTCAATTTCTGATTCAAACATTCTAATGGAGCAGATACATCTCTTGAGCAACAGATAGACTTCTTAACATGGCATAATAAGCATATAATTACACATAATAAGGAACTAGAGATGTACCATATACCATAAGACATGTACGAGGGTCGGGTTATTACAATTATAATTCCAAATAGAACGACCAACGCAAATCTTTTGTATACATATATGAGAAATTATTTTCTGGTTCATGGGGCATTTCTTAAAGAAAAAAAATCAAATTTTCAACGTTGACATTCCGAAATAAATTTTGCATTTTCCATGCGAAACTCAAAAGTTTGGTCAATATTTTTCATAAACACAGTGTTACTCGTAACACATGACCACCCACAATTTGTTTGCCAAAGACTTCCCATTGAAATTTCTCACCAATATTACAATTCAATATTCCACAACCTGACCCATTACCGGTCACTTTATCACTATTCAAGAAGCAATTTACAAAATGCATGATCCACAATTTTATATCATAGTCGATGTTCATGATATATTTTACAGTTCTACAATACATTCAACACATGCAATGTTACATTAAACTTCCATTTCAGGGCAAGTTTCAAAATACTTCCATAAACTAAAACATATGCAATGTTCCACAACTTAAGACATGTTCAATGCTCTTAAATTTTAACAACACAACAAAAATACAACATATGCTCAACATCCACAGATAGATCCAGATTTTTCTCGCAGACTTGAAATTCACTTACCCAAGTGGTTTTCCCCAACCCCGTTATGTTCCCACAACAACTCACTTAATGGAAGGGTCCCGCTCTCCAAGGCCCGATAACAATGATAACAGTAAGACACACTCAACCATTACCGTGTTCCGAGACATCCACTATGTCCCGACTACCGACAATACTCAAACCAGTATTTAGTACCTACTACTCCAACATAGGAAACATGACAACATTCGTACACAAGGCTTCCAGTCGACTTTCACAAAACAGGAACGCAAGACGAAGCAAGGGTAAGGAACAACATTACGGCCCATTTACACCCTAAAATTTCAAGGTCTTACCAAAGACACACAACATGTAACCAGCAACTCAGGCTAGACCAAATCTAACTTCCCACAAAATATTCCATCAGGTTAAAGAATCTACTTTATTTGCTCCGTTTGTTTCAAAGCACTCGGTTTTTCCCAAAGGTATACAGACTTATACCGTCACTACTCAAACACGCCACTTACAACTGGCCATAGCCGAACTCAGAGATTCTCCTCAAATTATTTTCCGAAAACAAGGATCGCTAACTCACGTTTTGATTCAAAATCATTTTAGTGTACGATGAGTACTCAATGTCCCTCAAGCGAATCACAACGTAACCAACCCACAAAACCTGCCATACTCACAGTGATGACGCAATCCCCAAAAATAGAACTTTCTAGATAGGGACTCCTAAACATTTGAAATTCCGAACAACGCAACAACATAAAGGATAACTTTATACACCCCGCGCCTTACACCGCACAGACAAAGACTGAATAAGTCGAAACGACTCTAACAGAGTGCCTCACTCACTCCACACAACTTTACTTCCTTACTTGTATTACCATTGTCCAAACTGGATGACGGACACTTATATCGAAGTGACCCAGCTTTACCAAACCTCAAACCACGCGATTCCATCAGTAACCACACTATAGCCTTATCAAGGCCGTCTCCTGGGAATTTTCTAAGATTGATCCCCTTCCACAAATCATCTAATAACAATATACGAACCACACATATCATGCATCGCACTACGCAAAACTCCCTCATTTAGAGATTTCACTCACCACCTTGACTGAACTTGAAGCAACAGAATTTGCATACCCCTTCCCTCGTACTGAGTTAACTGACAGGGTTTGCCACACCACGACATTTACACTACCAAGTAACCGCTCGTACCGAACAAAAGCAAACATAGCACCTTCATCCGCCAATGACCTATAGGGTCCACCCTTTATTCCACATCCTATTTGTCACTCATTCCAAGAGTACAACCAAGACACTAGGTCTACATGCCCAACATCCAGCCATTACTACTACTGAACAACTGCCTTGAACCGAACCCCGACACCAATGCATGTCGCCGACAAGGCTTTAAAAGACTCACCATCCTAACTTTCCAGAAGAGTAAAAGTCCTCACCCTCCTCGCTATTATCCCAAATCTCCATCCGCAAATACCATACCACTATGACTCCATCCACGGGTCACACCCTAACCACGGGCTATACACCCAATCAACCCTTCCGATAACATCTCCTGACCTAACCAGTGCTAAGGTACAAACCTAACGCATTTGATCATAATAAAGGAGTCTGAAAACTTAGGAAACACCCATATACTACTACCCGAGATATAGCATCAGCTGCTCACAACACACCACTCCCCGATGCCAACAACCACAACCTTATATAGGGACTGACACTCCCTCAATCGAAACGACCAATTAATACATATGCAATTTCGGCAACGTTACCTACTACGAAGGTACAAGTCTATTCATAACAAAATTATGCACTATGCCCCCGTAAAACAACATGTTAAATACATGCTACACCTAGTATTAATCTCACACTTCACATCCCCTCGAGGAGTTCCCGCGACAGTAGACCAACATCACTTTCACGCACACAAGATCAATTAGATAACACTAATGAAATTCCAAACACCCGGCAAGTATAACTGTTCTCGCCCCCTAGTAATCCTGATTAAGATACGCATCCCTTAGTAATCCTTCCAAATTTGAAAACATGGCTCATTAGCCCTCATTTTTCCCAAACCAAATCTCACGCATCGAAATGCATTATTACCAAAAATTTTATGGTCTCACAATAACTTATTACATTAATAAAACTTTTAGAGCCACAACATGCTCTAATCTGCCCATTTCAAGAAAATAGATAAGCACAGGCACACATAACTATATATATATATAGAAACAAACAACCTTGATGTTCCAACATTTCCAAAACACATTGGTTACACAACAGAACCCAATGATTACAAAATGATAATTCACCGATTACAAAACGGATTAGTCAAAACAAAACCACCCCATCGGTATTACCACCGCTACCGTCCCTCACTGGACCACTAAGGTTGGTCATTCTCAAACCCAAGACATCCTACGAGCTTACAAGCCACAGACAAGAATCACTGACATTCCCCATCTGGCCACACCTGGAACAACTACAAATTTTCCCAATTGGGGCTTGGGAACTCGACTCTTCAGAGGCCCTCGAAATCTGGCCTGTTCGTCCCCCAAAATGGTATTGCCCCTGTCCAGTCGAATAAGGCTAGACCCGGCTAGGTTGCAAAATTCCCAAAGAAGCCCCCGGCTGGGTACAGAAATGTTTGAACTGACCCGGTTGATTACACCCCCAACAAGTAAGCGGCTCCCAAGCACGAGACTGGTTCAAAGTCTGAGCTGGTGGAGACCCCAACGACTGCTTCCCCACTGAACATTCGATCAGCCTAAAACCTGGCTGGCTAGATGATTCTGGTGGTGCAACTACTGGTCGGACTGCCAGCCCTGCCCTCTTTCTCTGTGGGCAAGCTAGGGACTTGTGGCCCAGCTGACCACATTTGAAACAAGTGACAACCCTACGTTCACCCTTTTCCGAACCTAGACCAGGTACTGGAAAAGTAGAGCCAGACTGAGCTCTCTGAAATTGTTGTGGATTAAAACCCTTCTGCCTCTTAAAAGGCCTACCAACACTTTGAGTCACAGGAGTCGCCGAAATGGCCTCCTTCCTATTTTGGCCCATAGCTAGCACCGCTGCCTCCATATGAGTCGCAGCCCTAACAAGCACACTGTAACTCCTATGCCAAGACCCCGCAATCCTTTCACGGATGTCGTCACACAGCCTACTCTCAAATTCTGAGCAACGTAATTCCTCCGTCTCCACCAATTCTGGAGCAAACCTCGACAGGTTAGCAAACCATGCTTCAAACTGGACGAAAGGTGTAGTACCTTGGCGTAACTCCATAAACTGTTTCCGCAACTCTTCCCATGCGGAAGGAGGGAAATCACAACTCCCTCGTGTAGGCATCCTAGTAAAAGTAACAAAGGTATTAGCACAACAACAAGGGTGCCAAAACTATTTCACTAGCGTCCTAACACGATGGACAGTTGTAATTCATTCCACGTAAGCACATAAACACATAAGCACTTACGAATTTCATTTTTGGATAATGATAGTCCCAAGGCGTTACTAGAGTTCCGGTTAGAAACAACATTGATCAAGTGCTTTTCCAACAAGACTCGCAGAAACCCAAAGATCCAATCAACATCCTAGAAACTAAATCCCATACCCATATAGTCACATAAACATGTTATCACATAAGCACATAACATTACATCTAAGTCTCTAACAAGCGAGACAAACCCATTGTGATACTAATCACTTCCTACGTACCCAAAGTATTCAAACCTGGTACGCTCTGATACCAAGTTGTAACGCCCTCAAAATAAACCCATAATATCATACATTCAAGATACAGGAAAGAGATATTATATTACAATCATCAGAGTATCCTTACAACAGTATTACAAGTTAACAACAAAAGTAAATGCCGTATGGGCTTACAACTTTCCAAGTCAACACTTAGGTTACAAAAAGAGAGTACTAACTCAGAATACAGAATAAGCCCCTGGCTTAGTATACATGTAATACAACAAAATTAACAAAAGAAGAGTCTTCAACTCCCACAACCATTCAAGCTAAGATCTCGGAGACGACATAGTACCTGAACCTGAAAATGATGCCCCATATAGGGTGAGCCAACGCCCAGTAGAGATATGCTAAACATAGTATGAATAATAACTAAAACGTTAGCAATTGATAAATGTTCAACTCATACACGACAACTTATAATACATTTCAATTCCATGACTAATATGACCATGTCCTATTCCAGTTTCCATTTCTTATCCCATTCTCAATTCATAACTAAGGTTCAGAACCTAGCCAATCAATTTAAATGAGATCACGTCTCACATCAACAGTACTTCTATTTCAGGTGAGCTAATAACTCATTTTAAACATTTCATACTTCATATTAGATACATATTTTAGTACTGTATCAATCTCAGACAAAAACACTTCCATACTTCACAAATGATACACATACTGCATCAATATCAAACAAAAATACTTCTATACAACTGACACACATTTTAGTGCTGTATCAATATCAAACAAAAACACTTCTATACTTCACAGATGATACACATTGTAGTGCTGTATCATGTCAAACAAAACACTTCTATTTCACAGATGATACACATTGTAGTGTTGTATCAATGTCAAACAAAAATCCGGTCTAGAGGTCCAGAAATTCTGGCGTCGCACGAAGAGGTGTTCGATAATTTCAGACCCCAGTGCTCTCATAGCTGGTTTCACAATGTACTTAATGAAAACTTCCATCGCAGAACTGGCTTGAGCTTCCAAGTTGAAGCGGGAGAATACTCTGGCCTATATATAGACGAATTACTAGAAGTTGTTGAAGGGGGAGAATACTCGGGCTATATATAGACGAATTACTACTTTATTACTACTTTCCCACTTGATTTTGTTATTCCAGTGTTACTATTTTCCCATTTGATTATGTTTTTCCGGTGGCCACTATATAGACGAATTAGTATAAGTTGTTGAAGGGGGAGAATACACTAGCCTATATGTAGACGAATTACTACTTTCCCATTTGATTTTGTTTTTCCAATGTTACTAGCTTTCCGTTTACTACTTCCCCATTTGATTTTGTTTTTCTAGTTGATTTTGTTTTTTTAGTGTTACTACTTTCTTGTAACGCCCACCTCGCTACTTAGCTGTTCATTCTGTGATTTACCCTAATTATGTGTCTAGAAGCATATTCTATGTTTATCTGTGTGTGAAGTGTGTACTATGTGTTATGTGCATTTTACTCTGCTCGACAGATATGTTAATTTAAGAAAAAGACCTGTCTGATTCGTTAAATTGTAAGGTTACAAATTAAATAATGGACTAGGTGGTTAAAGCCTAATTCACCTAAATTAGGCAAAGTGGATTAAGGTAACTTGGGTTATAGCAAGAAAATTAATTGAAGTGATTGTAATTTGGTTTGACTTAAGTCAAAGTAACTCAGATATTTTATATATAGATATTTGAATTCAAGTGAAGAGAGAGATATATAACCTGAGGGAGAGAAAGAAAATTATAAAGTTTTAGAGAAGAAGGAGAAGAGGAAGAGAAGAGTAGCAAGAGGGTTAAATTCAATCTTCCATAATTCCATAAGCTAAGCTAAGAATTCTTGTCTCAACCTTGGGAATTAACATAAGAGATGGGAGAATTTGCATTGGTTGAAGAATTAGGGTAGTGTAGGTTATGTCAAGAACCCTAAATTCAAGACTTCATGTTTGTATAAGGCATACATAGCATTATTCATGTTCAATTCCTTTCTTTTGCATAATCTTTGGTAGTTGGAGGAAGGAATTTATAGATTTGAGTTGCGAAAGTTACACTCAAAGTTTTGATCTTTTCTTTTCCAATACCATGAGTTTGTTTGAACTTATGATGTTGGGTTGAACTTAGAATTTACTCTTTCATAATAGTTTTTGTAAGTTTTAAGCCTTGATTTGTTCAAATTTGGGTTTGATTTTTGGAGGATTGAAGCTTCGAAGCAGAGTAGAAATTTTGGTTATGGAACACCCAGAACCGCACGTGCGGGAGGCAAGGCCGCACGTGCTGCGGGGAGGCCTGCATGTATGGAAAACAAGGGCAGAAGAACCTTGCATTCTAAAATATTTGCACCATCTGGTGCACGCGCGGCTCACGTGCAGTGAGAGTCCTGCACGTACGGCCAAGGGGCTCTGTACGTGCAGCTGTTTAGCAGACCCAGTTTCAGGTTTTTTCTTTTTTTTCCATCTTTTGAGCCTCTGTTGGTTTGATTTCCGCTTATATTTGACGATCATATGCATTACACGGACATTAAAGAGAATAAGGACAATTAGGCCAATCGATTAATAAGTTATAACACAACTAATTAATTGCACGATAAAGTAAACATGTTATACTTGTATCTACTTTGTAGGTCAAACACCACGTTCCAGCCACGTGTTTTGCAGAGCCAACTGTGAGTAACACTGTTGTAAAGATATGCTTAACTTAAGTATCTCTTTTATACTTTATCTTTTCCCTGCTCTAAACATGCTTAGATTACGATTAGTGAATGATGATCCTATGTTCTTACATTGTATTCATGGCATCC
This sequence comes from Camellia granthamiana, assembly GCA_036172215.1. Taxonomy (NCBI): domain Eukaryota; kingdom Viridiplantae; phylum Streptophyta; class Magnoliopsida; order Ericales; family Theaceae; genus Camellia; species Camellia granthamiana. The sequence goes on from CM069904.1 coordinate 44,046,750, forward strand.
TTAGCACCTGTTTAGATTGTTACAGAGGTCTCTGTCAGTTCCATTTTGTGGAACTTCTGTTTATTATATTGATGGCCATCACATCTGATTACCGGTCTTCATGACCACCTGTTCGGTTTTCATGACCGCCTGAACTAGTATAGGGACCCTGGTTTTCCCTTTCATTATTTATTGTATTCCGGACTCGGTTCCGTGGATGTGTTGTTGTCTCATTCTTGTTTACGTCTTTTACTCTTTGTATTTGAGTCTTGGGTTGTGTTGGGCAGGTTTGAAACAGGTTGGTTGGGTTTAGAAACCAAAAGTTGATGCCCAGATTTTGGCCTTCACGCTCGAGCGGGCCTTTTTTTTTTTGCTTCTCCGCTACAGAGGGGGTTTTGGCGCTCAAGCGGGAATATCCATCTCCTAGTATTTTCCTCTACAGTGTTTGACGCTCGAGCAGGGAGTTTTTTTACGCTCGAGCGTGATCCTTTGTTTTTGTCCCTCCGCTCGAGCAGGGACCTGTTCTGCAAAACTTGTGGATGGTTGTATCCGACGCTCGAGCGGGTGTTTTGATGCTTGAGCGAAAGTCTGTGTCTGACGCTCGAGTGGGGGTTTCCATGCTCAAGCGGGGCGACTTGTATATCACTCCGAGATTTAGCTTTTGGATCACTTTTTCAACATCCTTTCTCTCTCTTACTTTTCGAAAACAGCCATTGGAGAGCTTCTCTCTCTAAAACCTCCACTTCTCTCTTAGTATTGATCTAGTTAGGGTAGTCTCTCACCCTTTGGCCTTTGTAAAAAGTGTGGTAATCGTTGAGGGCTACATTTTGATCCGAGAATTTTGGGATTTGCAGCGTCTTCGTTTTCTTCATCTTCTTCATTGGAATTCATCTCTTGAGGTAGGGATTCCTACTCATTTTTATGTGCTGTAACATAGATGTTGAGCTATTTCTATAGATGGTTTGATTTGGGGAAGTTAGGGTTTAAGATGTATTATTTGAAAAGAGGGGTTTTATTCTTTTGGCTCATATAAATATGTTTTGGGTCTAAAAAGGAGGTTAATGATGTTAAATGATGATATTTGGACCTTTGGGTCAATATTAGAAAAAGGGGAAAAATGCCATGTTTGGGGTATGTTTGGGTCATTAGAGTAATTAATGACTTTGTTGTGGAAACATGAAATTGAGTTGAATATAATGAAAGTGAATCATTATGAGATGGAACAGTGGAGCTGGATTTTATATCTGTTGAGGCATTTATTATCTGTTAGAAATAATTGCTTTGGGCTACCGGTGGAGGGTAGTCTTGATTGTTGTAGACAATGCATGATGATTAGGCAAACTAAAACTAATCAATTGAGTATGCCATCGAATGTGGCGGTTAGTATCATACATCAAAATTATGTATTGATTGATTGAACATGTATATGATAATTGCTTATATACATTAAGTTATGTGGGAGGAGATAGGGGATGTACTCCACGGTTTAGGGGAAGATAGGGGATGGACCTCTAAACCGGATTTTGTTTGATATTGATACAGCACTAAAATGTGTATCATTTGTGAAGTATGGAAGTATTTTTGTTTGAGATTGATACAGCACTAAATTGTGTATCATTTGAGAAGTATGGAAGTGTTTTGTTTGACATTGATACAGCACTAAAATGTGTATCTAGTATGAAGTATGAAATGTTTAATTTGAGTTGTTATCTCAATTGAAATAGGAATGTTGTTGATATGAGATGAAATCTCATTTAGAGGGTATGGCCAGGTTCTGAGCCGGGGTTGTGAATTGAGAAGTTGGATAAGAAATGGCATAAAACATGAACACATTGGTCATGTATTTGAAATGGATTATGAATTGATTTATGTGAATTGAACATTTATCAAATGCTGATGTTTTAGTTATTGTACATACTATGTTTAGCATATCTCTACTGGGCGTTGACTCACCCTATATGGGACATCATTTTCAGGTACAGGTAGAATGCCACCTCCAAGGACATAGCTTGAGAGGCTTAGTAGCTGGGACATCTTTTGTGATTACATTTTTGTATTACATGTATATCAAGCCAAGGGCTTCTTTTATGTATTGAGATAGTACTCTCTTCTTTTTGTAACCCAAGTGTTGACTTGGAAAGTTGTAAGCCTATAGGGCGTTTACTTTTGTTGTCAACATGTAATACATTTTGTAGTGGATACTCTGATGAAATGTAATTATGCCTTATTCTCTTATGTCTAAGCATGTCAATCTTGTATGATTTATGGTTTTATTTTTGAGGGCGTTACAACTTGGTATCAGAGCGTATCGGGTTCGAATACTTTGGGTACGTGGGAAGTGATTAGTGTCACAATGGGTTTGTCTCACTTGTTAGAGACTTAGATGTAATGTTATATGCTTATGTGATAACATGTTTATGTGACTACTTGGGTATGGGATTTGATTTCTAGGATATTGATTGGATCCTTGGGTTTCTGTGAGTCTTGTTGGAAAAGCACTTGATCAATGTTGTTTCTAACCGGAACTCTAGTAACGCCTCGGGACTATCATTATCCGGAAATGAAATTCGTAAGTGCTTATGTGTTTATGTGCTTATGTGGAATGAATTACAGTTGTCCATGTATTAGGACGCGAGTGTTATAGCTTTGGCAGATTTGTGAATGTGCTAACGTTTTTCGTTACCTTTATTAGGATATCAGGACGAGGACGAGGACGAGGAGGTAGGCGAGGTAGGCCTAGGAGGCAGGAAGTGCCTACACCGGATGAGATTCCGGCGATGTAGGAGGGGGTTGGCCAGGCCAATGTAGCCGAGCCAGCAGGTCAGTAGGCTATGGGCGCCTTAGCCCATGGGATAGCCGATGCTTTGAGGGAGTCCATGGGCATTCTCAGAGCTGAGAATCCAATTCAAGCTCCAGTTCAGGCCTAGGTTGTGGATGCAGGGCCTTCCTTTCTAAAGAGGGAGTTCTTCTGGTCTAATCCAGACGAGTTTATTGAGGATCCGAAGGAGCCACTTAAGGCGGATGAGTGGTTGGAACAAATGACGAAGACGTTAGAGATGCTTGGCAACGAGGACGGAGCATTGAAAGTGACCTTGGCATCTTTCCAGCTTAAGGGGAGTGCGGGTCAGTGGTGGAAGTACATGAGGGGCCGTTTTGGTGGCATGTTGGAGGCTTTTGTGGATGCTTTCCAGGAGAAGTATTTATCTCCAGCTGTCAGAGAGAAGCTGAGAGACCAGTTTTGCCAGCTCAAGCAGCTGAGTTTGTCTGTGGTGGAGTTTGAGGCCGCTTTTATTAGTTTGTCCAAGTTTGCACCTGAACTTGTGGCATCCGAGGAACGTCGTTGTATCGAGTTTGAGCGGAAGCTGAGGTATGGGCTCAAGATGAGAGTTGGGGGGTCTATGACCCGAGACTATGGGCGTCTGGTTGATGCTGCAGCCCATATGGAGATCATGATGCAGGAGGAGGAGGAGGGGCAGAGAGGCTCCAAGAGGAGCCAGGATGGCCAAGGTGATGGCATGAGACAGAGGGGTTCTAACCCTCAGCAGTCTCAGGGAGGTTTTGCTAGATCGACCTTTCCAGTGCCGAGCATAGGCTCTGGGAGAGGCGGACAGGGAGACATGACTTGTTACAAATGTGGTCAGCTGGGCCACAAGTCTCTTGCTTGCCCACAGAGAGGAGGAGATGAGAGAGCAACTTCATCATCAGCTCGACCTCAGGGCCAGAGTCAGGGCAGGGGTCAGCAACTGTCTTGCTATCAGTGTGGTTAGCCGGGGCACCTGAAGAGGTACTGCCCGCAGTTGAGTGCCACATCGGGTGCGTCTGGTTCTAGGCAGACGCAGAGTTTTCAGCCAGCCAGCTCAGTCTGTGCAGGCCTCGAGGGCCAATCCGGGGGCTTCGTCGTCCCAGTCTGTGCAGCTGTCGTTTGCTCCGAGGGGTGAGCAGGTGGATCAGGGGCCTACAGGGTGCGTGTATGCTGTTACCGCGCAGGACCTAGTACCGGCTCCATTGTTGTGAAAGGTACCTTCTTGTTTTGCAACTCGGTTGTCAATGTATTGATTGATACGGGTGCATCTCATTCTTTTATATCTGCTGCTTTTGCATCTGTTTTGGGGTTGGAGTTGGCACAGTTAGCATCTCCTATATGGGTAGTATCACCTATTGGGGGTGAGTTGATTTTGAAACAAGGATGTAGAGGTTGTGATATAGAGGTCGCTGATCGTCGGCTTCCGTTTCCTTTTGTAGTTATGCCCATGTTGGGTTTTGATGTTATTTTGGGTATGGACTGGTTATCGTTATACCGGGCTGTTATTGATTGCTACCGCCAGAGGGTCACAGTATGTACCCTGAGCGGGGAGTGTTTCCATTTCTTGGGGGATCGGGTTGGTAGTCTGTTAGCACCAGTGTATGATCCGTGAGGGCAGAGTGAGCTTAGTGGTCTCCTTGCTAGCTTCATGATTGGTGAGTGTGATGAGGCCCAGATTATTTTGCCGAGAGTGGTTTGTGAGTATTCAGATGTTTTTCCCGAGGACCTCGTTAGTTTGCCACCTCATCGAGAGATTGAGTTCTCTATAGATTCAGTGCCCGACACAGCACCGATTTCTATGGCACCTTATCGTTTTGCCCCAACCGAGTTGAGTGAGTTGAAGATTTAGCTCAAGGAATTGCTAGATAAGGGCTTCATCTGCCCTAGTGTTTCGTCGTGGGGAGCACCGGCCCTTTTTGCTAAAAAGAAAGATGGTGCCTTGAGACTTTGTATCGACTACCGGAAGTTGAATCGGGCTACGGTCAAGAATAAGTACCCTATGCCCCGTATTGATGATCTATTTGACCAGTTGAAAGGTTCCCGCTATTTCTCTAAGATAGACTCGAGATCGGGCTACCACCAGTTGAGGGTCAGGGAGGAGGATATTCTGAAGACGACATTCCGTACGCGGTATGGCCATTATGAGTTTCTGGTCATGCCATTTACGCTCACCAATGCACCGGCAGTCTTTATGGACTTGATGAACTGAATCTTCCGGGAATTCTTATATCGTTTTGTGGTCGTTTTCGTGGACAACATTCTGATTTATTCGCCTTCTGAGGAGGAGCATGAGGAACACTTGAGAGTGGTGCTTGAATTGCTTAGAGCCCATAGGCTGTATGCCAAGTTTGGAAAGTGTGAGTTCTGGCTAGGAGAAGTCAAGTTCTTAGGCCATGTGGTATCCGGGGAAGGGGTGTCTGTTGATACATCCAAGGTTAAGGCAGTGCAAGACTGGGCACAGCCTAAGAGTGTTTTTGAGATCCGCAGCTTTCTGGGATTAGCTGGGTATTATCGTCGGTTTGTGAAGGATTTCTCCAGGCTAGCTTCACCGTTGACTAGATTGACCCGGAAAGGGGTCAAATTTGTATGGAGTGAGACTTGTAAAAAGTCGTTCCAGGAGTTGAAGGTTAGATTGACCACCACTCCGGTTTTGATTATTCCGGAGAGAGGTTTGGGTTGTGCGGTTTACTGTGATGCCTCACGAGAGGGTTTGGGTTGTGTGTTGATGCAAGAGGAGAAAGTGGTAGCTTATGGCTCACGTCAGCTGAAAATACATGAGAGAAATTACCCTACACATGACCTTGAGTTAGCAGCCGTGATCTTTGCCTTAAAGATTTGGAGGCATTACCTGTATGGTGAGAGATTCAAGGTATTCTCGGATTATAAGAGCTTGAAGTATCTGTTTACTCAGAGAGACTTGAATTTGAGGCAGAGAAGGTGGATGGAGTTCATTGAGGACTACGATTTTGAGTTGCACTATCACCTGGGAAAGGCCAATGTTGTGGCCGATGCCCTTAGTAGAAAATCCATTAGCGATGTAGCTTGTATAGCCATCCGGGAGTGGGAGATGTTGGGTGCACTTGGCGAGTTCGATTTGCTTCTGGGCGAATCTGTTGAGGCTGCGGCCTTGTTTTCTGTTGTTGCGCAGCCTACACTTGTGACTCGAGTGTTAGAGGCACAGGGAGGTGACCTTGAAGTAGAATCCCTCCGGGAAAAGATCTCCAGTGGGAAGGTTGAGAAGGGTTTGACTGTGTATCCCGACTAGAGTGTGAGATACCGAGACCGTTTGTTTGTGCCGGAGTCTTGCCGAGAGGAGGTACTTTGAGAGTTTCACCATTCATGCCTTGCGGTGAATCCAGGAGGCACTAAGATATATCGGGATTTGGGTCGCCAGTTTTGGTGGCGGGGTATGAAGAAGGATGTGGCGGTGTTTATATCCAAGTGTCTTACTTGTCAGTAAGTGAAGGCCGAGCATCAGAGGCCAGCGGGTTTGTTACAACCCTTGCCTATTGCCGAGTGGAAGTGGGAGCATGTCACTATGGACTTCGTTGTAGGTCTTCCGAGGATTCAGCGGGGTAGTGATGCTATTTGGGTGGTTGTAGACCGGTTGACTAAGTCGGCGCACTTTATCCCTATGCGCGTGAGAGATTCGGTAGATCATCTTGCCGATTTGTACATCCGGGACATAGTGAGGTTGCACGGGGTCCCAGTGTCGATCGTCTCAGATAGAGACCCTTGTTTTACTGCTAGGTTGTGACAGAGTTTGCAGAGTGCCTTGGGCACTAGATTGACCTTTAGCACGGCTTATCATCCTCAGACTGACGGGCAGTCTGAGCGTACTATTCAGATCCTTCAGGATATGCTTCGAGGTTGTGTCCTTGACTTTAGTGGGACGTGGGAGAGGCACTTACCCTTGGTGGAATTTGCCTACAACAACAGTTTTCAGTCAAGCATCGGTATGGCACCGTTTGAGGCCTTGTATGGCCGACCGTGTAGGTCTCCAGTTTGTTGGGCCGAGGTGGATGATGCACCTTTGTTGGTCCCGGAGTTGGTGAGGGAAACGACGGAGAAAGTTGAATTTATCCGTAAGAGGCTTGTTATAGCCCAGAGTCGCCAAAAGAGTTATGCCGATCGTAGGAGGAGGCCTTTGGCATTTGAGACGGGTGATCGTGTTTTCTTGAAAATATCACCTAGGCGAGGTTTGATGAGAGTGGGAAGTTATCCCCTCGGTTTATCGGTCGCTTTGAGATCCTTGAGAGGATTAGGGAGGTTGCTTATCGTTTGGCTTTGCCACCGTAGTTGTCCGGGGTACATGACGTATTTCATGTTAGTATGCTTCGAAAGTACTAGCCGGATCCATCGCACGTGTTGGATTAGACCGACTTAGAGGTAGATGAGGATGCCTCGTATGAGGAGCGACTGGTTCGGGTCTTGGATAGGCGGGATCAAGTCTTGTGAGGCAAGACCTTCCCCTTGGTAAAGGTTTTGTGGAAGCATCACGGAGTGGAAGAAGCCACTTGGGAACGTGAAGCGGATGTCCATGAGAAATATCCGGACTTGTTTGTTAATGTGTAATCATGTTGGAAATTTTGTAATATTGATGAACTTTAAGAGCATTAGATATGTCTTAAGTTGTAAAACATTGTGAATGTTTTGGGTTATGGAATTATATTTTGAAACTTGCCTTAAAATGGAAGTTTAATGTAACATTGCATATGTTGGTTATATTGTAGAAATAGAAATATACCATGAGCATTGAATATGATATAGAATTGTGGAATGTGGTATTGAAATTTGTGAAATTTCAGGGAATACATATCTATAATGCATGTTGTGGAAAATGTTGTAAATTGTCTCTTGAAAAGAGATGAGATGACCAGTAACGGGTCAAGTTGTTGAATATTGAAGTTGTAAAACTATTGAGAATTGAGAAAAACTTGTTTTTTTGAAAACTTATACTTAATTTCGGGGACGAAATTCTTTAAGGGGGGAAGGTTATAGCGACCCTGGTTTTCCCTTTCATTATTTATTGTATTCCGGACTTGGTTCCGTGGATGTGTTGTTGTCTCATTCTCGTTTACGTCCTTTACTCTTTGTCTTTGAGTCTTGGGTTGTGTTGGGCAAGTTTGAAACAGGTTGGTTGGGTTTAGAAACCAAAAGTTAATGCCCAGATTTTGGCCTTCATGCTCGAGCGGGCCTTTTTTTTTTTGTTTCTCCGCTCGAGCGGGGGTTTTGGTGCTCGAGCGGGAATATCCATCTCCCAGTATTTTCCTCTACAGTGTTCGATGCTCGAGCGGGGAGTTTTTTTACGCTCGAGCGTGATCCTTTGTTTTTGTCCCTCCACTCGAGCGGGGAGTTTGACACTTGAGCGGGGACGTATTCTGCAAAACTTCTAGATGGTTGTATCCGACGCTCGAGTGGGCATTTCGACGCTCGAGCGGAAGTCTGTGTCTGACGCTCGAGTGGGGGTTCCCACGTTCAAACGGGGAGACTTTTATATCACTCCGAGATTTAGCTTTTGGATCACTTTTTCAACATCCTTTCTCTCTCTTACTTTTCGAAAACAGCCATTGGAGGGCTTCTCTCTCTAAAACCTCCACTTCTCACTTAGTATTGATCTAGTTAGGGTAGTCTCTCACCCTTTGGCCTTTGTAAAAAGTGTGGGGATCGTTGAGGGCTACATTTTGATCCGAGAATTTTGGGATTTGGAGCATCTTCGTTTTCTTCATCTTCTTCGTTGGGATTCATCTCTTGAGGTAGGGATTCTTACTTATTTTTATGTGGTTTAACACAGATGTTGAGCTATTTGTATATATGGTTTGATTTGGGGAAGTTAGGGTTTGAGATGTATTATTTGAAAAGAGGGGTTTTATTCTTTTGGCTCATATAAATATGTTTTGGGTCTAAAAAGGAGGTTAATGATGTTAAATGATGATATTTGGACCTTTGGGTCAATATTAGAAAAAGGGGAAAAATGCCATGTTTGGGGTATATTTGGGTCATTAGAGTAATTAATGACTTTTGTTGTGGAAACATGAAATTGAGTTGAATATAATAAAATTGAATCATTATGAGATGGAATGGTGGAGTTGGATTTTATTAATCACTCACATTTGAAAGTATTGAATTTATATCTGTTGAGGCATTTATTATCTGTTAGAAATAATTGCTTTGGGCTACCCGTGGAGGGTAGTCTTGATTGTTGTAGACAATGCATGATGGTTAGGCAAACTAAAACTAATCAATTGAGTATGCCATCGAATGTGGCGGTTAGTATCATACATCAAAATTGTGTATTGATTGATTGAACATGCATATGATAATTGCTTATATACATTGAGTTGTGTGGGAGGAGATAGGGGATGTACTCCACGGTTTAGGGGAAGATAGGGGATAGACCTCTAAATCGGATTTTGTTTGATATTGATACAGCACTAAAATGTGTATCATTTGTGAAGTATGGAAGTATTTTTGTTTGAGATTGATACAGCACTAAAATGTGTATCATTTGAGAAGTATGGAAGTGTTTTGTTTGACATTAATACATCACTAAAATGTGTATTTAGTATGAAGTATGAAATGTTTAATTTGAGTTGTTATCTCAATTGAAATAGGAATGTTGTTGATATGAGATGTAATCTCATTTAGAGGGTATGGCCAGGTTCTGAGCCAGGGTTATGAATTGAGAAGTTGGATAAGAAATGGAATAAAACATGAACACATTGGTCATGTATTTGAAATGGATTATGAATTGATTTATGTGAATTGAACATTTATCAAATGCTGATGTTTTAGTTATTGTACATACTATGTTTAGCATATCTCTACTGGGCGTTGGCTCACCCTATATGGGACATTATTTTCAGGTACAGGTAGCATGCTACCTCCAAGGACATAGCTTGAGAGGCTTAGTGGCTGGGACATCTTTTGTGATTACATGTATATCAAGCCAAGAGCTTCTTTTGTGTACTGAGATAGTACTCTCTTCTTTTTGTAACCCAAGTGTTGACTTGGAAAGTTGTAAGCCTATAGGGCGTTTACTTTTGTTGTCAACATGTAATACATTTTGTAATGGATACTCTGATGAAATGTAATTATGCTTTATTCTCTTATGTCTAAGCATGTCAATCTTGTATGATTTATGGTTTTATTTTTGAGGGCGTTACAACTAGTTTGCTACGGGATGTACCACATAAACATTTATGTCCTTGTATGAAATAAGAATCTGTTAAGTTTATGGTTTGCTTTTCAGTAAGGACATCATTCAGAATGTCTTTACACTATTGTTACTCACTGGGCTCTAGCTCACGTTTCGATATGTATATCAATCCAAATGACTAAACCAAAGAACAACAAGGGTAATAAGAGATGGACAACTGTAGACACCCCATTTTTGACCGACCTCAAGACTTGGACGTTACCACTTGAACGCTTGGTGATTATCCCTGTTTGTGTTCGTCCTGAGTTCCCGGAGGTCTCGGCAGGCGTGCCTTGCCTCAGGATCTCTCGATTCGACTGTTTCGTGTTTGGTTTTGGCACCAAACACTTGTGTTTTTGCCTTGAAAGGCAGGGAATGGCTTGTTGGCCATCCCCACATCCCACCAGCCTTCCCCTGGCATCACCGGTTGTTTATGGGTGCCACCGGCCATGGTCTCTTATTATCAATGGCCGGTCGGCATAATAGTTGGCCGACCGGCACTTTTTTTTTGCTGGTGACCGTTTTTGCTGGCCGGTTTGACTCTTTTGCACCCTTGAGGTGTGGTGCATGCCAGCTGGAACGCACCATCACTCTTCCCCGTGCAGTTGATGGCTGTTTTAAGCCCTTGACCCCCTAATTCCTTCTAGAAGGATGACCCTTTGGCCAAGCTTCTTGGGTAAGCTTGGCCAGCTGTCCCAGCTTCTTCAAGAAGCCAGGGACCTTTTGCACCCTTTGCCCCTTTTGATATAGCTTCTTCGAGAAGCTTGGAGTTTTTTTTTTTGCCTATATAAACACCCCTCCTCTCCCATGGTTAGGGGTTAGAGCTTTTAAACAAGAAAACCAGAGCTTATATATCTATATATTTGTATTATACTCTCTCTCTATATATCTCCCGCTCTCTCATCCTTTGTGTGTGTTTCTAGGCCTAAATAGTGTGTTTTGACCTTACTTTTGCACTAACACACACACCATTTCACCTTGCTTTGAGTTTCAGAGGCACTGAGGGTTGATTTTGGAGGTTTTGGACTGATTTTGGTCAAAGGAGGGTGGCTGGAGCTTCTGTTCTTGAAGTGTTCTTCAAGGGTGAGATTCTTACTTTATTTTCCCCAATCTTGCACTAGTTTTCTACCTGTCTTGCATGCTGATTTGAGCTTTGTGCATAACATAAAAAAAGTCTTGTATTTCCATGCTTAACATCTTTCATTAAGGGTGCTTCGGCATTGGGGTTCGAACTCCCCCTCTTAGGCCTCTTTTGGCCTATTTTGGTGCCTTTTCTTTAAGCCTTGTTTACTTTGTTGTGTTAGTCTTCTCACCACTGAAATCCAATGGATTTTTAGTGGTGAAAAAGATGGTTTGAGGTCTTGCATAGGGGAGGGACACCCCTCTCCCTTTGTGTCTCATTTGTGCATGTTTTTGGCACATAAGGATAGCATGCATGAGTAGTTGCATTTGGTACCATTTCAGAGTTTTTTTTTGGTGTTTTGGGTCATATTATATCCCTGTCCAATGGTGGTTTGTTGGCCCTTAGCATGCATTTTATACTTGCTTTGTAACTCTCTATCTTGCCTAGAAATGTGCCATGTGTTTAGCCTAGTATACCCTCATGTTTTAGCTTAGCTTATTGAAGCTTTTGGTCATGATTTGTCATGCTTAAGGTCTGCTGGCCACTGTTTTGGTCATGTTTGACATGCTTGGTATAGTTGCTTTGCATTTTGGCTTGTAAGCCTTAGTTATGTGGGTCACTAACATGCTTAGTTTAAGCTTATTATCATCATTTGGCATCATTTGGTATCATGTTTCAGTCCATATAATGTGGTCTTACATTGTCCTTTGTGTCTCTTTTAATGCTTGGAAGTGTTGTGACTTCATGCCTTGAAATGTGCATTGTGTATGCCTATGTGTTTGGATCATTTGGGATGCCATGTGTGTGAGTTTTGGAGCTCATCTTGCATGCTGAAATTCTGTTTTTGGTTACTTGGTTCATGCCATGAGTGGTCATGATAGTAGTAGTAAATTGCTCCATTGTGTGCCTTAGCTTTAGGCCCGTTGGTTTGCGTATTTGTTTTGCATATTTGTCCACCATCTTGGGCATTTTTGGTCACTGTTTTGGGTGAGCTGAGGTCTACCTTTTGTGATTTGGAACCACCATTGCATGATCATGTTGCGTTGGATTCATGCTTGCATAGTATCATACTTGCATGATTGCATAGTATTGGTTAGTTGCATTTCATGTCTTAACTCACAAGTTAGAGTGCATTGCATTGCATCTCGCACGCCTAGCATTGTGCATTTGCATGTTTAGTTTACATCACATTTAGGCATGTTTGCATCTTAGCCTCTCATTGCATTTTTGAGCCATGTTTGCATAACATGCATTGCATTGCTTGGTTTGGGGTGTCAAACCTAGTGTGAGGGCCGAGAGGTGTTCATACTACAAGTGATGTAACACATCTCAACCCTCGGTCACCGGGGCCTTTGACTTCGACATGATAGGGTCTTGGTCCTCATTTGTGTGTTGCATGCATTTTACATTAAATGGCAAGTTTGGTCCCTTAGGCTATCATGCACAATTGATGGCCTAAGGATCAAGGGCCATGCTCCCTTGAGTTCAATACATGATTTGGGAGAGTGGCCATGCTTACATGTGCTTGTAGTTCCATGCCATACACTGTCTGTCCTCTGTTGCTGTCAAAACTGTTTTCTGCAGGGAGTTTCTGCCGACCGGCATTGTTGAGTGCCGACCAGCAAAGAATGAATGGCCGATGACCTTAAATCCAGCCGATGGACATTTTCCATGGCCGGTGGGAATTTCCTTCAGTCAATGGTGTTCTACAGTATGCAGGGAACCTGTCCCAGGATTTGGGTGGTTCTCAGAAAGGCAGGGCAGTGTAAACAGAGCCAGCAGTGGTATGGTACGGGCTTTCCGGGCAAGACGGATCGAGCATGCATCATTCACGCATTCCGAGACAGGGCTGAGGCCACCTTCTTTTTACATTTAATTTGTTAATTAATTAGAAGTTTTGTAATAATTAATTTAGTATTATTTATTTGGACTGTAATATTTATTCGGACCCTCCGAGCGAGGGCAATTGTGTAATAAGTGTGCGTGAGTGTGTGTATGTCTTCCAACCCCACGTCTTTCTTCCCTTTTATTTATTAGCTTTCGATGGTTAGTTTAGGGCATATTTAAATTAGCATACCTTATGCTATGCATGCGTGCATCCATACATTTGTCTTACATGCACCAGGCTCGGTACATCATGCTCACTGCACTCGTATTTCAATTCCAAGTTGAGTACTTGTTAGTTGCAGCATTTCACATGCCATGTTTAGGATAGCCGAGCCTGTCTAGATTGCATCCTTGCATGTGTTGCATTAGCCATCTTAACATGAACTAGGATCATGCATATGATTACTAACTAGTTTCTATTTTGGCTTGGAGTACTGGGTAAGCTTTTATGCTTTAGCATACCGCATGCGTGTGAGTGTTTCCATGACAGCATGATTGCCATGAGGCTAGTTGCTTATATGATACAACTGCTTGAATGCCTGTGGATGGAGGTTGAATTGCCTAAATTGGAATAATGCATTAAAATTGTGAGTTTTAAGCCCACTAGATAGTGGCAAAACCATCTTTTCTAAAGCCCACTTGAGGGTGGCAAAATCTGCATTTTAGCCTACTTGCGAGTAGCAAACCATTTTTCAAAACAAACATGAAATGTTTTGTTCCAATTTAGGCGATTTGGTCTATACTTGTTTGCTGTGCGCATAACATAGTAATTCTAGGCTAATAACCGAAATAAGAGCACATAACATTTTCAAATCAGATATCATGGTTAGTAGAGGCCGATCTTCGGATCGGGCGAGAGGGGGTGCTCATAGCTGACCTTCCCCGATCGTACCCAAGTTCCCGAGTCGAGGCAACTTTGGTGATGACGGACACGTGGCCTTTGGCACCGAGTCAGGGTTTCCTAAATTTCCCAAAATAAAATATTTAGGTGGCGACTTTGTATCTGGCAAAGTAGTCCATGTTTGGCACTTCTTTCAAAAATCTGTTTTTCTCAAAACGATTTTCCAGATTTGGACTCTTTGGTTCAGATTAAGAACCGTGACAATTTGAGTCCGAACTGTAGTAGACCCGCAAAAGCGAACAGAACGGGACTCACCCTCCCGGGGCGTTCGGGGACATCTACAGTTTCTGGCGACTCCGCTGGGGAGTTTAGAGAACTTGACTCGAACTCGTGATATCTTGTTTTGACTACACTTATGTGTTTCTTTGCATTGCATGTGCATTGGTGCGCCTAGGATACCGTGTTGGCCATCTGCTACTCCTGAGCGGTTTGCTGGAGGCTTGTCTTGTCAAGGCATGACCATAAGGTTGACCGGTTGCGGGCTCTGCCTGTATGGGAACACAAACCCCGGTTTTACCGGGGCACCCTTTTTGACCATTCGACCTAGTGCATATTCGGATCCATAGTGACCATTCCAAACTAGGACAGGTTGCTTACCCGATCATAGGTTGTTTGAAAACCGCTGCATGCGTAGTGAAACCCTAGTTCCTGACAAAATAGGACAGGGAAACCCTACCCCAACATAGGGGTGTTTTTGCTCTCTCTACGTGCTATGTGCTTTCAGAGTGTATCTTTACAGGGAACACACATATCAGTTTGCGAGATTGAGTATCAAGCCTGAGGGCATCAGCACCCGTAATTTGAGAATCAGTCATATCTGCGGGTATCAGATTCAGACTTAGGGGCAATGACTCAGGAACAGTGATCAGTGTTTGAGGAATAGTGTGTTCAGCTTATTGGCGGCATATTATGATACCCAACCGCGTGTTGTATGTTTATTTTACGCCGTTACGCTGTTCGATTGTCTGTTTATTTATACGCTTTATTTATCTTTTTGCTAGGTAGTTGAGCACAATTGCTTCTGACCCAACAGATATTCCCCAAGCACTCTGGACTAGAGGTCGTCGACTCCATCGATCTGAGGATCTGGTAGACGGACAACCAGTGTACCACTCTCTACCCCTGGTTACTAGACGGAGGACAGCTAGGCAGAGGGCATCAGTACATCAGTCAGTTCAGAGGGCCTTGTCTACCCCACCTG
Organism: Camellia granthamiana; assembly: GCA_036172215.1. Classification (NCBI taxonomy): domain Eukaryota; kingdom Viridiplantae; phylum Streptophyta; class Magnoliopsida; order Ericales; family Theaceae; genus Camellia; species Camellia granthamiana. Next base: position 44,061,842 of record CM069904.1, read on the forward strand.
AGTTCAGTAGAGATCAGGGTCCTGTTTCACCTACAGAGAGGGAACATATACCGGTAATTCAACCAGAGCAGAATAGTATGGCTAGCTTAGAGGAGATGGTGCGCCAACTCCAAGAGAGCATGAAAATGATGCAGCAAGATGCTGTCCGACAAGCAGAATTCGCCAAGTAGCAGGCCACGGTTATGAACGAACAAGCAGAGTTAATTGTAAGGTTACAGCAGCAAGCCAGTGCCTCTGCTTCGCGACAAGTTCCTCCCCCACCAGGAGTTCCAAACCTCGGGGAGACGGCCAATGCTCAGAATGATACAGAACTTCCCACAGGACCACCTCCACCCCCGATCCTCCCCCAAATCCAACCTCAACTATCAAAGACACCCACCAACCTACCAGACTCTCCCTTTGAGTTTGAGACTGATCCCACCGCTCTAAAGTTGAACAAGCTTGAAAAGCTGTTTAAGAGATCCCAAGGAGCCAAGACCATCCCCGACATTGAAGATGGTTACACTGACGCAGCTGTAACGCTGCCCGACAGATTTAAAATGCCCCATATTGATCGATTTGACGGGTCCGGGGACCCCATGGTGCACCTGAGACTGTTTTCAGATATCCTAAGGCCGATGGGCCTTAGTAGACTACAGAAGATGTCTTTGTTCGGCCAAACTCTGTCCGGTGTGGCGGCCATATGGTATGCCAAACTAGAAGATGATGTCAAGAGAAATTGGGACGAAATGGCTGAGGCCTTCATTGCGCAGTACTCATACAATACACAAATTGAGATTACAACCCGTGATCTCGAGACAACGAGGCAAGAGCCTAAAGAGAGTTTCTCAGAATTTGTAACCAGATGGAGGGCCAAAGCTTCGATGATGACCTTAAGACCTACAGATAAAGACCAGATTCGGATGATTGTGCGCAATCTTCAGCCGAAGTTAATGCAAAAGATGGTTGTACTCCCTTTTCCTACTTTTTCTGACCTGCATGAAATGGGGGTGCAGATTGAGGATGCCTTGAAGCAAGGCTTAATTGATAATGACCGGGAGCAACCCCGAAGAGCTTTCAACCGCAACACTAATGCGGGCCCGAGTGGCACTACAACTACAAGAGCTTCCAAAGTGAGCATGGTCACCACCAACCCCCCTCCGAGAACCACGGCAGCTGCACCATTCTCCGGTGCGTCCAGAAGTAACCCACCAACAGCCAAATACCCACCCAAAAATACCAGAACCTTCGCTCCACTTTATATGCCCCTGTCCAAAGCTCTGGGGGTTTTAATCATAAAAGGGCATTTGAAGCCCCTAGAGCCGCGACCCTTACCAGAAAGACTCCCCGCTACCCACAACCCAGCCAAGTATTGTGCATTTCACCAACAGCACGGTCATGACACCGATCTGTGCTTCCGCTTACGTCATGAGATTCAAGATCTCATCGATAACGGGGTGATCTTGCCTCCCGAGAAACCCAACATTACTACAAATCCCCTCCCCGCACATAACCAAGCTCCACCACCCAAAAGAATCAATTTCATCCATACTGGGGTTGTGTCCTACGATCCTAGTATCTATATCACTCCTTCCTACCTGCCTAAGCCGGAAGTGTTCTTTCCCGATTGCGCCGATTTGTGCATGATGGACATCTCCATGACCCAACCTAAGCCAGCGGTGGTAATTGTCGAAGACAAGAGAGAGGAGGTTCCAAAGGAGAAGAGGATTGTTGGGCCAGAGTCTGCGGAATCTGGAAGTTGTGTTGAGAAAATGTATAGTCCGGGTGACTACATTTTATCAATAGGCCAGGATGGGCCAGATGTGGAATTTCCAGCAGGAGGAGAACTGTGTGTGATCCAAGGGGATAGTCGGGGACAGGGAACAAATGATTTAACAGTTGTGGAAGAGGACCTTGCCAATCTCCGATTTTACAGTGATCAAGATCCAGGGGATGTGGCAGTCAACTGGTATGATTATGAGGAGTCGACAGAGGCTACAGGATGGTTAGACGATCAACCAGATGTGGTAGAAGAATTTCAGCTAGAACAGGGCCCAGCAGGGGCGAGAATGTTAGTAACAGCCGGAAAGGTCGAAGAATAGAGTGCATCGCCGGAGAGCGCCGGTGTCAAGAATTTCGCTCGGGATTGGAGCATTTCGAATACGGGAATTATTGAACAGTCGGTTATATTGACACACCCAGAACAGGAAAGATTCGAAGATTCTGAGAGAATCAGGAAGGCAAAAGCCCCTGTGGGGACTGAAACTGCTGTGTGCACAGGAACTGAGAATGCTACGAACATATGGATGGAAGGTGCTGCGAGTACAAGAACAGTCATACCGGAGCCGGACAGATGTTTGTCAGTTGCTGATGGAATGTGGTGGGAGGATGAGGATTTATGTCTTGCCCACACAGACGAAGATTGGGGGGACAACCAACCCGATGACACCTGGTACCTTGGAGAAGTCGATCATATGACACGGAGCGGGCGGTATTTCAAACCCCCGCACCTAGATCAGCCAGAGGCTTCTGGGAAGGATAGAGAGGCTGAAAAGCAAAAGGAGAAGCAACTTGAGGAGGAGGCTGTACTCAAACAACTAAAAAAGATACAATCAGACATCTCCATCTGGGGACTGCTCATGGCATCACGGGTGCATAGACAGGCTGTCTTGTCAGCCATGGACAAAGCGAAGCTTTCAATAGAAACCACGCCAGAGCAGCTGGTGGGATTAGTCTTTCCGGGAGGAGCTACCCCGACGCTGACTTTTTCCGACAAAGAATTGCCACCCGAGGGGGCAGACCATAACAAGCCTCTCTACATTTCCGTGGAATGTAGGGATAAATGGATACCGGTGGTTCTTATTGATACCGGATCCACCATCAACGTCTGCCCGGCAAGGACAGCGTATGCAATCGGCTTAAAAGTCGCGGATTTTGTACCAACAGCCCAAGTCATCCGGGCGTATGACAATACAAGTAGAGAAGTGATGGGAACCGTAAAAGTTCAGACTAAAGTTGGACCGGGACAGCATGAGATAGATTTCCATGTCTTGGAGGTGCCTGCAACTTTCAACTTGCTTTTGGGGCAGCCGTGGCTGCATCAGGTAAAGGCAGTGTCATCCACTTTGCATCAAATGGTGAAATACCCCTATGGGAAGGGAGTAGCCATTGTTTTCGGGAATTCATCAATCCATCCGCCACCGGAAGTATCCACGCCTGTTCTAGAAATCGAGCATGGCATGGAGGATGTGTTCATATCAGGTTTTACCCTAGCTGAGGCTCAGGTTGTACAGAACATCATGGCTGCTAATGAGGGGATCTATGTCAGTGCCCAAGCAGTGTATCTCATGAACAAGCTCCAACATATCCCCGGGATGGGATTAGGAAAGAGCGGCCGCAAGGGCGTTGCAGCATTGGCTGAAGTGCCACACAATCCCCATACCTTTGGCTTGGGTTATCTGCCCACCAAGGAGGATTGGGCAAGGAAAGGAAAGGAGATGGCTGGGAGAGCCAGATCAAAACAAATGGGGAGACCTTTCGACTTAATGCACCGGCCCATTCAGGATACCCTAAACGGACGCTTTGTCTGGGAGGGGGAAGACTTTCCATTTTGTGGTTTTCCGGAGCCGTGGCTGAACGCAGAGAGGAAGCTCGTACCGGGGTTCGAGATTTTCTTTGACCTACAGTTACCTGGGGATGATGTTGCTGAAAAGCAGACAGACCCAACAGTTGAGGTTGAACAGAACAGGAAAGTGGAGTCTGAGGACACCGAACTTGAAATGGGGGTAGCACTGGCATGTCTACTTTCAGATTCTTCGATCGACCAGTTGTGCTTGGGGGATAGCTTCTCGGTATCCATGATCGGGAATGAAACGGCTGCAGGCCTACCGCCAACTATTTTGGATGCATCCATCGCACCCTCCCTCACCTGGCAGTACGAAGAGGGATTTCTGTCGAGCAGCACCGGGTCAGGTAGTGAGCCGAAATCTGATTCCTCCGAATCTGTTGAGTCAGAATCAAGTTCCAGCTCGACTGAGTCTGAGTCCGGTATTCTTGGGGGTGATAACCCGGATGCCACAGTCCTGTCCAGGTCGTCTTTTTCTTTCTCTTTTGAGTCTGTTGTAACAGAAGAATCGGATGACTTGGAAGTATATAATGAGAATGATATGAATGTGGTTTCCGAGTACTTTTCTATGCCTTTGATTTATTGCTTAAATCAGGACTTTCAAAATTTTGATGAAAACGACGAGGACGAAATTCCTCCGGTTTTACAACGTTTAATTGAACAAGAGCAGGAGAGGTTTGTCAAACCTTTAGTTGATGAAATCATTACTGTGAATGTTGGTACTGAGAAGGACCCGCGGCTGGTCCAGATCGGGTCCATGTTGTCTTCAGAGGAACGCGAGCGCTTAGTCGCTTTATTAAAAGATTTCAAAGATGTTTTCGCGTGGTCCTACGAAGACATGCCTGGAATCGATCCTGAGATCGTACAGCACCGGATCCCTCTTGACCCCGAGGCCCGACCTGTCAAACAGAAACTCAGGAGGATCCGCCCTGATTGGGCCATTAAGATCAAGGAAGAGGTCACCAAGCAAATCGACGCAGGCTTCCTGCTGGTATCCGAATACCCGACTTGGTTGGCCAACATTGTTCCAGTGCCAAAGAAGGATGGCAGAATTCGGGTATGTGTTGATTTCAGGGATCTGAACAGGGCCAGTCCGAAGGACGACTTTCCCTTGCCACACATTGATGAGTTGGTAGATCTCACAGCGGGGCATGCTTTGCTTTCATTTATGGATGGCTTCTCAGGCTATAATCAGATAGTAATGGCACCCGAAGACCGAGAGAAGACTGCATTCACCACCCTGTGGGGTACATACTGGTACAAAGTAATGCCATTTGGGTTGAAGAATGCTGGAGCTACTTATCAACGGGTAGCGACCACAATATTGCACGATATGATCCACAAAGAGGTTGAGGTATACGTGGACGACATGATTGTCAAATCCAAAGAAAGAGAGGGTCACTACACCGCCTTGCAAAAGCTTTTCCAAAGGATCAGAGAATTTCGGCTGCGGTTGAATCCTCAGAAGTGTACGTTCGGTGTTACAGCGGGAAAAATGCTAGGGTTTCTGATTACGCAAAGGGGCATCGAAGTCGACCCTTCCAAAATCAAGGCCATCTTAGAAATGCCACCACCAATGACTGAAAAGGAGGTGCGAGGCTTTCTGGGTAAAGTGCAATTCATAAGGCGGTTTATCTCAAAATTAACCTTAACTTGTGAACCACTTTTTGGTCTCCTGAAGAAAGGAAAGAAATTCCAATGGGACGGCCGATGCCAAGCAGCTTTTGAACAGATCAAAGAGTATTTACAAAACCCACCCGTGTTGTCACCACCAGAGCCAGGGAAACCGTTGATATTATACCTGTCAGTAACCGAAACTACAATGGGCTGTATGCTCGCACAAGAGTCAGAGGGCAAAGTGGAAAGGGCCATCTACTATCTGAGCAAGAAGATGCTGGGTTACGAGACCCGCTATACTCCGTTGGAGAAGGCTTGTTTGGCCTTGGTATGGGCTACCAGGAAGCTGCGGCACTACCTGTTAGCTCACTCTGTAATGTTGGTTTCACGACTCGATCCTATCAAATATCTTTTCGAGAAACCGGCACTTACGGGTAGGCTAGCTCGTTGGCTGCTGTTGCTTTCCGAATTTGACCTAAAGTATGTAACACGCAAGTCCGTAAAAGGGAGAGCAGTAGTGGAGTTCCTTGTTGTAGACGTCCCCGAACGCCTCGGGAGGGTTAAGTCCCGTTCCGTTCATATCGGGCTTACTACAGTTCGGACTCAAATTGTCACGGTTCTTAATCTTGAACCAAAGAGTCCAAATCCGACAAATCGTTTTGAGAAAACAGATTTTTGAAAAGAAGTGCCAAACATGGACTGCTTTGCCAGATACAGAGTCGCCACCTAAATATTTTTTAATGGGGAAATTTAGGAAACCCTGACTCGGTGCCAAAGGCCACGTGTCCGTCATCACCAAAGTTGTCTTGGCTCGGGAGCTTGGGTACGATCGGGGAAGGTCAGTTATGAGCACCCCCTCTCGCCCGGTCCGAAAACCGGCCTCTACTAACCGTGATATCTAATTTTGAAAACATTATATGTTCTTATTCTGGTTATTAGCCTAGTTTTACTATGTTATGCGCACAGCAAACAAGTATAGACCAAATCGCCTAAATTGGAACAAAACATTCAATGTTTGTTTTGAAAATGGTTTGCTACTCGCAAGTAGGCTAAAATGCAGGTTTTGCCACCCTCGAATGGGCTTTTAGAAAAGATGGTTTTGCCACTAACTAGCGGGCTTAAAACTCACAGTTTTAATGCATTATCCCAATTTAAGCGATTCGACCTCCATCCACAGGCATTCAAGCAGTTATATCACATAAGCAGCTAGCCTCATGGTAATCATGCTATTTATGGCAACACTCATACGCATGCGGTATGCTAAAGCATAACAGCTCACCTAGTACTCCAAGCCAAAACAGAAACCAGTTAGTAATCAAATGCATGATCCTAGTTCATGTTAAGTGGCCAATGCAACACAGGCAAAGATGCAATCTAGACAGGCTCGGCTATCCTAAACATGGCATGTGAAATACACAGGTAGCATGTATTCAATTTGGAATTGAAAATACGATGCAGTTAGTATGATGTGCCGAGCCCTGTACATGTAAACGAATGTATGGATGCACGCATGCTATCATACTGTCATGCTAATTTAAATATGCCCTAATCTACCATCATAAGCAGGTAAATAAAAGGGAGAAAGAAGTGGGGTTGGAAGACATGCACAGACTCACCCACACTTATTACACAATTGCGCCCTCACTCAGAGGGACTAAAAGAATATACAGTCCCGAATAGTACAGTCCAAATACAGAATAAATTATTACAAAGATTCTAATTATCAAATTAAATCAAATGTAAAAAGAAAGGGGCCTCAGCCCTGCCTCGGGATGCACGAATGATGCATGCTCGATCTGTCTTGCCTGGAAAGCCCGTACCATACCACTGCCGCCTCTGTTTTCACTCTCCTGCCTCTCCAAAGACTACCAAAGTCCCAGGATACCTTATATGTACACTGCTTCACACCATCGGCTGGATGAAATGGCCACCGGCCATGTAAAATGTCTGTCGGCTGCTTATGAGGTTGTCAGCCACCAATACATTGCCGGTCGGCACTCTGTACTGCCGGTCGGCAAACAATTCCTGCAGAATCTGGTTTTTGACAGTAACAAGGACAGACAGTGTATGGTATGGAATTTTGGGCACATGTAAGCATGGCCATGCCCCCTATCATGTATGGGACTCAAGAAAGCATGGCCCTTGGTCCTTGGGCCACCAATTATGCATTTTGATGCATGATGGTCTAAGGGACCAAGATTGCAATTCAATGTAAAGATGCATGCAACACAGAAATGGGGACCAAGATCCTATCATGTCCAAGTCAAGGGCCTTAGTGACATGAGAATTGAGACGTGTTTTGTCACTTAAAGTACAAACACCTCTCATCTCTCACACTTGGTTTGACACCCCAAACCAAGTAATGTAATGCATGTTATGCAAACATGGCTTAACAATGCAACATGATACTAAAATGCAAGGCGTGCCAAATGCTATGCAACATTATGTTAAGTATACAAAATGCTAGAGCATATGAGATGCAAATGCAATGCAAACAAGGACAAATCATGTAATAGAACTATCATGCTACCACACTTAATGAAGCAAGTATGTAAAGAACATGAGACAAACGTGCAAAAGTAGGCTTAAACCATAAAGGGGCAGACCTCAATCCACCCCAAAACAGTGGCCAAAAGTGCCTAAAACCATGGACAAAATATTCAAAAAGCACACAAATTAATGGGCTTAAAGTTAAGGCGCCAAAGAGGGTACTCCACTACCATTAGCAAGACCACCCATGGCATGAACCAAGCAACCAAAAACAGATGTTTAGCATGTAAAACAACCCCCAAAGCCCCTAATATGGCAGCCCAAATGCCTTAAATATGCAAGCATGCCCAATGTCCATTTCAAAGCACCAAAGACCAATGTTTCAAAGCATGAAAGGCATGACAAATGCAAGCATGTAGGCATGGATTAGGGGCTGAAATATAGCCTACAATGATGCCAAATCATGAGAAGAAGCTAAGTTAAGCATGCTAGTGATCTACACAACCAAGGCTTATGAGCCAAAATGCAAGGCAACCATACCAAGCATGCCAAACATGGCAAGATCAGTGACTAACAGACCTAAGGCATGACAAATCATGACCAAAAGCTTCAATAATCCAAGCTAAAACATGAGGATATACAAGACTAAACACATGGCACATTTATAGGCAAAGTAGAGCATTTCAAAGCAAGTATAAGATGCATGCTAAAGGCTACAAATCCAACCAAAAACAGGGATATAACATATCATATGAACACCAAATAAGCTCTGAAATGAGGCCAAAACAAACCAAATAGGCATGCTCCCTTGTGAGCCAAAACAAAAGGCAAAAGAGGGACAAAGGGGAGAGGGGTGTCCCTCCCTTATACAAGACTTCAAACCACCTTCATCACCACTGAAAATCCACTGGATTTCAGTGGTGAGAAGATCAACACAACAACATAAGCAAGACTTAAGGAAAAGGGGCCAAAAGAGGCCAAACAAGGCCTAAGAGGGGGATTTCGACCCCCAACCACAAAACACCCTTAATGAGAGTTCTTAAACATAAAAATATAAGACTTTTTCATGTTAAACACAAAGCCTAAATCAGCAAGAAAGATAGGTAAAAACTTGTTGCAAAAATGGGGAATCTAAAGTAAAGTGCTCACCCTTGAAGAAACCTTGAAGAGCAGTTGGTCCAGCCACCCTCTATTGATCAAAATCAGTCCAAATGCTCAAGAAACAACCCTCCAAGCCTCCCAATCTCGAGCTAAGGTGTGATAGTGTGTGTGTGAGTGCAAAAGTAAGGTAAAACTACACTTTTAGGCCTAAAACACACACACACGAGAGGAGAGAGAGGGAAATCTAGAGAGAGGAGATATATGGCAGATATATAGATACACAAGCCCTGGTTTTTTTGTTCAAAAAGGCTAACCCCTCACCAAGGGAGAGATATGATGCTTATATAGGCAAAAACAAGTCAAGAAGCTTAGTGGCTAAGCAAAGGAGAAAGGGTCAAGAGGTGCAAAGGTGTCTTGGCTTCTTGGAGAAGCTAAGACAGCTGGCCAAGCTTCTCCAAGAAGCTTGGCCAAAGGGTTCAAACTTCTAGAAGGTTTGGGGGTTCAAAGGTGCAAAGGGGTCACTCCCATACACGGGGATGAGTGATGGTGCATTCCAGCTGGCACAGCTGGTACGCACCATGTCTCAGGGGTGCAAAGGGTGCACGCCAGCCACCAAAAGGGGTCACCGGCCAAGAGAAGTGTCGGTCGGCAAAATATAGTGTCGACCGGCCAAAGGTTTTAAGAAAACACTGCCGGTGGCACAAATGTGCAGCCGGTAATGGTAGGGGAGGGCCGGTGGAGTGTGGGGATGGCCAACAAGCCATTCCCTGCCCTTCAAGGTAAACACACAGGTGTTTGGTGCCAAAACCATACACGAAGCAGTCGAGTCAGGAGGTCCTGAGACGAGGCGCGCTGCCAAGGCCTCCGGGAACTCGAGACGAACACAAACACGAATAATCACCGTGTGTTCAAACGGTGACGTCCAAGTCTTGAGGACGGTCAAAAATGGGGTCTCTACACTTGCCGACCACCCGGTTGAAGGGGATGAAACAGTTGAGTACCTATTCCCGGATGAAGCCATTTTGCACGTCGAAGATGAAACTTGGACAATGTACTTTGACGGAGCGTCAAACTAGTATGGGTATGGGATAGGGGTGTTGCTGATAGCTCCCGACAATTCCCGTATCCCGTTAGCATTCAAGCTCCGGTTCAAAGTCTCGAACAACGAAGCGGAATATGAGGCATGCATTGCCGGCTTAGAAGCAGCTCTAGAACTAGGGGCAAAACGATTGGACGTCATTGGGGACTCGAACCTTGTTGTGTCTCAAGCAAAAGGAGATTGGAAGGTCAAAGAAGAAAAGATGATAATTTACCACCAGACCTTGGATTTGTTAATTCCTCGGTTTGAAAAGCTAAACTTCACTCATCTGGTAAGAGAGAACAACAGGTTCGCAGATTCACTAGCAACTCTATCTTCCATGATGGACATCCCGTCCGGAGTCCGGATGCGTCCAGTCATTATTGACCAGAAGTTTGCGCCAGCATATAAGTCAATTTCCGCCATAGACAAGGCTCAGGACGACAACCCCTGGTATTACGACATTTGGAACTTCTTGGAGAAGGAGGCGTACCCGCCAGGGGCAAATGCCAAGGATAAAAGGGCAATCGGAAGAATGGCTGTTCAGTTCATCATCTGCGGGGGTAAGCTGTATAAAAGAGGTCATCTGGGAATGCATAAGCTCTGTGTAGAAGCTGAAGAGTCGAAGCGCCTGATGGAGGCCATCCACGGAGGAGAATGTGGGGCACATATGAATGGGGTAATGCTGGCTAGAAAAATCCTCAGACATGGCTACTACTGGTCTACCATGGAAGAGGATTGTATCGGCTTTGTTTGGCGATGCCACAAATGCCAGATCCATGCAAACCGCATGAACATCCCGCCGTCGAAGCTGTACAACATGACGTCCCCATGGCCGTTTTCAGTTTGGGGAATCGATGTGATCGAGGCTGTTACTCCGAAGGGATCGAATGGGCATGAGTTTATCTTGGTAGCGATAGATTACTTTACGAAGTGGGTTGAGGCCCAATCTTATGCGGTGCTGAAGGCTTCGCATGTTGCAAAGTTTATCAGAAACAATATCATTTGTCGTTATGGAGTCCCAAACGAGATTGTTTCAGACAATGGTTCCCACTTCAAGAATAAGGTAATTGATTTGTTGGATAAATACAATGTGGCTTTTCATAAGTCATCTACATATCGGCCGCAGACCAATGGAGCGGTTGAGGCCGCCAACAAAAATATCAAGCACATACTGCAGAAGATGGTGGAAACCTACCGGGATTGGCCAGATAAGCTGCCGTTTGCTCTGTGGGGCTATCGGACTTCAATCAGAACTTCTACTGGGGCGACTCCGTATTCATTAGTCTATGGAATGGAGGCCGTCCTACCCATCGAGATCGAGGTTCCGTCATTACGAGTATTGGCTGAATGCCAAATAGCTGAAGCAGATTGGCAGCAGAGCAGGTTTGAGGAACTCATGCTCTTCGATGAGAGAAGACTGAAAGCACTGTACCATGTTCAGGGTTATCAGCGCAGAATTGCCCGGGCTTTCAACAAGAAGGTTAAGTCCAGGAACCTAAAGGAAGGAGATTTGGTGCTCAAAGACAACCGAGCTCCCATCCATGACCCAAGGGGCAAGTTCAGACCTAATTGGACGGGTCCCTACATCATCAAAGCTATCTGGTCGGGTGGAGCCATGGTTCTGATGGACCTAGATGGCCTGGAGTTCTCACAACTGATCAACATGGACAAGTTGAAGAAATATTACCCTTGAGAGGCTCGCTAGGCCGAAAACCCGAAAGGGCGACCTAGGCAAAAGTTAGAGCATAGAAAATTAGAAAATAGAAGAACTGAGCTCGCAAGGTTGAAAACCCGCAAAGGGCGGCCTTGGCAAAAGTTAGAGCGTAAAAGGAGAGTGAAAATACTCGAGTGAACCTAAGCCGAGCTACGTAAGGCTTGATTCCCATCTTTGGGATACGTAGGCAGCTTCATCCTGAAGTTCAGCCGCAAACTTTACCCCGATCAACTTTGTCCATTTGATCATCTCAGTCATCTTTGTCTAGCAGCATTCATCGCGATCTCCGGTACAGTGCTTTTCAGACTAGGGGCAACTTTCCGTTGCCGTGCAGTGCTACAGTGCTATTCAGACTAGGGGCAACTTTCCAGTTGCTAGGATTCGGGATTGTACATCTCAGTGACAAATTTCAGGCATGTTCAGTTCTGATCCATATCGAAAATGGTTTTGAAAAGTTTTAATAAAAGTTGACTTTGTTCAAATTAATCTTTTTACAACTAAGACCATTTTTAGACCAAAGCGGAAAATTTTCAGTACCACAATCTTCAAATTCATTGATTTCAATACAGATTTCTCCTGCTCTTGCATACAATTGAAGTTGCTTTTTATTACAATCATAAGGAAAACTTGAAAGTTCTAATGAAGCAATAAGCCCGGGGCATAGTCAAGTCAGGTGCCTCTGCCCTCCCTCCCAGAGCTGGTCGAAGTCTCTGATGCCAATCTAGGCCCATTCTGTGCCTCTTCATTGAGCCAATCCCAACACTCATCAGACAAAGTGCAATTGAAAATGGGAGCGGGGGCCAGGAGCTCTCTAGTTCTCCATGCTGTAGCATACCGGGCAAGCTGTGCGTCTCGGATCGGGAATGCAACCGGGTATTCTATCTCTTCTGGTGGACAAGTCTGGTCATGACCGAATTGACGTCGGATCTGGAACGGAAAGTAGAAGACGCAGTGAGTCAAGCCAATCAGCTGAATCCCAGGTTGACGAGTTATACTGTAGCTCATTGCCGGTAGATTAAGCCAAGGGCATCGCCAAGCAATGCGGTCTGCGAACAAGCTACACATCCAGTCAAACCACCAACCCTCATCGAGGGCGTCAACTAGGCGCTGCCTAAGGAAGTAGCCGCGAGCTGAGTAAGCCGGGCAAGAGTCCACAACCTGCAATCTATCCATTAACCATACCTGGGGAGGGAGGAAAAATGAGAGAATAAGGAATAGAGAGATGTATGATGAGGGAAAAGTAAGTAAAGGGTTTTATGAGAAAAACTGAGCCTGAGGGCCGAGTGACGCGAGCAATATATATGTGAGAATGGGTGGGAAACATTACATGCAGTAATAGTGGACTCCTTGCAAATCTGGCTGTCTCCTGACGATAGGAAGCATCCAAGCCCATCAGCGTTTCGGCCAACGCCATGGCAATACAGCTCTTTCCTTCTTTCAAACCTTGGGCAACTTCAATCAATCGGATGCTAGATCCTCCAGAACCCGAGGCAAGTAAGAAATGAGATAACATACACAAACAAAGTGCATGTTGCCAAAAACCTTGCCAATGACGGTTGCCGCAGTCGCCGGCATCAGAAAAATGGCAAATCAAACTCGGAATATCCAGTATTCCGTCACAAATCAGAGATCGAGCATCAGGTACGGAGAACCCACACATTTGTCCTAAGGCTTGGGCATGGCCAAAACGGGGTTGGGGCAGGATCTCTTCATTGCGCTCAAACTCCATTAAGACTTGAAAATCTTCAAAGGTGGGACATACCTCTTGCCCGCCAAAGCTAAAAACATGTGTCACCGGATTCCAAAACCTTGCCGCGGCATGGAGAAACGGAAAGTGCAGCGGGGTACGACCCAGAGTGAATAGTGCGTTTATGCCGAAACCCCGGAAATTTAGCTTTTCCGAGCCATCCAAGTTGTTAATCCAAGTTGCAAGATTTTGGGCAAGAAATTCTTCCATTTGGAGTAAATCAGTGTGGAAATGAGAAAAACTACGAAGCTGGGGCCTTTTGTAGGGGATAAGGTTGAATGAAGGACAGGTGTCAGCATTCTGCTGAATTCTTCCATTTTTGGCCGGCCGGCCAAGTATGGTGCCGACCGGCCATCACTTTTGGCCAGTGGAGATTCCTCATGGCCGGTGGTTCCTCCCTAGGGCCGATGGCCTTCCCCTTGGTTCCCTGAGTTGTCTATGCTCAGAAGTTGGGGAACCCCACCATTTCCAATGCCCTCCAGTGATCAACTCTTGCGGGGCCGCGCCCATTTGCTTATCGAGTTGTTGTATATTTGTTTATCGAGTTGTATTTCACTCTCTTTAAGTCTTCGTGTTGCTTATCGAGTTGTACTCACACTTAGTTAGCTTATCGAGTTTTCTCGTTTTGCTTATCGAGTTGTAAGTCGGTTCGCTACCTGATTATTACGATGCAAGTGCTCAATTTTCAAATGAATTTCAGTTTCATTCATATTGTTATGTGATGCCTTGCGATGCGATGCATAGAACGTACAAATGTAACATCTTTTGAACAAAATAGCAGTTTCATCTCCATCACGTGTTTTGCAAAAATACGCAGTTTTGAAAAACAAACAAACCTGCCTGAGGCAATGCAATGTGCTTAAACTACCAGTAAAAAAGGAAAGTAAAACAAAAGGAAAGCAGGGCAGCAGAGTATCGGGATTGCTACTGATAACCCCCCTCCTTTTTCTTGAGGTCGATGCACCACCTGCGCCCTTATTCAGGGTCAACTATATGATTTGGCACCTTCATTATTCAAGATATCGCAAGAAAGCGCACATTTAAAACATTAGTAGGCTTTCGAGTTGACCTCAGGCCGTATCTTTTTGAGCGACCTGCCGTATGTGCGAGGAACATCCCTCCCCATATCCTTTTGCATCTTGTGAGCTCCACAACATGCTTCAATTGTATTGTGTTGCAGTGCTTTACTTGCACGTGCTCAGGTTTCTTTTTATACACATTGCTTGCGTAGACTGCATGCGTTATTTACATGTGATCAAGTTTCTTTTTACACACATTACTTGCGTAGACCGCATGTTTTGCTTGAGTAGACCGCATGTTTTGTTTGCGTAGACCGCATGTTTTGCTCACGTAGACCGCATGTTTTACTTGCGTAGACCGCATGTTTGTAATTAATATCATTACTTGCGTAGACCGCATGTTATATCATTACTTGCGTAGACCGCATGTTTTGCTTGCGTAGACCACATGTTTTGTTTGCGTAGACCGCATGTTATATCATTACTTGCGTAGACCGCATGTTTTGTTTGTGTAGACCGCATGTTTTGCTCGCGTAGACCGCATGTTTTACTCGCGTAGACCGCATGTTTGTAATTAATATCATTACTTGCGTAGACCGCATGTTATATCATTACTTGCGTAGACCGCATGTTTTGCTTGCGTAGACCGCATGTTTTGTTTGCGTAGACCGCATGTTATATCATTACTTGCGTAGACCGCATGTTTTGATTGCGTTGCGTAGACCGCATGTTTTACTTGCGTAGACCGCATGTTATATCATTACTTGCGTAGACCGCATGTTTTTATTGCGTAGACCGCATGTTATATCATCACTTGCGTAGACCGCATGTTTTGTTTGCGTAGACCGCATGTTATATCATTACTTGCGTAGACCGTATGTTTTGTTTGCATAGACCGCATGTTATATCATTACTTGCGTAGACCGCATGTTTTGTTTGCGTAGACCGCATGTTATATCATTACTTGCGTAGACCGCATGTTTTGCTTGCGTAGACTGCATGTTTTGCTCGCGTAAACCGCATGTTTTGATTGCGTAGACCGCATGTTATATCATCACTTGCGTAGACCGTATGTTTTGTTTGCGTAGACCGCATGTTTTGTTTGCATAGACCGCATGTTATATCATTACTTGCGTAGACCGCATGTTTTGTTGGCGTAGACCGCATGTTTTGCTCGCGTAGACCGCATGTTTTACTTGCGTAGACCGCATGTTTGTAATTAATATCATTACTTGCGTAGGCCGCATGTTTTGTTTGTGTAGACCGCATGTTTTGCTCGCGTAGACCGCATGCTTGTGATCAACTTCATTGCTCGCGTAGACCGCATACTTATGTTCAATTTCATCGATTGCGCAGACCGTATACTTCACTTACACGTGTTCAATATTCATTGCTTGCGTAGACCGCATCCTTTATGTACATGTGTTTGTGCCTTCATGGCATTGTCATGGCTCTCATTTGCTTTGCGTTGTCACGCATTTTCAATTGCATTAATATGCATGTTGCTAACAAAATCGTACCAGTTAAGTTGTTTTCTTTGCAGGCACGATATTGTATGTACGGTTCATTTGCGACTGGTGGACCGAACAGGTATTGTATCCTCCGAGTGAGACGTATCGAAAATTGCATAATTCTCTTACCTCCTTTCTGCATCGTAGTGTAGTTTGGTGTACGCTAGCTTAAAACTGTTGCATGTGTGCTTCGTTACAGCTTTTCTTTGCATGATCATAAGTTATGTTCGGCTTCTTGCATTGTCTTGCATATTGCCCCCGCCTTCGGGCGCATATCTTTGTTTGTAGCTTGTATGCTTTGTCTAAGTCTTCGGCCCCGTCAAAAATGGGTCGTCTCTGGGCTTTGACATTCACTCCCGTCATTGTTATGACTTCCGAGTTCTGTCAAAGAGGGGCAACTGTAGACACCCCATTTTTGACCGACCTCAAGACTTGGACGTCGCCACTTGAACGCTTGGTGATTATCCCTGTTTGTGTTTGTCCTGAGTTCCCGGAGGTCTCGGCAGGCGCGCCTTGCCTCAGGATCTCTCGATTCGACTGTTTCGTGTTTGGTTTTGGCACCAAACACTTGTGTTTTTGCCTTGAAAGGCAGGGAATGGCTTGTTGGCCATCCCCACATCCCACCGGCCTTCCCCTGGCATCACCGGCTGTTTATGGGTGCCACCGGCCATGGTCTCCTATTATCAATGGCCGGTCGGCATAATAGTTGGCCGACCGGCACTTTTTTTTTGCCGGTGACCGTTTTTGCTGGCCGGTTTGACTCTTTTGCACCCTTGAGGCGTGGTGCATGCCAGCTGTGCCAGCTGGAACGCACCATCACTCCTCCCCGTGCAGTTGATGGCTGTTTTGAGCCCTTGACCCCCTAATTCCTTCTAGAAGGATGACCCTTTGGCCAAGCTTCTTGGGTAAGCTTGGCCAGCTGTCCCAGCTTCTTCAAGAAGCCAGGGACCGTTTGCACCCTTTGCCCCTTTTGATATAGCTTCTTGGAGAAGCTTGGAGTTTTTTTTTTTTGCCTATATAAACACCCCTCCTCTCCCATGGTTAGGGGTTAGAGCTTTTAAACAAGAAAACCAGAGCTTATATATCTATATATCTGTATTATACTCTCTCTCTATATATCTCCCTCTCTCTCATCCTTTGTGTGTGTTTCTAGGCCTAAATAGTGTGTTTTGACCTTACTTTTGCACTAACACACACCATTACACCTTGCTTTGAGTTTGAGAGGCATTGAGGGTTGATTCTTGAGGTTTTGGACTGATTTTGGTCAAAGGAGGGTGGCTGGAGCTTCTGTTCTTGAAGTGTTCTTCAAGGGTGAGATTCTTACTTTATTTTCCCCAATCTTGCACTAGTTTTCTACCTGTCTTTCATGCTGATTTGAGCTTTGTGCATAACATAAAAAAGTCTTGTATTTCCATGCTTAACATCTTTCATTAAGGGTGCTTTGGCATTGGGGTTCGAACTCCCCCTCTTAGGCCTCTTTTGGCCTATTTTGGTGCCTTTTCTTTAAGCCTTGTTTACTTTGTTGTGTCAGTCTTCTCACCACTGAAATCCAGTGGATTTTCAGTGGAGAAAAACATGGTTTGAGGTCTTGCATGGGGGAGGGACACCCCTCTCCCTTTGTGTCTCATTTGTGTATGTTTTTGGCACATAAGGATAGCATGCATGAGTAGTTGCATTTGGTACCATTTCAGAGTTTCTTTTGGGTGTTTTGGGTCATATTATATCCCTGTCCAATGGTGGTTTGTTGGCCCTTAGCATGCATTTTATACTTGCTTTGTAACTCTCTATCTTGCCTAGAAATGTGCCATGTGTTTAGCCTAGTATACCCTTGTAGATGCGCCCTTTGGGCCTCACTCTACAGTTCGGACTCTCCTTTTTTGTTTGTTGCGGTTCGTAATCTGAACCAAAGAGTCCAACTCTGGCAAATCGTTTTGATTAATACAGATTTTTGAAAAGAAGTGCCAAACATGGACTGCTTTGCCAGATACAGAGTCGCCACCTAAATATTTTTAAAATGGGGGAATTTAGGAAACCCTGACTCGGTGCCGAAGGCCACGTGTCCGTCATCACCAAAGTTGCCTTGGCTCGGGAGCTTGGGTACGATCGGGGAAGGTCAGCTATGAGCACCCCCTTTCGCCCGGTCCGAAGACCGGCCTCTACTAACCATGATATCCGATTTTGAAAACGTTATGTGTTCTTATTCCGGTTATTAGCCTAGAATTACTATGTTATGCGCGCAACAAACAAGTATAGACTAGATTGCCTAATTCGGAAATAAGCGTTGCATATCCGTTTGTTTGGAAAACAGTTTGAAATTGCTACTCGCAAGTAGGCTAAAACACAGATTTCAATGAGTTATTCCAACTCAAGCAATCTAACCTCCACCCACAGGCATTCAAACAGTTATATCATCTAAGCATCTAGCCACATGGTAAGCATGCTGTCATGGCAACATTCACACGCATGCGATATGCTAAAGCCTAAAAGCTCACCTAGTACTCCGTGCCAAAACAAGAAACTAGTTAGAAAACATGCATGACCTAGTTCATGTTGAAAATGGCTAATGCAACACATGCAAAGATGCAACCTAGAGTAGGCTCGGCTAATCTAGAAATGGCATGTGAGATGCAGTCACTTGATTCACGTATTCAAGTTGGAATTTAGAATACAATGCAGTTTGTATGATGTACCGAGCCCAGGGCATGTTTAGACAAATGCATGGATGCACGCATGCATTGCATAAGGTATGCTAAAATAGACGTGCCCTAATCTACCATCATAAGCAGGTAAATAAAAGGGAAGAAAGAAGTGGGGGTTGGAAGACATACAAACCACTCACCCACACTTATTACAAATTTGCCCCCCACTCGGAGGGACCAAAATAATAATACAAATTAATTAACTACGCAAGCTAAGTAAAATATTACAGTCCAACTAAATTAATCAAATAAATTAATTAATCTAATTAAAGTAGTAAACCGCCTCGAGATGAGGGCCGGCTGCAACGCATGCTCGGGACTTGCTCGGAATTGCACTGCCATGCTTAGGTTGCCTCTGTTTTCCCTGCTTTGCATCTCAGAAGACTGCCAAAGTCTTAGGAGTGCCTCCCAGGACACTGAGGGATATCATCGGCTGAGTAGGACTTCCACCGGCATCAGCATGAGGTCACCGGCACAAAATTCATCCATCGGCCATCGATAGACTGCCGGTCGGCACTAAATATTGCCGGCCGGCACTGAATGTCTGCAGAACCTGCAACTCACAGCAGCAGAGGGCAAAAACTTGCATGGCAATGTAATTCCAACAATGTGTGCACCAATCATGCCCCTTATCATATTTGTGACTCAAAGGGGCATGTGCCTCGATTCTCGGGCCACCAATCACGCATTTCCATGCATGATGGCCAAAAGAATCAAGTGTGCAATTTTCATGTCAAATGAAATGCAAACTAAACACTCAAAGAACCCAATCCCCATCACCAAATCAAGGGACAAGGCATGCATGCAAGATGCGTTGCAACCTAATCATGTTAACTAGGGATGCAACATGAGCATGTGAACAAACAATGCAAGCATACAAGCATGAACATGGACAATGTACAAACATGTAAGGTAAGCATACAACTAAGCAAATGATGGTCTTACACATGAATTAGGCAACTCCAATTAGGCCTAAAATCAGTGGCCAAAATGCTGAAATATGAGGGCCAAACACATATACACACATGCACATGCTAAGGCACCAACTTAAGCATTGAACAAACAACCTTTAAGCACACTTAAAAGAAGTTAAACATGGACAATTAGCAAGCAATATGAGCTCCAGAAATCATGTTAGAATATGGTGCTAAACCAACCCAAATGAGACAAGCATAAGCATGCAAGTATGGTCCAAGTGCTCAGGGCTAGTCAAAGGGCATTGAACTACACTTGACAAGACTTAACATGGAAAAAATTAAGCAACTAAAATCAGAGCTTTAGCACACAAAATCAAGCCCAAAGGACCACTTAGATGGCATCTAAGTGGCTCAAATTCAAAAGCATGCACAATGGTCAAAACATAAGGCATACAACACATGCTCTCAAAGCAACAAAGAGACAACTAAGGCAAGCATACAAGCACACCAAAGGGACTGAAATGACATGTTGGGTGGTTCCAAACCACCAAAATGATGCAATCTACACATGCTACACATCCATATACTTGAGGCCAACAAGCCCAACAAGCCACAAATATAAAGGAGCTATACTAAGCATGCCAAAATCGATCCAAACTACTATGGACAGAGCTAAAGCATGGCAAAATAAACATAAAACATTCACAAAGTCAAGGCCAAAACATGCTTGAACAAAGGCTAACAACCTAAGACATGTTAAGGGATCGAAGAGGTATTACATGGCAACTATACTAAACATGTATGGGGTACCAAAACCAACATGATACAAAGTTATAATATGGCAATATGAGCACAAAATACAGCCATGGCATAACCAACAAACAACCAAACATGAGGCTCCCTCAAGAGGCAAAATAGGTTCTTTTCAAGGAAAACAAGGAGAGGGGGTGACCCTCTCCTTCTTGGGACTTCAAGGCATCATCTTCACCACTGAAATCCCTCAAGATTTCAGTGGTGAAGAGACCCCAACACCAAAATCCCGGAGCTCTCACAAAATAGCACAAAATGAGGCCTTTTCAAGGCCTAAGGGTGGTCAAACCTCCCCAAAGCACAAAACACTCTTAACCAACAATAAAGAGGACTAAAAAACAGAACTTTTTTGTATTAAATGCTAAGCACAAAAACAGTTCTAATCTATGCAAAAATGGAGTGCAAAAATGGGGTAAAAAGGGGTAGTTTCTTACCCTTGAAGACCACATTCACAAAGGTTGATGTTGTTGCTTCCTTGAGCTCAAATCCAACCAAAAACTTCAAGAACCAGCCCTTAGGACCTCAGTAACCGAAGGAAGGTGAAACACTAGGTGCTTGTGTGCAATAATATGGATTAAAGCACCTAGTGTAGAAACAAGAGAGGAAAAGAGAGATAGGATAGATACACAAGTTCTAACCTAGAACCAGAGCTTCTTCTCTGTCTTTTTTCTCTAAAAATGTCTAATTCTTCTAACCCTTGAGCCAAGAGAAGAGAGCCCTCTCTTATAGGCAACAAAGCTTACAAGCTAAGCAAACCAAAGGCTCATCCCTCCATACACGTGTATGGAGGGGAAACAAATGCTATACAGCTGCTTCAAAATATCTCAAAAAGCAACTGAACAGTAGTCGGCAGGGCAAAATTGTCATTTTGACAAAATTGACTGCCGACCGGCACAAAAGAGTGCCGACCGGCACAATATAGTGTCGATGGCAACACCAACCAGCCGGTGGCCTCTAGCCACTGCCGGTGATGTGTGGGGATGCCTCACAAGGCATTCCCTATCCCTCCAAGGCAAAGCACAAGTGTTTGGTGCAAAACCAGACACAAAACGGTCAAGTTCGGAGGTCCTGAGGCAAGGCGCGTAGCCGAGAACTCCGGGAACTCCAAATGAACACGAACATGGATAATCACCGAGTGTTCAAGTGGTGACGTCCAAGTCTTGAGGACGGTCAAAAATGGGGTGTCTATAGTTGCCCCTCTTTGACAGAACTCGGAAGTCATAACAATGACGGGAGTGAATGTCAAAGCCCAGAGACGACCCATTTTTGACCAGGCCGAAGACTTAGACAAACATGCAAGACAAGCAAGATATGCGCCCGAAGGCAGGGGCAAAATGCAACTGAAAATGCACGAAGCCGAGCATAACTTAATGATCATGCGAAGAAAGCTGTAACGAAGCACGCATGCGACAGTTTTAAGCTAGCATGCACCAAACTACACTACAATGCAGAAAGGATGTAAGAGAATTATGCAATTCTCAATACGTCTCACTCGGAGGATACAATACCTGTGCGGCTCGTCCGGTTGCACCGGCCTCAAATGAGCCGTTCATACAATATCGTGCCTGCAAAGAAAGCAAACTTAACAGGTACAATATTGTTAGCAATATGCATGACAATGCGAAATGAATGCAAGATGATATGCAATATATACAAGATGATGTATGAACAATGCAAATGATAATGCAATGCGATTGAAACTATGCAAACTACATGCAAAGCAATTGAATCATGATTCAATCGTGAGCGATTCGAAACCACACAAATGTCAAATAGGTTGATGGAAGTAACAAGTCCGTCTACCATAGAAAAGGTGCCGCAACCTCAAACCAACATACCAGCGTGGAGTAGACGCGATACACATGCAGAACTATGAGTAATGTAGACGGACACAAGGACAAGTATTGGGTGGATTGACATAAGTGGGGTGACGACCCGCTGAGGAAAGAACAATGATCCTAATGCCGGATGCAACAATGACACTACAATGTAATATGCGATTATGGCGCGCGGGCCAAACCGTATCTCGCTTAGGAAAGGCATGCATACATACAAACCATGTCTAACACAGAAAAGGTGCCGCAACCTCAAACCAACATACCAACGTGGAGTAGGCGCGATGCACATGCAGAACTGTGCTTTGACGTGAAAAGTATGGACACATACCAGACCAAGCTCAACAAGGAAAGGTGCAAGCCATAAATGGAAGGGGATGCAGTGGATGCATGCAAAAGAAACGGATACAATGGATATGGCACGCAGGCCAAACCAAGTTTTGCCTAGGAAGGGCATGTACACGTACAAGCCATGTCTAGCACAGAAAAGGTGCCGTTACCCTCAAACCAACATACCAACGTGGAATAGGCGCGTACACATGCAGAACTGTGTTTTGACGTGAAAAGTATGAGCACATACCAGACCAAGCTCAACAAGGAAAGGCGCAAGCCATGGATGGAGGATGATGCAGTGGATGCATGCGACTACAATGCAATGGAAATGAATATTTACAAAAAATGCATGACATATGCACTATACTACAATGATGATGCATGACATATGCAGGTTTTTTGTTTTTTGAAATGCATGACATATGCACTATTTAGAATGATGCATGACATATGCATGTTTTTTTTTTGAAATGCATGACATATGCAGTATTTACAATGATGCATGACATATGCATGTGTTTTTGTTTTTGGATTTTTTGAAATGCATGACATATGCAGTATTTACAAATGATGCATGACAATGCACTATGATGCAACGACTATGATTGCAGCTTTCCCTATCTTACCAACAGGGCGATATACTAGGTTGGTTCAGTATCCAGGATTGAGGCGTAGACATGCCGCCTCAACCTATGGGGCTTCCATACAGATTTCAAGCCGAGGGTACACCCCATGGGTATTTAAACCAGACTTTAGCCTCGGAAATCCCGAACCTTTGTGTTCTAGGCATAAGCCGTTCAAACTCTAGTTTTCATCGTCCCAGTTGGTCTTCTAGGAACTCACCGCAAAAACAAGCAGGTGGTTTTGCCCGACCACCGAAAGTCGTCCGGGCACGACAAACGCCAAAGGAATTGCACCTTCAGAGGATTTAAGGTCTCCTAGACCGTGCGTGTTTAAGGTCTCGCCAGACCGGGACGAAAAACAATGAGGCGCGCAAAATAGCGCGATGAAATGCAAAATGAGATGCAAGATGAGGCACGCATACCTCAAGATGCAAAATGCAAAACGAAATGCAAATGAAATGCAAAGTGAGGCACGCATACCTCAAGATGCAAAATGCAAAACGAAATGCAAATGAAATGCAAAGTGAGGCACGCATACCTCAAGATGCAAAACTGAAATGGACATGAGGCACGCATACCTCATTAGACGGAAAATAAAATGCAAAACGAAGCACGCGTACCTCGAGATGCAATGAAATGCAAAATGAGGCACGCATACCTCGAGATGCGATGAGATGCAAAATGAGGCACGCATACCTCATTGAATGGAAAATAAAATGCAAAACGAGGCACGCGTACCTCGAGATGCGATGAGATGCAAAATGAGGCACGCATACCTCATTGAATGGAAAATAAAATGCAAAACGAGGCACGCGTACCTCGAGATGCGATGAGATGCAAAATGAGGCACGCATACCTCATTGAATGGAAAATAAAATGCAAAACGAGGTACGCGTACCTCGAGATGCAATGAAATGCAAAATGAGGCACGCATACCTCATTGAATGGAAAATAAAATGCAAAACGAGGCACGCGTACCTCGAGATGCGATGAGATGCAAAATGAGGCACGCATACCTCATTGAATGGAAAATGAAATGCAAAACGAGGTACGCGTACCTCGAGATGCAATGAAATGCAAAATGAGGCATGCATACCTCATTGAATGGAAAATGAAATGCAAAACGAGGTACGCGTACCTCGAGATGCAATGAAATGCAATGCAAGTATGACACGCATGCCACACGAAAATGCAAAACGGTGCAAGTCGCAAGGGACGTGCAAGACGGCGCGATGCGACGCACCGGACAATGTGATGGATGCGTGCAACGCACACGGGGCAACTTTTGAATCTTGTAAAAGACAAAAGGATACAAAAGGATACAATTTTTGCTTGAATCTGAGTGCCACGCACAGAAGACACGGTCCGAGGTCAAAACGGAGGCCGGTTGAGCGTCGGGGATTCACTTTCTTGCACTTTCTCGAGCTATGAAGACCAAAAACTACCCACATGGCCTAAACAAGGCTGTGGGAACATCACCGGCTGGACTAGGTGGCCACCGGCTGGCCACCGGCTGCATAAAAGTTCCACCGGCACAATATTGTGCCGACTGGCACATAATAGTGCCGACCGGCCAAAAGTTGCTGATCGGGGACAGTTTCGACTTTTTGCAATGGGTCTTTTAAAATAGGGTTCCCAACCCTATTTTCTCACTTCTCCACCGCCGAAAATCAACTCTCTCTCTCTCTCTCTCTAGAGCCTTTTTCCCTCCTCATTTCACCATTTCTTTGTGTTTTCGCGCCATTTTCGTCGTTCAATTCGCGAAGTTCATCGCATTTCGCACATTTTCAACCGAACAAATCTTTGTTTCGGTGCCTCCTTTTCTATTTCTGCTTTTTCAGGACTTGTTCCCTTCGGTTTCCTCTTCATTTCCGTGCCTTTTCATCTTCCGGCCTTTCCGGCCATTTTCGGCCCGCTCGGGGTTGACTTTTTCGAGTTGACTCTCCGCATTCTGGATTTTCCGGCCATTTTCTCATTACCATTACCATGGCTGATGACATTCCACACGTCGGGACTCCCCCGGATCATGAGATGGATCCCGGGGTCGAGCTTCTCCCGTTGAGCGAGCGTCCTTTCGACCCGGTGACATACCGCCCAGCGATTCATGTGCTACCACCGGATGGACTCCGCCATTTTCACAACTTTGACCGAGCACTGGACCCGGAGCTCCTCCTACGCGAGCCGACCTCTCACCTATCCTTTGGCGCTTCCGAGGTAACACTCTTCCCTGTTTTACTTTCTGCAATGTAGAACTGTTAACTGTCAAAGTTGTTTTCGTTCTTTAGCTGCTTGATTCTGATACACTGTTCACTGTAGTCGATCGCAATCATGCTTACAATTGATATCTGTTTAAGACGGACACATGCACACACACTGCACTAGCCTCAATCACCCAAACACACGGCACACACCGCATTTCACTACAAACTCACCAACACCCAGCATCTGCTTGAATCTGAAAATATGCATGCATGCCATATCTATCTTGAACCACTCAAACATACTGACGCATCACATGTTGTAGTTCACTGTAAGCACACCGACACCCGGTATCTGCTTGAATCTGAAAAACTTGCACACATGCTAGATTGGCACTGAACCACTGTTTCTTCAAGATTGTACATTTCATATTGCTTTGCTGCCATTTGTTTGAAAACAGGGAGATTCCCATACCATCCGCGGCTATGGGAACGTCGCGGCTCGAGATTGGTACGCGGAGCTTCCCGAGGCGGTTCGACGTATCGTGGACCAGGCCGGCTTCGGCGCTTTCTGCAGGGGTCTGACCCGGCTTACTGCTTGCAGGCCTCTTCTAGCTGCCCTGGCAGAGAGGTGGTGGGACACCACCGATTCATTCCACCTATCCGTGGCGGGAGACATAACGATGACTCCCTACGACTTCTCGATGCTCACAGGCATTGGGGTGGGGGGTGATCCGATCCCCTTCGACATCGATATGGATGAGTGGACCGCCACTCAGGTCTATTTGCTTGGCGAGGTGCCACCTCTTGCGCGTCCAGGTTTCGTCCGCTACTCCTGGTTCGAGGTGTAGTTCAGGGTCCAGTCTGCCCTCGTTGATGCAGCCCCGATGACCCAGGAGGCCGTGGATAGATACGCACGCGGCTTCCTCATGTTCCTGTTTGGGATGACGATTTTCGCCGATCGGGCGAACACAGTGCCTCTCTGCCTTCTCAGCGCACTGGTGGATGTCAGAGATATCTTGCGTTTCGATTGGGGTGGTGCGGCTCTGGCCACCCTCTACGGCTATATGAGCTCAGTCTCCCACGGCAGCGGACAGTTGCTCGGGGGTTATTGGCGTGCTTGGGAGGTACATTTCCTTTTCCGCTTTACATTTTTGCTTTACATTTTCTGTACTCTACACACTGCACACACTGTAGTCTGTTTCACACGGACTGTATACTGTACACACGGCACACACATACTCTGCTTCACACTGACTGTACACTACTCACACTGTACACTCCGCACAATACACTACACAACACACGGCTCTGTTATTTCTGCTTTATTTTGTATTCTGCTTGATCCGATAGTCATACTGACATCTGTCTTGCAGTTGTGGGTCTATGCCTACTTTCCCAGGCTGGAGCCAGTGCCGGAGACGGAGACTCCTCTAGTCATCCCCTTCTCACGCCGCTATGATGGGAGGTGCACACGGCGGCCGCGGGAGACGTTCAGCTTCTTCCGCCGCTACTTCGACACCATCACTCCCGCAGAGGTATGTTTTACTTGCCGTTCATTTAAGCTTCGCTTTTCCACTGTATATTTGCAATACCAGTAGGTAACAAACTGTATTTCAATTTCAGATTACCTGGCAGCCGTGGGCTCCTTTGCCAGCGATGATGCGGGATCGGTTTGCCGGCGCCGTCGAGACCTCGCGTTACCAGATTCTGCTGGAGGGCCCGGTCTATCGGGCTTGGTACCTGGGCGAGCGCTTCTTGCGTCAGACCCTGGGCTTACCTGAGCAGATAGTCTCGGTGCGCCCTCCTGAGCACATGCGGGATACCGAGAGATTCACTGCCGATCAGATGGCAGACTACACTCTTGGCTGGGAGGCGAGTGGCTACAGAGGCGAGGGCGATTACTCGGAGTACGTCCGGACCTTCATCATGTAGCCTCTGAGCGGTGGTCGCCGAGCGGAGAGAGAGAGAGAGCTGCGGCGCCAGTGGCCGGAGCAAGAGCTGGAGGGGGAGCGCCGAGGAGGACTCGAGTCCGTGGCAGGGGTGGAGTCCAGCGAGGGCGGGAGACCGGTTGGCCCGCTCTGCCTACTTCACTGAATTTCCGAGGGTCGGATGGGGCGACCTATCAGATTCCCTTCGCCCCTCCGCCGGCTGATCACGAGTTTGTCGGTGTCCCCGACTTGCCTCCGGTATGTATTACTGCATTTCTGTACAGTCATTTTATTTTAGTTTATTTGATATTCCATAGAATATTGATGCATCTGATTCCCTTGCAGGCGTCTTCTGGATACACCCGGCAGTTACTGGAGATGAATGCCTCCATGACGGGGATGCTGCAGCGGACCTTCGAGTTCCTAGCCTTTTACGGCCTTCCGGTATGTTATCTCTGTCATAGCTTCAAACCATACACAAACTGCTTCGCATAATCTGATGCATAACACAACACTGGATACCCAGCCCTCACGGCACTTGATACACTGTATTCATACACTGCATTCTGTACTGATAAACTGCTCACGGCACTCACAAACTGTACTCATTCACTGCATTCTGCACTGATAAACTGCTCACGGCATTCATACTCTGTATTCATACACTGCATTCAGCACTGATAAACTACTCACGGCATTCATGCTTTGTATTCATACACTGCATTCTGCACTGATAAACTGCTTCATGTATACTGATGCATTTGCCTTTTGTACTTTTCAGCCTCCCTTCCCGATTCCTCCAGTGGGTGGTGGCGCTCCATCTGGACCTCCCATTTTTACTCGGGATGGTAGGATATTCCCCCGCACCAGAGGAGGGCGTACTTACGTCGGGAGCAGCTCGCGGGCTCCAGTTCCAGACGACGAGTCTGAGGAGGGGGCGGAGTCATCCGAGGAGGAGGCCGGGGGCAGCTCGGGCTCGGGCTCAGACAGTGACACTTCTGGTGATGCTCCTGGACTTCTGCCCAGGAAGAGGGCGAGGACAGATCCCCCGGCGCGAGGCCATTGATGATGCTGATGACCCAGACTTTTGCTGTTTCTTTTATTTCTTTTCTTGTACTTTTCTCTTTTGTTGGTAGATAGAGTACTTTGTACTGCCGTAGGCAGATTTTTGTTTCCAAAACTATGTACTTGAAAAAGATGATATGAAATGAAACAAACTTTTTGTCTGAAAAAGTGTTATATTTGTACATATCTGTATATATCTGCGTATTTCATACTTTGCACTGCATTGCATCATATTACACCTCACATGCAAATGATACTGATCTGTTGTCTGCAAATTGAGCAATTGTACTATGATAATCGGATAACCAACCAATTAACAGCAAAACAACTCATACAAACCACTGCTCAAACTGAATAGACAGCCCATACTCTACTGGGGATCGATCTGCATACAACCCATAACACAGCACTCGGTTCATTCTGCACACAGCAAACCCTGAACAAACAGCCCAATCTGACAAGACGGATCAAGGAACTAAAACGGTTACAGTTGAAACACACTCGGATGTCCCAAATTTTCTCCTTTCTTCTCCCACCTCGCATGATTGCAGAGAATGGCACAGCGTTCCGAGCACAAGCGATTACTTTTTTGGAAGAGGATGGGTTTTCAACCGGGGTATCGAGCCTATCACAGAACACGACGAGACAGACTCAAACAAAGAAACAAAAGGCACACGACCTGACATAATGAGACATGCTCGGAAAAGACTCAAAGCCAAAATCAAGGTCGACAAATCAAAAGACACGACACACAGACATGTTTACAAAAAGACCTCAGATCTCGAGAAGCCAGTTCCTCCGGGTATTATTTCCCACCCTTTCTGATTTGTGATACTCGCATTGCTCGGCCCTCAGACTCGGTTTTTCTCTCAAAAACCCTTTTCTTCACTTTTCTCTCAACTTGCTCCTCTCTATTCTTTAATCTCTCATTTTTCAATCCCTCCCCAGGGTGATTAATGGATGAATAGGAAATCGCAGATTCACGCCCAACACCGTTAGCTCACGGCTATTCCTTCTGGTGAATAGAGTGCCTTGTTGACAAGCATGTTAGCGGGGGAAAGACAGAAGACCTGACTCAATCGTGCCCCTAGTTCGTCATTTTGACCATTTTTTGTTTTCTTCCTAAAACAGTTTTGATCAAAAATGAGAGTTGGATTAACACACTTATTCGATTTTTGATTTGAAAATCATGTGAATCAGGCTGTGAGCACTGAAAATTCTCCCTTTTGGGTCCAAACATGGTCCAATTTTGAAAATAAAACAGTTTTCGAGAAAATAAGTCAACCTCAGTGAAAATTTTCAAAAACTATTTTTGCAAACAGTCAATGCTCAAACGAGCGTAGAACTTACCCTCGAGATATGCAACCTCGGATCGGAGGCAATGGAAAATTGCCCCTGTCTTAAAGGGGGATAAAGGCAACGGAAAGTTGCCCCTAGTTTGGACGGTAACTTAGGGCAACTTATGGCAATGTATGGCAACGGAAAGTTGCCCCTTGTTTGGATAATGCCGCGGCATATTGTAAGCCAGTCCTTGTTGATGACAATCGGACCCTCGGACGCGGAGGTGACGAAGACGGTTTGAACCAATATATGGACACAGTCACCTGGAAGGTGTTGGTGGTTTGACTTCAAGAGGAAGTTGGTCACGTACTTCCAGGTTGCTGCAATCGAGACATTGGATTCGGAGGAGGCAAAAGTAATCAAAACCATAACATGGACTGAGACGCTATGGAAGCGTTGGGGGCTGGACTTCAGAATGAAGTTGCCTACGTATCCCAAACATGGGAATCAAGCCTTACGTAGTTCCGGTTAAGGTACTCTTGGGTATTTTAACCTTCACTGTTTAGGCTCTAACTTTTGCCAAGGTGCCCAATGCGGGTTTTCGACCTTGCGAGCTATGTTTTTCTTCTTCTTTTTTCTTTTCAATTCTTTTCTTTTTTTTTGCCTTTTTTCTTTTCTTTTTTCAATTTTTCTATTTTCGTATATATTTTTTGCTTTTTCATTTCTTTTCCTTGTATTTTTTTCTTTCTTTTTCTTTGCTCTAACTTTTGCCTGGGTCGCCCTTCCGGGTTTTCGGCCCAGCGAGCCTCTCAAAGCGTAAAAGTGTAGCAAGCCCATGCCAAATGGTTTTGAGATTGAAGTCTTTCCGTGTCCAGGAGAATGACCATTGTGTTGATTTGCAGAAAAGGTCCATCACGGTTGCTTCACGAGCTTCTTCCGGTGAGATCTGATCTCCTTGATCTAACTTTGATGCCCCTTGCTCGAGGGCTGCCTCAAAATGAGCCACACAGGCGTTTCATGGCACTGTTGAACGTTTTGAACGGATTCCAGTTTGCAATAGATAAATTGAATCTTGAGACTGAGAGCGATCCTGGGCTGCACAATCTCAAGAGCAATTTCACACAAGTCTTCACAAGACTGCACAAGACATTTCGTTTTTGAAAGTTTTTAAGAAAGCGACAAATCATTCGCGTTGAAGATAGTGTGGAACCAGTCTAGATCGGACCAGGATCCTTCTCAGTACTCACGCCGACGAGCATGATTTCATTCATTAAAAGCTTAGCAGGCCTCTTTTTCTCTCAAAATGATCAAAATTTTACAAAACCCGAGGAATTACTTCCTCTTCGTTTTCATCACCACAGTGTCCGAAAAAGGGGTTTTATGAAAAGCTTAGGTCATTACGACGATGTTTATGGCACAAGAGAGTAGGCGAAATGCACTGTCGTCCCATTCACATCTTCTGGCACGGCTAACTCAAATAGCAACAAATACGGCACATGATAGCCGCAGCTGTTTCATTCAGATTCCCTGATTGTGACTGGCTCCTCAACTAAGACAGACTCAAAAGGAAAAACAAAAGGATAATTACAAAACGGCGTTCGAGGCAACAACCTTGGAATCACCTGGTATTCTATACAAGAGGGACTGACTTATTACAACAAGACAGACCCTGTAAGCAAAAAGACTGACTCAATACAGAGAGACAGACTCAAGACAAGACAAAAGACTGACCCGATACCCAAGTCAGAATTTACAAAACTGGCATTGGCAGATGCTCAAAAATGCGTGCCAAACGCCACATCCAAAATACGTCAAGCACTTCCCGCAGGTGGTTCACTTCTTGATTATATACTCTCAGTATCGGTATCCTCAAAATCCAAGAACTCTGTAGTGACTGACTTGGCCGAGGTAGGCGGAAGGATGACCTTATCATCAATTAGATCTTGCACTTCATGACAAAGGCGGAAACAACTGTCGGTGCTGTGACCGGTCTGCTGGTGGTACGCATAGTACAGAGCAGCGTCATGAGTAGCGGGGAGATTCTTCGGGAGAGGCCGAGGCTCCAGGGGTGTAAGATGCCCCTTTTTAGCCAAAATCAAAAGTGCCCTAGATAAAGGCATGTAGAGGGGATGGAAGACTTGGCGCCCTCGAGGCAGGTACTTCGAAGCTTGAGCACTTTTGCTAGATGCACTAGCGAACGGATCGGCGGGTGCGGCTTTGGATTTCTGATCCTTCCCGGATACAAGGCTGGGAGCGGGAAGAACTGTTTTGGCTTGACAGGGCCTATCCCGGTTCTCTGACTGATTGGAACTGCCCTCAGGCAGAGTGGGGAAAGCGTCCTCCACAGCTTTTGCCACAACTGCAGATATCTGTTGCTTGTTCATCCCCCCGGCTTTCATAGCCTCTACTGCCCACAGCAGTTGTTCGATGGGGTCGGCATCTGTCTTCATCTTGCCTTTATCTCTGGCCTCGGCCTGATCTAGAGTTTGGTTTGCTGCGTCGTTGCCATAGCTGGAGGTCATCTCCGGTTGGCTGTGTTCAATTACTATCCGCCCCAATAGCGGGGGCTCCTGGGGTATAAAGCCTCCGGCATATGGTACGGCTGATGGCGAGACCGACATCCCAGAGGCGAGATCCATCACGGATCTTTGAAGATCACCTATCATTCCCATTAGTTCAAAAGTAGTACGCTCGCGAGCCTGATATAGTTGAGGGGTCCAAACTGGGTGTGCAACAGGCGACCTAGGTGGATGCGGCAGATCAATATTAGCCTCACCTTGCGGGGTGATTCCTTGACTCAATGCGGCCGTCATGACCACGACCTCTTCTGAATTCTGCGTCATGCTCAGTCCTGCCTCAGCAAGGAGAAGACACTAGCTGTTCTAGATCGACCCTCTGGATTTCTGAACTGAAACGAAAAACAAGCAGCATTTCAGCCCCAAACGGATCAAACACGGGTGTAGCCGGACAACGGTACTTTACTACTGAACACTGTTCCCCAGAATCACTATTCAAAATTGAACTAATACCCGCAGACACAACTGATTCTCAACAACACTGATACCGGTGCCCTCGGTCGGATACTCAAACTTGCAAACTGATATATGCGTTCCCTGCAGAGATATACTCTAAAAGCACATAACAGGTAAAAGAGAGCCAATACACCCCTATGTTGGGGTGGGGTTTCCCTGTCCTATTTTGTTAGGAGCTAGGGTTTCACTATGCACACAGCGGTTTCAAACAACCTATATCGGGTAAGCAACCTGTCTTAGTTTGGGATGGTCACTATGGATCCAAATATGCACTAGGTCGAATGGTCGAAAAGGGTGCCCCGGTAAAACCGGGGTTTGTGTTCCCATACTGGCAGAGCCCGCAACCGGTCAGCCTTATGGACATGCCTTGACAAGGCAAGCCTCCAGCAAACCGCTTAGGAATAGCAGATGGCCAACACGGTGTCCTAGGCGCCCCAATGCACATGCAATGCAAAGAAACACATAAGTGTAGTAAAAAACGGATATCACGAGTTCGAGTCAAGCTCTCTAAACTCCCCAGCAGAGTCGCCAGAAACTGTAAATGTGCCCTTTGGGCCTCACTCTACAGTTCGGACTCTCCTTTTTTGTTTGTTGCGGTTCGTAATCTGAACCAAAGAGTCCAACTCTGGCAAATTGTTTTGAGAAAAACAGATTTTTGAAAAAAGCGCCAAACATGGACTGCTTTGCCAGATACAGAGTCGCCACCTAAATATTTTTAAAATGGGGGAATTTAGGAAACCCTGACTCGGTGCCGAAGGCCACGTGTCCGTCATCACCAAAGTTGCCTTGGCTCGGGAGCTTGGGTACAATCGGGGAAGGTCAGCTATGAGCACCCCCTTTCGCCCGGTCCGAAGACTGGCCTCTACTAACCATGATATCCGATTTTGAAAACGTTATGTGTTCTTATTCCGGTTATTAGCCTAGAATTACTGTGTTATGCGCGCAACAAACAAGTATAGACTAGATTGCCTAATTCGGAAATAAGCGTTGCATATCCGTTTGTTTGGAAAACAGTTTGAAATTGCTACTCGCAAGTAGGCTAAAACACGGATTTCAATGAGTTATTCCAACTCAAGCAATCTAACCTCCACCCACAGGCATTCAAACAGTTACATCATCTAAGCATCTAGCCACATGGTAAGCATTCTGTCATGGCAACATTCACACGCATGTGATATGCTAAAGCATAAAAGCTCACCTAGTACTCCGTGCCAAAACAAGAAACTACTTAGAAAACATGCATGACCTAGTTCATGTTGAAAATGGCTAATGCAACACATGCAAAGATGCAACCTAGAGTAGGCTCGGCTAATCTAGAAATGGCATGTGAGATGCAGTCACTTGATGCACGTATTCAAGTTGGAATTTAGAATACAATGCAGTTTGTATGATGTACCGAGCCCAGGGCATGTTTAGACAAATGCATGGATGCACGCATGCATTGCATAAGGTATGCTAAAATAGACGTGCCCTAATCTACCATCATAAGCAGGTAAATAAAAGGGAAGAAAGAAGTGGGGGTTGGAAGACATACAAACCACTCACCCACACTTATTACAAATTTGCCCCCCACTCGGAGGGACCAAAATAATAATACAAATTAATTAACTACGCAAGCTAATTAAAATATTACAGTCCAACTAAATTAATCAAATAAATTAATTAATCTAATTAAAGCAGTAAACCGCCTCGAGATGAGGGCCGGATGCAACGCATGCTCGGGACTTGCTCGGAATTGCACTGCCATGCTTAGGTTGCCTCTGTTTTCCCTGCTTTGCATCTCAGAAGACTGCCAAAGTCTTAGGAGTGCCTCCCAGGACACTGAGGGATATCATCGGCTGAGTAGGACTTCCACCGGCATCAGCATGAGGTCACCGGCACAAAATTCATCCATCGGCCATCGATAGACTGCCGGTCGGCACTAAATACTGCCGGCCGGCACTGAATGTCTGCAGAACCTGCAACTCACAGCAGCAGAGGGCAAAAACTTGCATGGCAATGTAATTCCAACAATGTGTGCACCAATCATGCCCCTTATCATATTTGTGACTCAAAGGGGCATGTGCCTCGATTCTCGGGCCACCAATCACGCATTTCCATGCATGATGGCCCAAAGAATCAAGTGTGCAATTTTCATGTCAAATGAAATGCAAACTAAACACTCAAAGAACCCAATCCCCATCACCAAATCAAGGGACAAGGCATGCATGCAAGATGCGTTGCAACCTAATCATGTTAACTAGGGATGCAACATGAGCATGTGAACAAACAATGCAAGCATACAAGCATGAACATGGACAATGTACAAACATGTAAGGTAAGCATACAACTAAGCAAATGATGGTCTTACACATGAATTAGGCAACTCCAATTAGGCCTAAAATCAGTGGCCAAAATGCTGAAATATGAGGGCCAAACACATATACACACATGCACATGCTAAGGCACCAACTTAAGCATTGAACAAACAACCTTTAAGCACACTTAAAAGAAGTTAAACATGGACAATTAGCAAGCAATATGAGCTCTAGAAATCATGTTAGAATATGGTGCTAAACCAACCCAAATGAGACAAGCATAAGCATGCAAGTATAGTCCAAGTGCTCAAGGCTAGTCAAAGGGCATTGAACTACACTTGACAAGACTTAACATGGCAAGAATTAAGCAACTAAAATCAGAGCTTTAGCACACAAAATCAAGCCCAAAGGACCACTTAGATGGCATCTAAGTGGCTCAAATTCAAAAGCATGCACAATGGTCAAAACATAAGGCATACAACACATGCTCTCAAAGCAACAAAGAGACAACTAAGGCAAGCATACAAGCACACCAAAGGGACTGAAATGACATGTTGGGTGGTTCCAAACCACCAAAATGATGCAATCTACACATGCTACACATCCATATACTTGAGGCCAACAAGCCCAACAAGCCACAAATATACAGGAGCTATACTAAGCATGCCAAAATCGATCCAAACAACTATGGACAGAGCTAAAGCATGGCAAAATAAACATAAAACATTCACAAAGTCAAGGCCAAAACATGCTTGAACAAAGGCTAACAACCTAAGACATGTTAAGGGATCGAAGAGGTATTACATGGCAACTATACTAAACATGTATGGGGTACCAAAACCAACATGATACAAAGTTATAATATGGCAATATGAGCACAAAATACAGCCATGGCATAACCAACAAACAACCAAACATGAGGCTCCCTCAAGAGGCAAAATAGGTTCTTTTCAAGGAAAACAAGGAGAGGGGGTGACCCTCTCCTTCTTGGGACTTCAAGGCATCATCTTCACCACTAAAATCCCTCAAGATTTCAATGGTGAAGAGACCCCAACACCAAAATCCCGGAGCTCTCACAAAATAGCACAAAATGAGGCCTTTTCAAGGCCTAAGGGTGGTCAAACCTCCCCAAAGCACAAAACACTCTTAACCAACAATAAAGAGGACTAAAAAATAGAACTTTTTTGTATTAAATGCTAAGCACAAAAACAGTTCTAATCTATGCAAAAATGGAGTGCAAAAATGGGGTAAAAAGAGGTAGTTTCTTACCCTTGAAGACCACCTTCACAAAGGTTGATGTTGTTGCTTCCTTGAGCTCAAATCCAACCAAAAACTTCAAGAACCAGCCCTTAGGACCTCAGTAACCGAAGGAAGGTGAAACACTAGGTGCTTGTGTGCAATAATATGGATTAAAGCACCTAGTGTAGAAACAAGAGAGGAAAAGAGAGATAAGATAGATACACAAGTTCTAACCTAGAACCAGAGCTTCTTCTCTGTCTTTTCTCTCTAAAAATGTCTAATTCTTCTAACCCTTGAGCCAAGAGAAGGGAGCCCTCTCTTATAGGCAACAAAGCTTACAAGCTAAGCAAACCAAAGGCTCATCCCTCCATATATGTGTATGGAGGGGAAACAAATGCTATACAGCTGCTTCAAAATATCTCAAAAAGCAACTGAACAGTAGTCGGCAGGGCAAAATTGTCATTTTGACAAAATTGACTGCCGACCGGCACAAAAGAGTGCCGACCGGCACAAAAGAGTGCCGATGGCAACACCAACCAGCCGGTGGCCTCTAGCCACTGCCGGTGATGTGTGGGGATGCCTCACAAGGCATTCCCTGCCCTCCAAGGCAAAGCACAAGTGTTTGGTGCAAAACCAGACACAAAACGGTCAAGTTCGGAGGTCCTGAGGCAAGGCGCGTAGCCGAGAACTCCGGGAACTCCAAACGAACACGAACATGGATAATCACCGAGTGTTCCAGTGGTGACGTCCAAGTCTTGAGGACGGTCAAAAATGGGGTGTCTACAACCCTCATGTTTTAGCTTAGCTTATTGAAGCTTTTGGTCATGATTTGTCATGCTTAAGGTCTGTTGGCCACTGTTTTGGTCATGTTTGACATGCTTGGTATAGTTGCTTTGCATTTTGGCTTGTAAGCCTTAGTTATGTGGGTCACTAACATGCTTAGTGTAAGCTTATTATCATCATTTGGCATCATTTGGTATCATGTTTCAGTCCATATAATGTGGTCTTACATTGTCCTTTGTGTCTCTTTTAATGCTTGGAAGTGTTGTGACTTCATGCCTTGAAATGTGCATTGTGTATGCCTATGTGTTTGGATCATTTGGGATGCCATGTGTGTGAGTTTTGGAGCTCGTCTTGCATGCTGAAATTCTGTTTTTGGTTACTTGGTTCATGCCATGAGTGGTCATGATAGTAGTAGTAAATTGCTCCATTGTGTGCCTTAGCTTTAGGCCCTTTGGTTTGCGTATTTGTTTTGCATATTTGTCCACCATCTTGGGCATTTTTGGTCACTGTTTTGGGTGGGCTGAGGTCTACCTTTTGTGATTTGGAACCACCATTGCATGATCATGTTGCGTTGGATTCATGCTTGCATAGTATCATACTTGCATGATTGCATAGTATTGGTTAGTTGCATTTCATGTCTTAACTCACAAGTTAGAGTGCATTGCATTGCATCTCGCACGCCTAGCATTGTGCATTTGCATGTTTAGTTTACATCACATTTAGGCATGTTTGCATCTTAGCCTCTCATTGCATTTTTGAGCCATGTTTGCATAACATGCATTGCATTGCTTGGTTTGGGGTGTCAAACCTAGTGTGAGGGCCGAGAGGTGTTCATACTACAAGTGATGTAACACATCTCAACCCTCGGTCACCGGGGCCTTTGACTTCGACATGATAGGGTCTTGGTCCTCATTTGTGTGTTGCATGCATTTTACATTAAATGGCAAGTTTGGTCCCTTAGGCTATCATGCACAATTGATGGCCCAAGGATCAAGGGCCATGCTCCCCTGAGTTCAATACATGATTTGGGAGAGTGGCCTTGCTTACATGTGCTTGTAGTTCCATGCCATACACTGTCTGTCCTCTGTTGCTGTCAAAATTGTTTTCTGCAGGGAGTTTCTGCAGACCGGCATTGTTGAGTGCCGACCGGCAAAGAATGAATGGCCGATGACCTTAAATCCAGCCGATGGACATTTTCCATGGCCGATGGGAATTTCCTTCAACCGATGGTGTTCTACAGTATGCAGGGAACCTGTCCCAGGATTTGGGTGGTTCTCAGAAAGGCAGGGCAGTGTAAACAGAGCCAGCAGTGGTATGGTACGGGCTTTCCAGGCAAGACGGATCGAGCATGCATCATTCACGCATTCCGAGGCAGGGCTGAGGCCAGCTTCTTTTTACATTTAATTTGTTAATTAATTAGAAGTTTTGTAATAATTAATTTAGTATTATTTATTTGGACTGTAATATTTATTCGGACCCTCCGAGCGAGGGCAATTGTATAATAAGTGTGCGTGAGTGTGTGTATGTCTTCCAACCCCACGTCTTTCTTCCCTTTTATTTATTAGCTTTCGATGGTTAGTTTAGGGCATATTTAAATTAGCATACCTTATGCTATGCATGCGTGCATCCATACATTTGTCTTACATGCACCAAGCTCGGTACATCATGCTAACTGCACTCGTATTTCAATTCCAAGTTGAGTACTTGTTAGTTGCAGCATTTCACATGCCATGTTTAGGATATGCAAGCCTGTCTAGATTGCATCCTTGCATGTGTTGCATTAGCCATCTTAACATGAACTAGGATCATGCATATGATTACTAACTAGTTTCTATTTTGGCTTGGAGTACTAGGTAAGCTTTTATGCTTTAGCATACCGCATGCGTGTGAGTGTTGCCATGACAGCATGATTGCCATGAGGCTAGTTGCTTATATGATACAACTGCTTGAATGCCTGTGGATGGAGGTTGAATTGCCTAAATTGGAATAATGCATTAAAATTGTGAGTTTTAAGCCCACTAGATAGTGGCAAAACCATCTTTTCTAAAGCCCACTTGAGGGTGGCAAAATCTGCATTTTAGCCTACTTGCGAGTAGCAAACCATTTTTCAAAACAAACATGAAATGTTTTGTTCCAATTTAGGCGATTTGGTCTATACTTGTTTGCTGTGCGCATAACATAGTAATTCTAGGCTAATAATCGGAATAAGAGCACATAACATTTTCAAATCAGATATCATGGTTAGTAGAGGCCGATCTTCGGATCGGGCGAGAGCGAGTGCTCATAGCTAACCTTCCCCGATCGTACCCAAGTTCCCGAGCCGAGGCAACTTTGGTGATGACGGACACGTGGCCTTTGGCACCGAGTCAGGGTTTCCTAAATTTCCCAAAATAAAATATTTAGGTGGCCACTCTGTATCTGGCAAAGTAGTCCATGTTTGGCACTTCTTTCAAAAATCTGTTTTTCTCAAAACGATTTTCCAGATTTGGACTCTTTGGTTCAGATTAAGAACCGTGACAATTTGAGTCCGAACTGTAGTAGACCCGCAAAAGCGAACAGAACGGGACTCACCCTCCCGGGGCGTTCGGGGACATCTACAACAACAACATTGAACCATGAAACCCGAGTCCGAAACATAATAAAATATCGGGTCAAAACCGTAGTCGCTATAAGAATCAATTTTGAAAAATAACTTTTTTAAAAGAGTTGACAAAATTTAAAAACTTGTTTAGTTATATAATCTAAAAATAGTTTTAAAATTTTAAAAATTCAAAACTTGTTTGCTTTTCGATTTCTTAAATAATTTTAAAACTCTGTTTCATTTTGAAATTTTCACAAATAGTTTTTGAAATATTTGTAGTGGACTTTTTAAATATTTTAATCATTGTTTTTTAGTTTTTTTACATATACTTTTTTAAAAATATTAAATACTAACAAATATATAGAAAAATATACAATTTTATTTTATTTTTTAATTTTTTTTAGATTCAATCAATTTAAATATACTTAAAACGTATAAAATTTATGAAAAAAAATCTTACAATCTATTTGGTAGAACTTTTGAAGTTTAATTCTACCCCTTAGTTTGAGTGTGTTGTTTGGTTACAACTTTAGAAAATTAATTTTACACCAACTTTTCAAAACACGCACTTTTCAATATTATATGTCACATCACTCAATTCAATCTCTTTCTAAAACTCATAACCAAACAAATTTTTCACACTCAAATCATAATTCCCAAACTCACAAACTCAAAATACAACTCTATTATCAAGTTATCATTCTAAAACTCAAACAAACGCAACATTAAACTTTCAAAAACCTTTCCAAAATCCAAATTGGGCTCAAATTTCTAGAAAAGTGAGTTAAAATAGTCTTGATATATATATATATACACACACTAGCAGTCTAATGACAAAAAAAGAAGATTGATATTAAAGGCAATATGTAATAATATTATATGTGTATTTTTTTGTCACTTGAGTAACATGACCACTTGAGTAACACACTCTATGTGCTCAAGTGATCATGTTATATAGATATGTCAATATATATAAAAGAAAATTAATACTTTCAATTGAATGTAATGTTAATAATGAGGCTTAATGAACTCTAATTTCAATCTAAAACAGAAAACAAAAGGGATTTATGTATCTTCTTACGTAGAATAGAACGACCAGGAGCAGCATAAAGAAGAACATCTTAATCGCAATTCTGCGATTAAAATTCTGGCCCAGCATAAAGAAGTGTTCGAATATTTCAGAGCCGAATTTGCTCACAGCAGGTTTGATAATGCAATTCACGAAAACTTCCCTTGCAGCGGTCTCTCCAACTTCCTTCATCTTCAAGTGTAGGAATGGTGGTTTTGTGATGGAGCTTTTATGCTTGGGGGGGGGGGGGGGGGAGGGGGGAGGGGGATCTTCAAGTGTAGGAATAATGGTTCTGTGATGGAGCTTTTATACTAGGGGGGAGAGGGGAAGTGGGTGGTGGTGGGGTGGGGTAGGGTTGGGGGCGATTTGGACAATTAATAATGATTTGACATGTGACATCTCTCGTAACGAGCGACACCTCTTTTATTTGTCCATATTGGTCTTTTACTTTACAGCGTGTACATTCTCTCTCTACATCTTTCTGAGGAATTGGATTGTTCAATCCACCATTGGATTGGACCATCTAATCTGGCTTATTGAGTCTATTTTTGTGTCTTGTTTAGATAATTTGAACTGTTTATATTTTAGGATTGTCGAGTATGTCATTTTTGCAACAAAAAAAAGAAAAGTCAATCAGATAACAGAAATCACATGTTCAAATCAATTTTATATAGACGGTGAAAAAATAAACGGTTCATACAATTGTCCATACAAAATTGATCCAAACACATGATTTCCGTTATCTGATCGACGTAATTTTTTTCAAAGATGATATACTCTACAGAACCCTCTATACAAAATTGATTCGAACACGTGATTTTCGTTATCCAATCGACTTAATATTTTACTGGGCTAGCTCTACCACATGAATGGCCTAAAGCAAAAAATTAAAGGTAGACTG
This sequence comes from Camellia granthamiana, assembly GCA_036172215.1. Classification (NCBI taxonomy): domain Eukaryota; kingdom Viridiplantae; phylum Streptophyta; class Magnoliopsida; order Ericales; family Theaceae; genus Camellia; species Camellia granthamiana. Next base: position 44,103,320 of record CM069904.1, read on the forward strand.
TTTTAGTTTTGTTTTGTTTCTTCTTTTTCAAGGCTAGGAACATATTGAAATTGATTTTTGTTAGAGATGAAAGAATACAAATTTAATGAAATAATTGGACCTATTTTTTACCAAATTGTTTTTCAAATTTAAATTTGATGCAAGGTTTGGTGAATGATTGGAGATATTCTAATCATATTCATTTATTATTTGATATTATCATGTCGTGTTTATGTGTCATGTCAATAAATTTTATTTTTAATTAAAAGTATCAAGTATATAAAAAAAATTTAAATTTTCCTTACACGCTATGCACTGGACTTTATAAATTAAAAAAAAAATCATTATAATTATTTTGAAATAATTTAATATTTTGTGGTATACATGAAATTTATAATTTTTTTTAAGGGCACCATACTGAGAGGCAATGGAGTCTCGAGCACGGGTTAAAGCCTTTTAGTGTTGAGCCCTATCCACGGAACCCACGTCGGATACTATTATTAAAGACATTATTATTAAGACAGATTTTAAGAAATAAGTTAAAATTTAATTTGTTAATTTTTTTTAAAAATACATACAAAAGGAAATTAATTTTTAACTTTGTTGTCCAAAATAGACCTAAATATTTGTGACAGTAAAAGCTGATATTGTATTTTAATAGTTTCAATAAACTTTTGCGATATATGCTTTCGCCGTGTCAAGGCCATAAGTTTAACACGGTGCTGCCACGTCACAATAATATCCTGCCACATCAAAAGATACTAAAAAGTAAAGTGGGCCATCATATTAAAGAGTCTCATCAATTTAACCCTATTTAAGTCCTCTTTCCCCAAACTGTTGTTATCTCTGCAAATTCATTTGCATCTCTCTTCCCTTATCATCTCTCTCTCTCTCTCTCTCTCTCTCTCTCTCTCTCTCTCATGGCCAGCCACCATTATCACCGGCCATCGACGGCATCCTTCTGTCCAACATTATAGTAATATTAATTTTGTTTCAATTAATTTCTGCATAATGACTAAACCCATACGATTAGTAAATCTATCACAACAATATAACCCATATCATCATCTTTAACCACCAATTATATCACCAACACTGTCACTCATTGCCTCTGCAACTTCTAATTTTTCTATCTAAAATCTTCACTTTCACTCAAAAATGAAAATTTCCAAAATGAACGAACAAAATTTAATTTTTCTTTCTTTTTTCTACTCGCCCAAATTTTTGTTTTCACTCTAATATTTTATGTTATCCAAACCTCACTCTCTTTTTGGATTCATTTTTTATTATCTACAACTAGAGATACATATACATATAAAATAATTCCATTTAGTAAGGAAAAATAAAGAGGTCCAGTTTTAGAGAGCAGAGGATATGGGTAAGCTTCTAATTTATTGAGAGTATTGGAGCAGATAGTGAGAGAAGAAAGAAAGAAAGAAAGAGAAAGAGTTTGCGGGTCTGCAGAGAGAGAAATTGAGTTGGGTGAGTGGGAGAAGGGAAAAGAGAGAGAGAGAGAGAGAGAGAGAGAGAGAGAGAGAGAGAGAGGAGGGGATTTGGGTTTAACAAGTTTTTAAAAGGAAGTTATGGTTAAGTTTCATGTATAGCCTCTTTAATTGATTGTTCTACTAATTTATTAATTTTCCGAGGCAAAAAATTATTGGATGTCTATAAAGCTTTACTCAATGGCTCAGCCGTCTAAAACATGAAAAATGTTAAGAACTCAAATGCTTTATTAATATTTTTATCAAATATTTTATATGAATAAAATATTTAAAAACTTTAACATTATTCATAAAACATATCTCCCGTAGGCCGGTCAAAATCTTGAATCTGTCCTTGCCTTCTTTCCAGACAACACCTTCGGGTCTACATCTTAGACGGGGGAGGAAACCACATCCAAAGCAGACAAGTCAACCCCAAATAGATTAATAGAAACTAAAAACTGCTAAAATGTTTTAATTTCCAAATTGTGCACAAATCAAAGGTTGAAATTTAAGTAGATAAACCGACCCAAATGCAAATATAAGTTCAGAATATAGTACAAGCACTAACCAAACACACAATATTGGGACATCGTAAATTAACATAAAGTGATGAATTTTGTTATTTAAATTAATAAAAATCAAAGCAAAACACTATATTTGTTATGATATCATTACTTAATTTTTCCCCACTAAATACAATTATATCCAACAGAATGACACCATTTCAAATATCCAACATTATAGTTGATAGAATCATTGAAAGCATTCATAAGAATCCTGAAATATCATAGAAGTTAGAATACAAATGTCATCAATATATATAAAAGAAGATTAATACGTTCAATTGAATATTAACTATTAGAAATTGGGTGCCCATGTGACATGACCCATGAACCTTTTGAACCTTATCCATGTAAGTTTGAATTTGAATTCAAAACTTATTTGGATAACCACTCATGATATCTATATCTATCATATCAACTGATACGGATAGATTGATATATATGGTTATATATCTGATTATGTATTTATCTAATACATTGAATCAGATATGTTATGTGGTTTTTACCCATAACCTTTTTTCCCAGAATCTCTCTCTAACTCTCTCCCATATGAGAACGATCCAGCTTCTACACTGTGACTTGTGTGGGTGATACTCATATCGTAGTATCACTCCACTGCTGGGAGTTTGTTGTTTACATTTATGGAAGCACGTGATTTACCCACAAGATTCTTCGCTTCAGGTTCTATCACCTCAGGTATGATCTGATAATTTTTATCCGCTGCGTTATACTTTGATTTACATTGGTATCAGAGAAAATATGGATATTTTTGTGCTTATTTTTATGCATTAAAATGTGTGTATAATTTTATATAAATATATATACACGATATATGCATGACAATTAACAAAGGAGGAAGATGAAGTGCAGGGTTTCCACACTTCCACTCTCATTAGATTGAGAATATGAAACACCTCGTTTTTATGTTTATTAAATGTCATTTTTTGAGACCATAAATGTTTTATTTTGAAAAATGGACTTCGGCAGTACCAAAATTGGACCAGAAAATACCCTGGAAGACGGCGCGTGGGCCGCACGCGCAAGATGACGTCGTCAGCAGCGAGCACGCGTTGTCACACGCTCCCACGCGCGCTTTGCCACGCGCTATCGCGTTGTCCACGCGCGCGACTTGCGCCCTTCCACGCGCTCGTTAGTCGCGTCACTTCGAACCGCGCCACGTGCGCTGAGCCGCTCGCCGAGCCGAGCCGTGCCATTTTTCGCGCCAGCTTGGCTAGTTTGACGGCTGGGGATAAGGGTCTGTTTGTTTTTTAAAAAATTTAGAATTGCGTTAAATGGTCATAAGTAATTCGTTATAGCTTTGTTTTAAGCGTGGTTGGGACTGTTAGACTCAGAATTAAATTTTCTATCTTCTGTAAAATTTTCAAAATTTTATGAAAATAAAAAATATTTTTCCTAAAATAATAATTCATTATTTCTGCTTTAAAATGCATCTGGTGTTGCATGATTAAGTTTCTGGGACTGAATTTTTTATTGCAGACTACTGTTATGGTTTATTATTTACTGGTATGATTATTGCTTTTTATCAGATTCTGGAATATTTATTTATGATTTCATGTGTGTTTATTAATTATTTAAAATTCTAGAAAATACCAGAATATTCCAGAAAATTTCAGAAGTGATATACTTTCTGTTATGGCATAATCTGAATATTAAATACATCATATTGTTGTTTTTTGCCTAGAATTTCTAATATGTTGTGATTCGAATAGCATGATCATTTTTGTTATTTATTTAAATTCCATTATTAATTGTAACATAGCATGAGTTGATTGTGAATCTACATTATGATGCTATTGTACGAAATTAGAATATTTTATCATACTTTTAGACATGCCATAATCAGTGGGAGGTTGTTCGGTTTAGAGAAATCTTTGTAGATTTACTTCTGAAAACTAATATTTTGCGCATAAATTAAATTAAATTATGGATAATTGTCACCTGTGGCGCAAGAGATGATTACGACCATAGCGGATTTTCGATCTTACAACTTGTGTAATATTGTCACTATTTAATTTAGATTTTTGTGGCAAAATTATATTATGCTAATCAAATTAATCTCAATGCGAATTTCTCTCTAAATTGACTTAGTTTATGGAAGTTAATTTGGTTGACCTAGACTTAGTAAAGATGTTCAAATGTGAACAATGTAATCATATTCTTTATATGAGCAAAAGTCTTGAATACATTAGGTCAGACCTTAATTGGGTCAAAGTAAGGAAACATGACTCAAAGTCGCCGTGGTTTTTGTTGCCTTGTTTGACACAATAAAAACTAATGTGTGCGCTATGGTTAGTGGCACGCTACGTAGTTTTGGTTGGCGAGTTTTGGAGTTATGAAATTAGCAAGCCCTCAATAGATCTGTATATGATCTTAACTATTGAGCTGCGCGGATTGACTTTGTAATTTGACTTGTAAAGATGTTGCATCATTGAATGAAGTAACATTCAAGAGTCACGTCATCCAAGAAATGCGAGCTTAAATGAATTAGTCATTAAGTGTAAGATGAGTAGCCGGTATGAGCAGCGTTTTGCTCTCTATCCAACTGTTGGGAGTGGATGGAGCAAAATTTCATGCACTATAATAGTGTGCATTAAAGTGTCACTTGAAATTAAAAGATTAGCGCTTAGTAGCAGAAAAATCTATTAACACTAAGTGAAGAGATTAGCGCCAAGTGGTCGCAAAATCTATTAGCATTGCCAACTTGTCTAAATCTAGACAGTTACTGTTTCTACACTTGAGTGTGAGACATGAGGAGGTGCTTCTTTGTATGGTTCCTTAGCCAGGCTAATGTTTTTGAATAACGTTTACCACTAAGCGCAAACGTTGCAGCATAGTAATAAAAAGGTCAAGGCCGACAAGGTTGTTATGACTCTAAGAATTTGACGCATGGCTCGTGAGAGCATTGTGTTGAATTAGACTCTTTAGCCTAATTCGCGCTTAAGTTACTTCGGGAGCTGTCATAGATTGATAGCTTATTTTCTCCTTCTTGTGGATAGTAGAATTGATTGCAAGTAACTATGAAGTGAGAAACAGAGATAGAAAGAGGAGCATCGTCATCTTTCACCTAGATGCAGTAAAGTGTATGGAGAATAAAATTGACTTGAAAGTGCAAGAGATTAGCACTTACTAGTTAAACTTGCGACTTAGGCGCACTTGATATCTCCATGACATCCTTTTATGATCTAGTGAATACTACAAAAATAGTTAAAGGTCACACTTTGACAAAAAAAAAAAAAATCTCACTTTTATTGGAAGTGTGATAAAAAAAAATTAAATTGATATTTTAATCACACTTAATTTGTGTAACGCCCTCAAAATAATAACATTAAACCCATCAATATAGACATGCATTGATATATAAAAGATCCACATTCTGCTATTCATCACAGTTTCATTACAAAAAGTATTACATGTTAACAACAAAAGCAATTGCCCTACGGGCTTACAGCTTTCCAAGTTAACACTTGGTTACAAAAAGAGTGCTAACTCATTTACATATTAAGCCCTTGGCTTGAATCTACATGTAATACATTAAAAGAAAGCAACACCAAAAAGTCTGCCAGTCACTAGCCTCCCAAGCTATGTCCTTGGAGGTGGCATGCTACCAGTACCTGAAAATGATGTTCCCATATAGGGTGAGCCACAGCCCAGTAGAAATACACTAAACCAACTATGAACAATGACTAAAAGATTAGCAGTTGATAGATGGCCAACACTCATACGTCCACATATAACACCTCACAGTTTCATGACATACAAGTCCATGTTACAATTTATTTTCCATTTCTTTTCAATTCTCAATTCATAACCATGGCTCAGAACCTGACCAAACAACTTATATGAGACAGTAGCTCATATTAAACATTTTCCCATTTCGTAATAGATAAGCATACTAGCTATATCAACACATCAACAGATAAGCATATGAGCTATATCAACACTTCCATAGATATGCATAAGAGCAATATCACACTTCCAAAGACAAGCATATGAGCTGTTCAACACATCACTAGATAAGCATATGAGCTATATCTACGGAGTCCATCCCCTATCTCCTCCCAACAACATCCGGTTTAGAGGTCCATCCCCTATCATCCCCTAAACCGTGGAGTGCATCCCCTATCTCCTCCAACACAACACAATGCATATAAACAATTATTATACACATCATCAATCAATACATAAAGTTAATGTATTCTTTCAACCGTCAAACTCAATGACACATTCCAGTGATTAGTTTTAGTTTGCCTAATCATCATGCATTGTCTACAACAATCAAGACTATCCTCCACCGATAGCCCAAAGCAGTTATTTCTATACAGAATATAAATGCTACAAATGGATATATAATCAACATTCCAACTAGGCGAGCGATAAATAATCCAACTACACCTCTCAATCCCATACATTCCCAATCTCAACATTTCCAAATCAATTCCTCATTTCTCACAATTAATTATACAAATTAATCAATCAATGTAATTAGGGCATTTTCCATAATTAACATTACAACCCTTAAGGTGCCATTTTCATCAATGTTTCAACATTTATTCCATTTCTCTATGCCAAACATGCATCTAGGTTTATTATAATTAAAACCCCAACTTTTGTAAAATTACACAAAGGCCCCCAAACTTTCACAAAATTACCAAACCAACCCCAACATATCAAAAGGCTAAAATTTAAAGACAAAACTCATAGAAAGGAGTAGGATATCCCTACCTCAAAGTTTGAGCTCAAATGGAGATGAAGACCCAACGACCAACGTGCTCCAAATCCAAAGATTTTTAGATTAAATCGAAGCCCTCGACGATCCACGCACTTTTTACAAAGGCCGAAGGATAGGGGAACACTCTAACTAGATCAAACCCTAGAGAGAAGGGAGATCCTAGAGAGAGAAGCTCTCAAAATGGCTTTTTAGAAAGTAAGAGAGAGAGTGAGTGAATGTAAAAAGTGATTTTAAAAAGCCTGACTGCTAACTGATATACGACATTCCCGCTCGAGCGGAGAACACAACGCTCGAGCGTAAGAAACAAAAAACTGGGTACGCTCGAGCGCAAGAAGGTCCGCTCGAGCGCCAAGACACAAAGGCAAAAACATCCGCTCGAGCGTAAAAACCAGTCCGCTCGAGCACAATATCCCCCCTCCCAGAACTTACACCCAAGATGCACTGTCCGCTCGAGCGTAAACCATCCCGCTCGAGCGCGACCCGCTCGAGCGTAGGAAACCCGCTCGAGCGTAGAAATCACACCTGTAGAAGTTTTGCAGGGCACCAAAATACTAGGAGTGTGTAATCTCCGCTCGAGCGCAATAATGCCCGCTCGAGCGGACACTCAGAAACCAAACTCCGCTCGAGCGCAAATACACCCGTTCGAGCGTAACACCAAAAACCTGGGCAACAACATTAGGGACCAAAGCTCAACCTACCTGCTCGAAACACGCCCAACACCTCTTAAAACTTAAACTCATGGAATCAAAGGAGGACAACAAGTTATACCACCACTAGCTCCACGGAACCAAAGTCCGGATACAACAATAAAGAAAACGGGGAAACCAGGATCGCTATAACCTCCCCCCCTTAAAGAAATTTCGTCCCCGAAATTAAAATACAAGTTTGTCAAAAACAAGTTTTTCTCAATTTTCAACAATATTACAACATAATATTAAACAATTCGACCCATAACCGGTCATTCCATCTTTTATCAAGAGGCATTCCACAATATGTTAAAACAACATATATTTCAACCCGCATTAATATTACGCATTTTCCTTTCAATTTCAACAATTTCATATCATAACTAAAGTTCACGATACAATTCTATTTCTACAACACATTCAACATATACAACGTTACATTAAACTTCCATATTGAGGCAAGTTCCAAGCATCCTTCCATAAACCAAAACATTTTCAATGTTTTACAACTTAAGACATATATAAAACTCTTAAGTTCAACAATTTTACAAAATCTAAATATATGATTATACATCAACAAACAAGTCCGGATATTTCTTACAGACCTCCAACTCACGTTCCCAAGTGGCTTCTTCTACTCCGTGATGTTTCCACAAAACCTTCACCAAGGGAATGGTCTTGCCACGCAGGACATGGTCCCGCCTATCTAAGACCCGAACTGGTCTCTCCAATCCAACACATGCGATGGGTCCGGCTCGTACTTCCGAAGCATACTCACATGAAACACGTCATGTACTTCGAACAACTGCGGCGGCAAAGCTAAACGATAGGCAACCTCGCCAATCCTCTCAAGGATCTCAAAAGGGCCAATAAACCGAGGGGACAACTTCCCTCTCTTCCCAAACCTCATCAATCCTCACCTAGGTGATATCTTCAAAAAGACATGATCACCCATCTCAAACGCCAAAGGCCTCCTCCTGCGGTCAGCATAAGATTTCTGACGACTCTGGGCTGTAGCAAGCCTCATACGGATAAGCTCAACTTTCTCCGTCGTCTCCCTAACCAACTCTGGACCCAACAAAGGTGCGTCACCCACCTCGGCCCAACAAGCTGGAGACCTACACGGTCGGCCATACAAGGCCTCAAACGGTGCCATACCGATACTAGACTGAAAGCTATTGTTGTAGGCAAACTCCACCAATGGTAAGTGCCTCTCCCACGTCCCACTAAAGTCAAGGACACAACCCCGAAGCATATTCTCTAGGATCTGGATAGTACGCTCGGACTGCCCGTCAGTCTGAGGATGATAAATCGTACTAAAGGTCAACTTAGTGCCCAAGGCACTCTGCAAACTCTGCCAAAATTTTCTTTAAATCATCTTCAAATCTAATTAAGGTAGGTCAAAATTTTCTTCAATGTTCTTTTTAAATTTCATCAAAACACTGGTTGTCTAATATAAGATGTTGTACATATATTTGCTGGTAGTCTACTGGGCACTCTGGACTTATAAAACTGTAACTTACCATGTCCATCAAAATTTGAATTTGCACACTAATTGGGAGTTTAATTGTTATTTTCTTTAGTCGAACTTTTGTTGCTTATTTCCTGTGCATTTGTTCCTTGATGTTCCATTTGTCAAATAGATTTTTTTTTAACTTCTATCATGTGATTATTTGCCATCTTATCTTTTTGGTCTCTTCCTAACAAACCTGCTCTTTCATCACCCAAGATTGGATGTATACTTCTTTCTATTGGACAGGGTGAATTCCATGGTGAAGTGATGCATACTCTGAAGTTTGTTGTGAACCAGTCAGACTACACTGTGCATACATTAAGAAATGTCACAGAGTATCTATTACTTGCGAAAACCATTAATATGGTCCAGGTTTTTCTTCCTTCAAATGACAAAGATGAAATTGACAAGTTGAATGCAGATTTATATACTGCAGTAGATACACTGAGCTAGAAAACAAGTGAAAATTTTGAAACAATACAGAGAGTCTTCAATACAGTGTATGAGTTCACAACCTTGGTATTATCATCAAATTTAGATTTTGTATTGACCTCACAATGTTGACTGGCAAAAAACCTTAATTGCAGGCGATCGACACTGATCATTATTGCTGTGTTGATGCTTCTTCTACGTCATGTTTTTTTTTTTTTTTTTTGTTAGTTTAGTACTTATCATATTCCATACTTTGATGTGGGTTCACTCAAATTGTTTTAGTGTTTTTATTAAATATACAGATTCCCAAAATGATTCTCCTCTAGCAATAGCACCTGATTCTCAGGGTGATAATGGTGGTGGATCATCCAATTATGAGGATCTTCGTGGTTATGCTCTTTGGGGTACATGTTTTTTTAACTTTAATCTCCTTTGATACTAGTATAATTTTTTTCAATATTTATTAAAATTATTATCATGCAAACAAATCCATTGCTTGCTTGACCCAAGTCTTAAAGTGCAAGTGCATAGCCAAATTCATCATGTTACTGAGGTTTTCTATTTTTCTTTTGAAGCCATATCTTATGGCATTGCGTCAACCATAGCACTCAGAACCATTGATCCTTTGACATCATCTCGGCGCACAGGTGGACATGAAATTGCTCAGCAAAAGAAAGAGAAAAAGAAAACTAGTAGTGGTAATAGCAACCCACCACCCTCAATCTGTCATATTGTTTTTCCATCGGTCACTCTGATCAACCCCACCACTACTACTTCTCTTGACCCTAAAAAGAAAGAAACTGCAGCAGCCTTTGCTTCACTAAATTCACAAAAATATTTGGTGAATGTATAGGGGTATGTCTCTTCCTCAGTTTTGTCTTGCTAGTGTGACTGATTTCTCAATTTTGTCTTGCTAGGGGTCTATTGCACAGTTTATGCACTATGTCATGAATAGAGGACTTTCCTTTGCATCTTACAGGGTGAATAGTTATCACTCTTTTCTCACATCATGTGTTCCAAGAAAAATGTTATGTCCAGGTTCCAGTGGATCTTGTCATTGACCATTCTATTTAGGTTGATGTGGCAAGAAGTGAAAATCCAATGCAGGCAAATATGGGGCTTGAATTTCAGAGAAACAAGGAGAGGTTTGTTTTTCTTAAGTGGGGTTCAAATGTTTTTCACAATATGCTCATTGTTCCTCCTGGTTCTGGTATTGTCCACTAGGTAAGACTTTGGCATCATTAGTGCATCAAGGATATTTCTATATCTAGATGTTATATTGTTGTTAAGGAAAATTGTCATGGCAAGGTGCAAGAATTTGACCTTAAGGTGGTATGAATGGTTTACTCGTAAAAGGGCCAAAACATTAGATAGATATAGGCTCAATACATGAGGTTTGCAATGTTTAACTATTTGTGGCGCTTCTGGAGTAAAGCCACATTTACCTCTAGCCTCTTCTAAATCATAGTCCAAATTTTCTCATTTTTTTAGCACTATAATACTATTTGGTAGGTTTGGCATTTAGCAAGTGACTCTGGCAATTTTCAGGTTAATCTTGAATACCTTGGATGGGTTATTTTTTGCACAAATGGCATTCTGTACCTTGATAGCGTGGTTGGAACTGATTCCCATACAACTATGATTGCTGGCTTAGGAGTTGTTGGCTGGGGAGTTAGAGGAATTGAATCTGAGGCTACAATGCTTGGCCAGGTATTTTGAGATAATAATGTATTTTCTTTATGATTTTTCATACGCTTGTGCCAGCTGTTAGTGTTTGCAGTTATTCTTTGGTAAACAGACATGCATGAAATGGGTAGTTGTTTTCTCTTCTTTTTCCTTCAAAGGTGCAAAAGAAAATGCAGCCTCTGCTTCTCAAAAACCTGCTGGTGGTGGTGATAGTAACTGCAATGTATGTACTCTCTCTCTCTCTCTCTCCCCCCTCCCAAAAAAAGAAGTAAATTCTTGAGTTTTTATTTATTTTTATTTATGGGTACCTAGAATTATGGTTCAATAGTAATAATAATATACATTCACAAAAAGATCGTACACAAGCTGTATTGAGATTTATCATTTTTAAATACTGTGCTCATTAGTGACCTAATTACAATGTCATTGACACTGAGCTCCTATGGCATCTAATTGTTAACAGGGAAGTTACTTCCAAAAGGATTAAGATCAAGCATAAATGATTAATGTTCCTATTTTGGTTTGCTGAATTAACTTTTTAGTTTATTCATATGCATCAACGGTTTCTGGATTAATTTGTGTTTTCATTTTTCAGGTCAGAAAATTTTTGAAGAGATGAAAAATATGGTCCAAGAATTAAAGAACTTAGTTTTTTTAAGTTTTTTCATTTTTTAATATATGTAAGCACAGTTAATTTTTTTTTTATTTAATTCCTTTGTATATACTTTTGAATATTTAATTTTCATTTATGAAATATATGACGTTACTCTATTCAATATGTGGTTATGATTCAAAATATAGTATATAGTGTGTATTACATTCTTCAAATGTGCATACAAAAATAATATTGATTATTTTTCAAATATGTTGAACCCTTTTTTTATCACAGATTTTATTAGTTATTAATCACACTTAAAAGATGTGATCTAAATGTTATTAATCACACTTAAAAGATGTGATGTAAATATTTTTAATCACACTTAAAAGATGTAATCTAAATGTTATTAATCACACTTAAAAGGTGTGATCTAAATGTTATTAATCACACTTAAAAAGTGTGATTAAAAATGACCTTTTTTAATTACACTTCCAAAGATCACACTTAAAAGGCGTGATCTAAATATTTTTAATCACACTTAAAAGGTGTGATCTTAATGTTATTAAGCACACTTAAAAAGTGTGATTAAAAATGACCCCTTTTAATCACACTTCCAAATATCACACTTTAATAAAACTTAAAAGGTGTGATTAAATAACATACATCACACAAAAAAAGTATGATCTTTATCTGTTTTTGTAGTAGTAAATGTTTGTGACGGTAAAAGCTAATATTGTATTTTAATATTTTCAATAAACTTTTGCGATAAATGCTTTCGCCCTGTCAAGGCCATAAGTTTAGCATGGCGCGGCCACGTCACAATAATATCCTGCTATGTCACAAAATACTAAAAAAGTAAAGTGGGCCATCATATTAAAGAGTCTCATCACTTTAACCCTATTTAAGTCCTCTCTCCCTGAACTGTTGTTATCTTTGCAAACCCATTTGCATCTCTCTTCCGTCATCATTTCTCTCTCTCTCTCTCTCTCTCTCTCTCTCTCATGGCTAGCCACCATTATCACCGGCCATCGACGGTATCCTCATGTCCAACATTATAGTAATATTAATTTTGTTTCAATTAATTTCTGCATAATGACTAAACCCATACCATTAGTAAATCTATCATAACAATATAACCCATACCATCATCTTCAACCACAAATTATATCACCAACACTGTCACTCATTGCCTTTGCAACTTCTAATTTTTCCATCTAAAATCTTCCTTTTCACTCAAAAATGAAAATTTCCAAAATGAACGAACAAAACTTAATTTTTCTTTCTTTTTTCTACTTGCCCAATATTTTTTTTTCCTCTCTAATATTTTGTGTTATACAAACCTCACTCTCTTTTTGGATTCATTTTTTATTATCTACAACTAGAGATACATATACATATAAAATAATTCCATTTAGAAAGGAATAATAATTAGGTCCAGTTTTAGAGAGCAGAGGATATGGGTAAACTTTTAATTTATTGAGAGTATTGGAGCAAATAGTGAGAGAAGAAAAAAAGAAAGAGAAAGAAGTTGGGGGTCTGTAGAGAGAGAAATTGAGTTGGGTAAGAGGGAGAAGGGAAGAGAGAGAGAGGAGGTGGAGGGGATTTGGGTTTAACAAGTTTTTAAAAGTAAGTTATGGTTAAGTTTTTATGTATAGCCTCTTAAATTGATTGTTCTTCTAATTTATTAATTTTCTGAGGCAAAAAATTATTGGATGTCTGTAAAGCTTTACTCCACGGTTCTGCCGTATAAAACATGAAAAATGTTAAGAACTCAAATTCTTTATTAATATTTTTATCAAATATTTTATATAAATAAAATATTTAAAAACTTTAACATTATTCATAAAACATATCTCACATAGGCCGATCAAAATCTTGAATCTGTCCTTGCCTTGTTTCCAGACAACACCTTCCAGTCTACATCTTAGACGGGAGGAAACCTCATCCAAAGCAGACAAGTCAACCCCAAATAGATTAATAGAAACTGAAAACTACTAAAATGTTTTAATTTCCAAATTGTGCACAAATTAAAGGTTGAAATGTAAGTAGATAAACTGACCCAAATGCAAATATAAGTTCAGAATATAGTACAAGCACTAACCAAACACACCATATCAGGACATCGTAACTTAACATAAAGTGATGAATTTTGTTATTTAAATTACTAAAAATCAAAGCAAAACACTATATTTGCTCTGATATCATTACATAATTTTTCCACACTAAATACAATTATATCCAACAGAATGACACCATTTCAAATATCCAACATTATAGTCGATAGAATCATTGAACGCGTTCATAAGAATCCTGAAATATCATAAAAGTTCGAATACAAATGTCATCAATATATATAAAAGAAGATTAATACTTTCAATTGAATATTAACAATAAGAATTGAATATATAGAAGCATAAATAAGGACTAAAAAAACTAATGAACCCAGAATAAGTGGAGGTATTCAAATTTTCAAAAAAAAAAAAAAAATGAAAAGGGATTTATTTATCTTCTTACTTAGCACGACCACAAGTAGCACAAAGAAGACAGTCATAGACCAAACTCTAGGATTGAAATTCTGGCGTCGCACAAAGATGTGTTCTATAATTTTAGACCCCAATGCTCTCACAGCTAGTTTCACAATGTACTTAATGAAAACTTCCTTCGTAGAACTGGCTTGAGCTTCCAAGTTGAAGGGGGAGAATACTCCGGCCTATAAATAGGCGAATTACTAGAAGTTGTTGAAGGGGGGAGAATACACTGGCCTATATATAGATGAATTACTACTTTACTACTACTTTCCCATTTGATTTTGTTTTTCCAGTGTTGTTCCAGTGTTACTACTTTCCCATTTGATTATGTTTTTCTAGTGGCCACTATATAGACGAATTAGTAGAAGTTGTTGAAGGGAGAGAATACACTAGCCTATATATAGACGAATTACTACTTTCCCATTTGATTTTGTTTTTCCAGTGTTACTACCTTCCCTTTTACTACTTTCCATTTGATTTTATTTTTTGAGTTGATTTTGTTTTTTCAGTGTTACTACTTTCAAAGTGTTTCTACTTTCTTGTAACGCCCGCCTCCCTACTTAGCTGTTCATTCTGTGGTTACCCTAATTATATGTCTATATGTGCATTCTATGTTTATCTTTGTGTGAAGTGTGTACTATGTGTCTTGTGCATTCTACTCTGCTCGACAGATATGTTAATTTAAGAAAAAGACCTGTCTGATTCGTTAAATTGTAAGGTTACAAATTAAATAATGGACTAGGTGGTTAGAGCCTAATTCACCTTAATTAGACAAAGTGAAGTTAAGGTAACTTGGTTTATAGCAAGAAAATTAATTGAAGTGATTGTAATTTGGTTTAACTTAAGTCAAAGTAACTTAGATATTTTATATATAGATATTTGAATTCAAGTGAAGAGAGAGAGAGAGAGAGAGAGAGAGAGAGAGAGAGAGAGATAACCTAAGGGAGAGAGAAAATTCTGGATTTTTAGAGAAGAAGGAGAAGAGGAAGAGAAGAGTAGCAAGAGGGTTGAACTCAATCTTCCACAATTCCGTAAGCTAAGGTAAGAATTCTTCTCTCAACCTTGGGAATTAACATATGAGATGGGAGAATTTGCATTGGTTGAAGAATTAGGGTAGTGTAGGTTATGTCAAGAACCCTAAATTCAAGACTTCATGTTTGTATATGGCATACATAGCATTATTCATGTTCAATTCCTTTCTTTTGCATAACCTTTGGTAGTTGGAGGATAGAATTTGTGGATTTGAGTTGGAAAAGTTACACTCTGTAGCGATTCCAGTTTTGCCACTTTGCTGAGTATGTCAGGATTCGAGTTGCTCGGTCAGCTCGTGGGGGTCCAGGGGGTAGTGCCCCTTGGCTGGTCGTAGGGTAACGCCCTAGCGGGGTTGAGGGGCAGCGCCCCTGAATCAAAAATGCAAAATGCATTAGAAGTTGCTTGTCCGCTCGAGCGGAGAATGTTTGGTTCCAGAGGTTTGAACGATTGAAATTGCATGGTATCATTCAGCATGATGGTTTTCAAAAGATGAAAATGTGATTTATCTTCAAGAAGGGCATAGCATGGCATGTACATTTCATCTCTTGAGACTTGTATAAAATGTATATACTTTGTTAAGGATTTCCTACTGGGCTTTATGCTCACCCTACAGGATTTTTGTGTAGGAAAAGATGTGGTGATGCTGCCTAACTAAAGGCGAGGAAATGTGTGTTGAGAGTATGAGACGCTCATTTTGCTGTGACTCTGTGTGTAAGCCTAGGGCTGTATGTGTGTAGGTTTGAATAACCGTTTTGTGTAACCAGGCTTAAGCCTTGGAAACTTGTAAACTCTTGGGGGTATTTATTTGTTTATTTACTCATTGTTGGGTTAATGTATTGTTGCATGAAGAACTATTGTATCATGTAATGTAAGTTTGGAGATTTATATTCGATTTTTCCTTGAAAGAGCCATGATTGTTGTATTATCATTTGGGCTACAAATTTGGGACATTATAACTTGGTATCAGAGCTACCGGGTTTGAATACTTGGAGCTCGTGGGAAGTGGTTGTTTAGGCACAATGGGTTCATTTAGCATGCTTAGGAAGTGTTATGCATTTTGTGGCTATGTGATAACATGCTTATGTGACTAAATGGGTATCGGATTGGACTTTTGGGATGTTGTTTGCGCTTGTTAAATTCTTTGAGGTCTCATTAGAAGGGTATTTGATCAATACTCATTTTACTAAGAATTCTTGGTTTTTCGTGGGACAGATTTCATCGTAAAAGAATAGTCCGTATGTGTTTACATGACTAAGTGCTTATGTGGAGTGAAATTGAATTGTGTATATGGTAGAGAAATATATAGAATTATTTTAGTCGAACGTGTGAGTCAAGTTACGAGCACATATGAGTTAATGTGCTAAATTATTTCTCTTGTGTCCTTTATTAGGATGTCAGGAAGGGGTCAAGTCCGTGGTGGTAGAGGCGGGAGATGTGGTTGGTAGGGCTCGCCGATGTGTGCATGAGGTACCAGTCCATAGGGTTCCAGTGCAAGAAGAAGGGTTCGGTCAAGCTAATATGGCCGAGCAAGCAGGCCAAGCTAATGTGGCCAAGCAGGTAGGACAAGCGGGTCAAACCGCAATGGGGGCCCTAGCTCAAGAAATGGTAGGGGCTTTAGGAGAGTCTATGAACTTGTTGAGGATGGAGATACAAGCCCGAGAGAACACCGTGGAGTCAAGAGCGAGTTTCCTTACTAGAGAGTTCTTGCGGGCCAAACTGGATGAGTTCCATGGTGGCCCTGAGACCAAGAAAGCGGATGAGTGGCTCAAACAAACTGTGAAGACATTTGAGATGCTTCGCATCGAAGATAGTGAACTAAGAGTGACTCCAGCGAGTTACTACCTTAAGGGAGACATGGGTCAATGGTGGAAATATGCCAAGGGTAGAGTGTAGCCGACATGGGAAGCCTTTGCGGTTGCTTTCCAAGATAAGTACATACCTCTCACTGCTAGGGAGAGATTGAGGCAAGAGTTTAAAGACCTCAAAGAACTCGACATGCCCGTGGCTGAGTTTGAGGCGGTCTTCTCTAGTTTGTCCAGATTTGCACCAGAGTTGGTAGCAACGGAAGAGTGTCGTTACATTGAATTTGAAAAGAAATTGAAAACAAAAATTATGTTCAAGCTTGTTGGAAATATTATTCAGGAATTTGACTGTCTTGTGGAGACGGCGACACATGTAGAAATTTTCATACAAGCCGAGGAGGAGAGGCTTCAGAGTTCGAGGTCTAGGGGCCAAGAGTCTCAAGGAGACTATAGGCAGAACAAGAAGAGCAGGAACACCTATCCATCCTAGTCCCAACTACAGCAGTCTAGATCCACTTTTCCTTTGCCTAGTGCGAGTTTGAGAAAAAGTGCATCTAGTAGCTTCTCGTGTTTCAAGTGTGGCCAACCGGGTCACAAAGCCTTCTCATGCCCATAGAAGGAAGGAGGGCAGTTAATAGTACCACCACCTAACCGATCTCAAACTTAGTCTCAGTCTCAGAATACAGGTCAAGGGTTTAATTGTTGTCAGTGTGGTCAGCCGGGGCATATGAAGAGAACTTGCCCACAGTTGGGAGGCGCAGCTGGCGCGTCAGGGTTGAGGTAGACATAGAGCCACCAACAGGCTCAATTAGTCCAAGCTTCGCGAGTTAATCAGGGAGCCGCTTCGGCTCAGTCAGTAGAACAGGCCTATGCTCCGAGAGGGGAGCAAGCTAATCAGGGGCCACAGGGGCGCATGTATGCTGTTACCGTGCCAGAGTAGTTGCCAGAATCCTCAGTTGTGAGAGGTATTTTTGTTGTGTGTAATTCTTTGGCTAATGTGTTGATAGACACGGGTGCATCTCATTCATTTTTATCTACTGCATTTGCTTCTGCATTGGGGTTAGAGGTAGCACCGTTAGTGCCTCCACTTAGAGTAGAGTCACCTGTTGGGGGTACAATTGATTTAGACCGGGGTTGTCATGATTGTGAAATCGAAGTTGCCGGGCGTCGACTTCCGTTTGCTTTTGTGTTGCTAGATATGTCAAGTTTTGATGTCAGTTTAGGCATGGACTAGCCGTGTTCTTATCAAGCTGTGATTGATTGTTACCGTCAGAGAGTTACAGTGTGCACTTCGGGTGGTGATCGTTTCTATTTTCTGGGGAACTGAGTCGATAGAGCCTTGTCGGCAGTTGTTGACCCTCGTAGTAGGAGCAAGCTTAGTGGCCTTCTTGCAACTCTCTTGGATAGTGAGAGTGACGGGGCTCGTGTTGAGTTACCAAGGGTAGTTTGTGAATACCCAGATGTCTTTCTAGAAGATCTTACTAGTTTACCACCTCATCGGGAGATCGAGTTCTCCATTGAATTAATGCCTGGCACGACACTGATTTCCATGTCACCATATAGATTTGTACCCGCCGAATTACATGAGTTGAAGATTCTACTTCAAGAAATTTTAGACAAGGGCTTCATTCGCCCTAGTACATCGCCTTGGGGAGCGCTTGCTCTCTTTGCGAAGAAAAATGATGGGTCATTGCGGTTGTGTATTGATTACTGCAAGTTGAATAGAGTTACAGTTAAGAACAAGTATCCTCTACCCATAATAGATGATTTGTTTGACCAACTTAGAGGGTCTTGTTACTTCTCAAAAATAGATTTGAGGTCGGGGTACCATCAGTTGAGAGTCCGGGAGGAGAACATTCAGAAGACGACCTTTCGTACTCGTTATGGCCACTATGAATTCCTTGTAATGCCTTTTGGGTTGATCAATGCACCGACTTCTTTTATGGATTTGATGAACATAATTTTTCGGGAATACTTGGACTGTTTTGTGGTCGTCTTTGTGGACGACATCTTGATTTATTCAATCTCTGAAGAGGAACATGAGACTCACTTGCGGGTAGTGTTGGGTTTACTTAATGAGCACCAATTGTATGCCAAATTTGAAAAATGCGAGTTTTGGTTAACATAGGTGAAGTTTTTGGGGCATGTAGTGTCTAGAGAGGGAGTGACTGTGGACTCCTCAAAGATAGATGCCATACAGGATTGGGAACAACCTAAGAATGTTTTTGGAATTCGGAGTTTCTTCGAATTAGCAGGGTATTATCGACGTTTTGTAAGGGACTTCTCTAGACTAGCTGCACCTTTGACTAGTTTGACTAGAAAGGGTATCAAATTTGTGTGGAGTGAGGCTTGTGAAAAGTCATTCCAATAGCTTAAGACTAGATTCACTACAACACCAGTTTTGATAATTTCGGAAAGGGGTTTGAATTACACTGTCTATTGTGATGCGTCTGGGGATGGACTTGGTTGTGTCTTGATGCAAGAGGGAAAAGTTGTGGCCTACAGTTCACGACAATTGAAAACTCATGAGAAAAATTACCCCACCCATGATCTAAAATTAGCAGCGGTGATTTTTGCTTTGAATGTTTGGAGGCATACTTGTACGGTGAGAAGTTTGAAGTCTTCTCCGATCATAAGGGTCTAAAGTATTTGTTTTCTTAAAAAGACTTGAATTTACGACAATGGAGGTGGATGGAATTTATGGAGGATTATGACTTTGAGTTGCACTATCATCCAGGGAAGGCCGAGGTGGTGGCAGATGCTTTGAGTCGAAAATCTGTGAGTAGTTTGGCAAGTGTGGCCATTCGGGAATGGGATATGCTAGATGTTATTGGCAAGTTTGATTTGCACTTGGGTAAGTCCGGAGAGAGTGCTACCTTGTTTACTTTGAATGCTCAACCTACCTTGGTTAGTAAGGTCATAGAGGCACAACGAGGAGACCGTGATGTGGAATTAATCCGTGTTAAGATTTCCAATGGAAAGGAAGAGAAAGGTTTGAACGTTCACTCGAATCTGAGTGTACGTTACCTAGACCATTTGTACCAGAATCTTGTAGAGAGGAAGTATTTCAGGAGTTCCATCACTTATGCCTTGCGGTACACCCGGGAGGCACTAAAATGTATCATGATCTTAGTCGTCAGTTTTGGTGGAGGGGTATGAAACGGGATGTCGCTTTATTTGTATCGAAGGGCCTTACTTGTCAACAAGTGAAGGCCGAACACCAAAGACCAACGGGTTTGTTACAACCCTTATCGATAGCTGAGTGGAAATGGGAGCGTGTTACCATGGATTTTGTAGTTGGGCTTCCTAGAACACAACGAGACAATGACGCCATTTGGGTGATTGTTGATAGGTTGACTAAGTCTACCCATTTCATTTCGATGTGCACCAGCGACTCAGTTGAACGCTTGGCAGAGTTGTACATTTGAGAGATAGTTCGACTTCATGGAGTCCCTGTGACTATTGTGTCAGATAGGGATCCTCGTTTTACTGCCTGGTTATGGCAAAGCCTTCAAGAGGCGTTGAGAACTAAGTTGACTGTTAGCACCGCTTATCATCCTCAAACCGATGGACAGTCGGAACGTACCATTCAGATTTTGGAGGACATGCTTAGAGCTTGTGTCCTTGATTTTAAAGGGCCTTGGGAAAGGCACTAACCATTGATTGAGTTTGCTTACAACAATAGTTACTAAGCTAGTATTGGGATGGCACCATTTGAGGCCTTGTATGGCCGACCTTATAGATCATCGGTTTGTTGGGCCGAAGTGGGTGATGCACCGTTACTGGGTCCGGAAATTGTTAGAGAGACAACCGAGAAAGTTGTTCTCATTCAGAGGAGGTTAGCTATGGCCCAAAGCCGACAAAAGAGTTATGCCGATAAGAGGAGACGACCTTTATCTTTTGAAGTTGGTGACCATGTATTTCTAAAAACCTCACCAAGGTGGGGTTTGATGAGATTTGGTAAAAGTGGTAAATTATCTCCAAGGTTCATTGGGCCTTTTGAGATCTTAGAGCGAATTGGGGAAGTGGCATACCGGTTAGCTTTACCGCCACAATTTTCGGGAGTTCACAACGTATTTCATGTATCTATGCTTAGGAAGTATGAACCCGACCCTTCTCATGTGCTTGATTGGGTTAACTTGGAGGTCGATGAAGATGCCTTTTACGAAGAATGACCAGTTCAAATATTAGATACCCGAGAGCAAGTGCAACGGGGCAAAACTATACCACTGGTAAAGGTGTTGTGGAGACACCATGGGCTTGAAGAAGCGACGTGGGAACGGGAGACAGAAGTCCGTTCCAAATATCCGGATTTATTTGAAAATGCTTAAGTTGCTTTTCTTTGTAATATTCCCTAGTGTTGAGGGAAACATATTTAAAGTTATTAATCACATGTTGATATGTGCGTTGTTGTTTTAAGCATAAGGTTGTTTAGAGTTGCCATTACTAGGGCTGCTCACGGGTCGGTTTTGGCGGGTTGCGGGTCAAAACCGACCCGACCCGCACTTATGCGGTTGGGAAAAAATGGACCCGCAACCGCCCGCGATGCGGTTCGCGGTTTGTGCGGGCGGGTGCGGTTCGGTTTGCGGTTTAGATTTTTTTTTTTTTTTTTTTTTTTTTATAAAAAAAACTTAAGCAAATTTGACATTTTTTGTTACTTTCTAAACACTTTTTTTTTTTTAGAAGAGTTATAAATTAAATTACAAGATATACAATTCATGATCATAATAAATAGTCCACATGTTAGATAAGATGATATGGAACCATACTTGAGGATAGTGGATTAATCTTCCTCCTTAGCTTGCAAAAACAAATCCTTAAAAGTCAAACTAGTAACACTAATTTAAATATGCAAAAACAAACCCTTAAAAGTCAAACTAGTAACACTAATTTTAATAGTGGATTAATCTTCACTATTTAGTTTTTAATATGCAATAATGTGATAATAGAATGACAATTCAAAATATCATATTTAACTGTGTCTACTAGACTAATGGAATATAATGATTTTTTTTTATATATATATAAATAAAAGTCAAACTAGTAACACTAATTTAAATATCATTAGATTATGATAATGTATATAAGTACCCATATAATAAATTTTACTTTCATCCAAAATGTAAAAATAAAAATAATAACTAGTTATCTCCATCTATCCAAAATGCAAAAAATAATAATAATAACTAGTAATTTTTTCTTTAAAAAAAAAAAAAAAAAACTGCGGGTTGCGGGCGGGTCGGGTTCGACCCGAACCCGAACTTTTGTGAATTTCTTGACCCGCACCCGCCCGCCTACCTACATCGAAACCGCCCAAAGCACTGCGGGTAGGGTAGGGTCGGGCGGTTTGTGCGGGCGGGTGGGTTGGTTGCCCAGCCCTAGCCATTACTTTTTGGGAAATTTCATGTTTATGCATATTTGGGAGGTTGTTGTTAATGAGATAACCATGGTGGGAATGGTGGAATTTGGTTGAGAGTTAGTATTGTGATTTGAAAATGAAATAGTGTGGTTTTGATCGCTAGAAACCCTTTGTTTGGGTAGTTTGATTTGAAATTTTGGGGACGAAATTCTTTAAGGGGGGAAGGTTGTAGTGATCCCAGTTTTTCCATTTCACTGAGTATGTCGGGGATCGAGTTGCCCGGTCAGCTCGCGGGGGTCCAGGGGGCAGCGCCCCTGGCGGGTCCTAGGGCAACGGCCCCGAAACAAAAATGCAAAATGCATTAGAAGTTGCTTGTTCACTCGAGTGGCCGTTTATGCGCTCGAGCGGAGAATGTTTGGTTCCAAAAGTTTGACCTATCTGCAAAAGTACTGGGAAAGTGTATTTGACGCTCGGGCGGGGCTGTTCACGCTCGAGCGGACTATGTATTATATCAGTTCATGAATCTGATATTTCAAATCACTTTTGTATATCTCTCTCTCTAAAAACAATTCCTCTCCCTTCTCTCTACATTTCCCTACGCCAAATTGGATAAAAACCTTGATTTCTCAAGATCTATTAGAGTTCTGCCATAGGTTCTTCATCAAAGTTGGTTAACTTCTCGAGGGCTTCGTTGTGTGCGGTGAAGATCGAGTTTCGACACCGTTGATTTTGGGGGTTTCATCTCATTTCTTTTTTAGAACTTGAGGTAGGGATTTTCTTAGAGTTATATATATATTTTTGCAAGATCTATATGATTTTCGAAACCATCTTTCGATAGCTTTGAAAATTGATTGTTGATTCAAGAAATTGAACGATTTTGAAAGTGGGTTTGTCTCTTGTTCTTTTAGAATGATCTTATGGGTTTTGATCTTCGTTGATTGATGAAAAGATAATTTTGGAAAGTTTTCTTTCAAAAGATTTGAGTTGTATAGTTTTGGTAAGAAAACCTAGAATTTGGAGATTTTTTTTAAAGAGACTAAAAATCTATGAATGATATTGTTATATTTATTTTGTGTGTCAAAACAAATGGATGTTTAGAAAATTTCTTGTTTATATTTATATAAATGATGAATTTCAGAGAATATGAAAATTGTTGTTCATTTTGAAAATTATTGTTCAAAACGTTGAAATAATCTTGAAATGACTTATTGAGAAGAGGGAATTGTTTTATTCCTTAGATGATAAAGTGGAATAAAAATATTTATATTCATCTTGTATTATTGGCATATCAATTCATTTGATTACATTAAACTTTGAAAGTTGATTTGAAAACTAGCATTGAGAAAAGAATGTTGAGGAACAAGTTTTCATGGTATGATTTTGGGGTAAATACGTTGGTAAGTCTTGATAGGTGGTGTAGATGACATTGAATAAGTTGGCCTGAGAGTCCGGGGTGAAAGGCCGAAAACCCACGCAATAGGTGTCGAGCTGTAGACGTGCCCAAACGTCCCGACTCCGCGCGCGAACAGCGCGGAATCCGTTTTGTTCATGTGGGCTTACTACAGTTCAAACTCAACTGTCACGGTTCTGAATCTAGTCTCGCAAAGTGCAATGCAAAACCGATAAATCACCAAAGAGTCCAAATCCAGCAAATCGTTGTGGAAAACTGATTTTTGTAAAAAAGTGACAAACATGGACTGCTTTGCCAGATATAGAGTCGCCACCCAAATGTTTTATTTTGGGAAATTTAGGAAACCCTGACTCGTGCCTAAGGCCACGTGTCCGTCATCACCAAAGTTGCCTCAGCTCAGGAACGTGGGTACGAGAGGGGAAGGTCATGCAATGAGCACCTCCGCTCGCCCGATCAAAGATCGGCCTTTACTATCATAATATGTTGTTTTTGAAAACACATGTGTTCTTATTCCTGTTTATTAATCTATCATTACTACGTGATGCGCACAGCAAACAAGTATAGACTAGACCGCCTAAGTTGGAACAAAACATCTCATGTTTGTTTATTTGAAAATGATTTGAAGGTGCTACTCGCAAGTAGGCTAAGACGTGGATTTGCCACCCTCAGGTGGGCTTAGAAAACATGATTTTGCCACTCTCAAGTGGGCTTAAAACTCGCATTTCGATGAATTGTTCCAATTCAAGTAATCCAACCTTCACCCACAGGCATTCAGGCAGTTTATATCACATAAGCAAATAGCCTCATAGCAAGCATGCTGTCATGGCAACACCCACACTCATGTGAGGATGCTAAAGCATAAACACTCATCGAGTACTCCGAGCCAAAACAGAAACTAGTTAGTAATCAATGCATGATCCTAGTTCATGTTAAGATGACTAATGCAACACATGCAAAAATGCAACTAAGATAGGCTCGGCTATTCTAAGATGGCATGTGAATGCTACATTTGATTCATGTATTCAAATAGGAATTGAAATACAATGCGGTTAGTATGATGTACCGAGCCCGGTGCATGCAAGACAAATGAATGAATGCAAACATGCGAAGCATAAGGATGCTAATCAAAACATGACCTAGAACTAACCATTGTAAGCGGTTAAGTAAAAAGGAGAAAGACGTGGGGTTGGAAGACATTCACACACTCACGCACACTTATTACAAAATTCGCCCTCTCGACGGAGGGTCCGAATAAATAATACAAGCCAACTAATTAACTAACTATCCTAGCTGATTAATTATTACACAACTCTTAACTAATTAAGCAAATTAATTAAGTTACAAAACAGACTAAGTATGAAACTAAAGAGGCTACCACAGCTCTGCCTCAGAATGATTGAATGATGCATGCTCGATCACCTCACTCGGAAACTTGTTGCCATGCCTCATGTTGCCTCTGTTTGCACTATTTTTCACCTCTGAGAACTGTGAAAATATCTGTGATGCTTCTGAACCATTTCATGGCCATGCTGAGAGATCATCGGCCAAAATATGAGGACATCGGCCAAGGAAAAAGGGTCATCGACCAGTTATGAGGCTGTCGGCCAAACACTTTTAGCCGATCGACACACCAGATAGCTGATCGGCCATCTTTTCCTGCAGAAAACTCCTTTTGCTGTAGCAGAGGACAAACAAGGGCATGGCAATACATTTGCAAGAAAATGTTGTGCGCTTACACCCCTTATCATGTTTGAGACTCAAAGGAGTATAAGGCTCGATTCTCGAGCCATCAATCACGCATTGCAATGCCCGATGGCCAAAGGAGCCAAGTTGCACAAATCAATATCAAATGAAATGTAAAAAACACATAAGGGACCTTAACCTCAATCATGTTTGATCAAGAGGCATAATGCACACACAATGCTATGCAACCTAAGTATGCAAGCGAGGCTAATGCAACATGAGCTAGCATGCAACAACATGTAACCTAAGCATGCAAACATGCATGCATACAATGTAATAGGTATGCAACGACAATACCAACAACAAGCATGCAATAACATATAATCTAACGAGTATACAAGATGGTTAAGCATGCAACACCATGCAAACTAGCAAGCATGCAACATGTCAAGCATGCACCTACATGCAAAGATGGACTTAAACCAAAATGGGCAGACCTCGGCCATGCCCAAGTCAGTGGCCAAAACACCAAAACTAAGGCACCAAAAGGGAAGACACGCATGCACACATATTGGTCCACAAGCTAGGCAACAAGAACAAAACCCTTAGGGGCACTCAAGGGGTGACAAAAGTGGGAGCACGGCAAGTCTATATGCTCTGAAATTACATGCAAAGTGAAGCCATATCATGCAAATAGCTCAAATAAAGCATGCCAAGAGACTTGAAATACAAAGCTAGTTAAGGGCTTTACACTACAACCATACCAAGCAATGCTCAAATGACCTAAAGCACTCAAAACAGACCTAAGGCAGGTCAATATGGTAGCAAAAACATGCTAGACTCACAAGAAAGATGGCAAGAAAGATAGGCTCCCGAATTAACTCACAAACAAGGCATAAGGGCACAACTCTTAAACACAATGAAAGAGTGATAATCATGAGAGCATGGCAGAAGTTTATGGCCTGAAATTACCTACCAAATGATTCCATATCATGCAAATAGCTCAACTATGACATGCTAGGGGGCCCAAAGTGCAAGGCTAGCAAAGCCAAATACACAATAGCTATGTAAAACCAAACATGCATGACCAAAACCACTTAAATTAGATCTCAAGCATGTTAAATCAAAGCCAAAAATGTGCTGGAGTGAAGCCAAAACATGCTAGAATAATAGGGTACAACATCAAGCATGTTAAGCTAGCAAAGAGGATTTACACTACAAATGTATAAAGCATGCAAGAGGTGAGCAAGACAGCCCAAAATAGAGTTATGGAAGGTCTGGAAAGTCACAAAAATGAGCCTAAACAAAGCCTCCAAGAAGTAGAAACACATGCTCATTTGGTTGGCCATCAACACATGCTAGCAAGACAAGAGGAGAGGGGACCACCCTCTCCTATTTGGGCCCTCAAAATAGGGTTTTTACCACTGAAAATCCTCTGGATTTCAGTGGTTCTAAGGCCAAAAAGAAGTTGTTTGAAAAGTTTGAAAGTTGGCTCACAAGGCCTTACAAGCCAAGGAGCAAAAGGGAGGACAACCCCTTAGCCAACCAAGGCACAAACCAAGACTTTTAGGACTAAAAAATAGAGGAAAATCAGTGGTTTTTGAAAGGCTCAAAGTTGTAGCGTTCTGGTGAGTACTTCGAGCGCTTGGTGAGCAAACAAACTCATCATCAGATGTACCTGCAAGAACATCCAAGTCTTAAAGGGCCGTTAAAAATGGGGTGTCTACACCTAGTACTCCTCCGTGGCAAGCCAAAAAAAAAAAAAAAATGCAATATGCATATGCATAATCCTATATACAAATAGCTAATGCAATACATACACAAAATGCCACAAAAGATCTGGCTACTAACATTTGATACATGAATCACCTCAAGATATGAATTAGCACACAAAGGCACATAAGAATTCATAAAAATCCACAGAATATGAATTGGCTGAATCCTATTGCATGAAAAATGGATGGAAGTCATGAATATGACAAAGAAAACATGATGCTATATAGATAGAAAGTGTATAAATAAAAGGGTTATAAAGACGTGGGTTGGAAGTTATTACAACAATTTGA
The DNA here is from genome assembly GCA_036172215.1 of Camellia granthamiana. Classification (NCBI taxonomy): domain Eukaryota; kingdom Viridiplantae; phylum Streptophyta; class Magnoliopsida; order Ericales; family Theaceae; genus Camellia; species Camellia granthamiana. The sequence continues at coordinate 44,130,892 of CM069904.1, forward strand.
ATGAAAAGAAAAAAGAAGGGGTGTGGGGGAGGGGGAAGAAATTATTGCAACAATTGAATGAATAATAACAACAACAAAAAAGTGAAGAAGTGGGCTTGGAGGAATTATTACAACAATGAATAGATTTAGCCAAATCATTGTTGAATCTAACAAATTGTATTAAATAAATAAAAAAACTTGATCAGTATCTCCAGAACCACCTAGGAGAACACTTCCTAGAAGCTGTCCTATTTTGCTCTGGAAAATCCATTCGGCCAGACAAAAATTTGTCTAACTGATTGAAAAAGATGTTCGGCCGAACATAACTTCTAGGAAAAACTCTGTTTGGTGTAGAAGGTCCAGAATGGAAGCAAAATACATCTTCTAAGGAGTGCTCATCCTTTCTACATCTTTCTATCATAGAGACATTCAAGAAAGAGGTAGATAGGCCTCCACATTCAACAATAGTATGCAACAGATACGTATAATAGATATTTTGCAACAATTTATCAAATTAAATGGATTAAAGAAAGATCAAATTCAAGCCTAAGAAGTAGATGAGAACCTACACCATCTCTTTGTGAATAAAGGTAGGTTAATACCCAAATCCATGCTATTAATTGGAGTGCTATTAATTGGAGAGAGTAGATTAATGCACATTATTTCTTAGTGGAAGCTTTGCTTTTAAAGCATGGGATTCATCAAATGCTATTGAGAATTCCTCTTCTATTTATGGAATAAGGATGTTTCCATCCCTTTCCATGTTCACGAATGACTGAGAAGAGAGATTTCAACATTCTTAACATAGAATCTCTTGTTTTACTTACAAGGAAAATCAATAACAATAAAAACCAACCACTTTCTCAATATCAAATCTCAAAAATCATCCAACTAACCCCTTTAAACAACCTCTACTACTCATTAAGATTGAGCATGGGTTGAAGCATATGGGCCAATATGCTAAGATGATGAGATATGTGATAAAAAAAAGTGTATAAAATGAAAGAAACAACCTTACATAATCAAACTTGTGGATGGGTGGCTACTTTTTACTCCCTCCATATCCACAAGGTTCCAATTAACACATCTATATACAACAACAATGAATTATAGCAATAGAAAGCAATAAAAGTGTGTAAAAGCACAATAAAGTAAAGAGAACAATCAACTCAATAGATGGATGGCTACATCCTAGTTCCCTCCACATCCATGGGGACCCATCACACGATTACAACAAGCTAATAGTGAAATATAGAGCTTAGAGACAAAAAAAAAAAAAAAAAAAAAAAAAAAAAAAAAAAAAAGAGAGAGAGTGAGAGTGAGAAAATGATGAGAAAAACTCCAACTTGTACCTTTTCAAAGCAAGAAAGAGTTTTTAATTACCAAACTTACTTCCAACCACCCTCAAGGTTTTAGGATATAGCTTGAATCCTTAGCAAAAAGTTCCAAGTTCAAGCTTCAATGGTGTTTCTGTTGTGTAGGTATCAAGCGATAGGTGAAAAAGTTTGAAGCTTTTAGGTTCAAGTTAGTGTAGAATCTTCTCCAAGTTCTGAGCTTTTGAAAACAATTTCCAACCCTTTTAGAAGAAATTTCCAACCCTTTAGAATGAAGTAGAGAGGTTTATATATAGACTTTTGAAGTAAAACATACATGGGAAGCCAAATGTAAATCTATTTTAGGTATTTGTAGAAAAATCTGAAATTCCTAAAAATACCCTGTACCCAAACAATTTAGCCGGCCATACCCTTTGGTGTCCAGCTAAAATGTATTTTAAGCCAGTCGTGAAATGTTGTCCAGCTAGTCAGAAAATACATCATTGGATCAATAAGGTAAAGTTAACACAAATTAAAAGGAGAAATAGGTATTTTAGAGAATTTTACCTCTTTCATTCAGTCCCACTATATCCCCTGCTCGGTCTACTAAAAAAGACAATGTTTGGAGTCTGAAACGGTAAGCCTCGAGACATTGTGGAAATGTTTGGAATTACACAACCTAAAAGATAATGGTCAAAAATAGTTTGGCCGAAACAAATCTAAGGTTGGAATTAAAGCTTGAACTTGGTTCTCCTGGTGAGGAATTTGTAAAATAACACATTCCAACATTCATCATTGGTTGTTCAAAGGAAAGCACCCAAGTCTTAGGGCCCGTTAAAATGGGGTGTCTATAACATCTATATACACCAATAATGAGTTAGAGCACTACAAAGCAAGAAAAAGATGCAAGAGTGTATGAAAGGAAGAAATTCAATCAACTCAATAGATGAGTGGCTACATCCTAGTCCCAACCACATCCATGAGGACCCATCATGTGATTACAACACACTAACAATGGAAGAAAAGAGAAAAAGTTCGCCTCTTAAATAAATTTCTTGGTTTTCAAACTCCTTCCTAGCACCCTCAAGGTCCTTTAGGATAGCTTAGAATCCTCAATAAGGACCTCTAAACCCAATCTTTAATGGTGTTTAGGTGGTGTGAGTAAGAAAAGTGGAAGTTGAAGATGGCTTAAAGGAGTAGGAATGTTTTGCTTTGAAACAAGTCTCTTGGCCTTTTGGAAATTTTGTAACACTAAGAAACCAGACTGATTCATGTTTATATAGAGTTTAAGGATGAAAATATGTAAGATATTAGTGTAAAATTTATAAAAAAAAAAAAAGTTGAATTTTTCGAAAATGCTCTGTACTTAGATAATTCAACTAGCCGTACCATTATTCATTTGGCCGAATACATTTTTCATCTGACTATAAACAATTATATGGCTAGTGAGAAAAATGTACCATTGGATCAATAGTGTAAGGCTAGCATAATTTGAAAGGAAGAACAAGTATTTCCAAAGAATTCCACTATTTCATTCACTCACTCTCTCCTTTGCTCAGTTTATTGAAAATGATAATGTTTGGAGTTTTGAAAAATGTGACCCTCAGAACATTGTGAAAATGTTTAGAACCATGCAACCCAAAATATTTGGAAAAATGGTTTTAAGAGGGTAAAAAATGACTTTGGCGAAGACAGGTATAGATTGGGATAGCTGCGATAAAAGCTTGAATTTTTGGTTTTCCTGCTAAGGACTTCAAAAGATTGCACATTCCAACTTTCATCATTTGGTGCTTGGGAAAGAGCGCCCAAGTCTTAATGTCTGTCAAAATAGGGTGTCTACACTCCTCTTTGATAGAACTCAGTGCATTATTTGATGATTTGAGTGAATGTCAAAGCCTGAAGACAACTCTTTTGACGAGGCTATAAGACTTTAGGCAAAAAACAAAATGAAGATGCAATTAGTTGAACTCGTAGGTTGCCTACATATCTGTTTATAAGGAATCGAACCAGTGTAGTTCAGGGATAGGATGCACATGACGTGCTCGAAATGCAATTGAAAGTTGGACTAACATGCTTCGTAAGGCCGGTTGTTTTAAAAGTTGGGCTTATGTATAACACACTGCCGAATTGAAATCTTGATAATGCAAATGCAATGTAATGGAATGGAATATTGATAAAGCTGCAAAGATGGTAATGAATGAGACAAGTCTTGAGATGCGATCCAAATACGTTTCGCGCGAGAGGAAGAAAAGAAGAAGGTCGCAGCCAAAACTTGCATGTGACCGGCAGCCACAGCAATAGGAAACTCTAATCCTGACTGATAGTCAACAAAGGTGAACCCTAAGATGCACAATCCAGACACGCTACATGTGAAAGGAGGAGGGTGGCCTTAGCCAAAGCTTATGTGTAACTGGTAATCACAGCAATAGGGAACTCCAATCCTAACCGACAGTTAACAAAGGTGAGCCCTAAGATGCATAATCCAAAAGTGCTACGTGTAAGACGAGGAAGGTGGTTGCAACCAAAACTTGCATGTGACCGACAGTCACAGCAATAAGGAACTCCAATCCTAATTAGCAATTAACAAAGGCCACCCTAAGATGCATAATCTAAATGCACTACGCACGAGAGGAGGAAGGTGGCCTCAGCCTAAACTTGCATGTGACTGGCAGTCACTATAATAGAGAACTCCAATCTTGACCGGCAGTCAACAAAGACGAGCCCCAAGATACACAATCTAAATACGCCACGCGTGAGAAGAGAAAGGTGGCCATAGCCAAAACTTGCATATGATAGGCAGTCACAGTAATAAAGAACTCCAATCTTGACCGACAGTCAGCAAAGGTGAGCCCCTAGATGCACAATCCAAACGTGTTAAGCGCAAGAGGAAGAATGTGGCCGTAGCTAAAACTTGTATGAGATAGGTAGTCTGTGACAACCCTCACCTCTGATTTGTGCTAAACTGTGATTGAGCATGATAAGTAATTGATTAAGTTGAAATTCTGGACTGATTGCATGAGTGTATTGTTTTAATTGCATTTTCTATCTGTTTGCCATTTAATGATCTGTTCATATTTTAATTTCGAACTGCAAATTGAAGGCCTTATCGGCGACCGAATCTGAAATTGATTAGTGTTATATGCTAATTAGAATTTATGTGATTTTATGGTAAATTTAATTAAAATTTGATTTGGTATGATTAAATTGGATTAAATAATGTTAAATTACATTAGTTGGGTTTATTATACTTTAGCCATTGAGTGGCCTTTCTCTAGAACATTGTTTGGGACTTGATTAGAGCTTTTGATACATTATCTCATCCACCTCCAAGACCAAAACCGAGTGAGAGAAAGGGAGATAGGAGAAGTTTGGTTTCAACAAGAAATTTGGCTTGGAAAATTTGAGGAATTGTAGAAGATTGCAAAATTGGGCTTCCATACTTAGAATTCAAGACTTAAGGTAGGGAGTTCTTCCTCTTAATTGTAAATTTGAGTTGTTTCTTGCATGGTTCATGGTAAATTGGAGATTAGAGCCAAGATATGGCTTAAAGAGTTGTATTGAGAATTAATTCATGCATGCATGTACACATTCTTGAATTTTGAGGTTGTTTTCTTAAGGATTTCAACATGCATGTCCATATTTTGGTTATAGTCCATGAATTCACCATGATTTTGAGCTCAATCTTGCATTTGATCTTGTTTTGAAACATTAGAGTTCATGGGAACTCATGCATGTTAAGTTCTTGTTTTGTTCTTCAAGCTTCTTTGAAATTTTTGTTTAATTAACTTACCTTTGGGCTTTGATTTTACAAATTGATCTTCAAAACATGTTATATTGTTGGTTTTCAAGTGTTTTCCAGAAAATTAGCCCAAAAGGTTGAGTTTTGATGTGTTGAATGCTTGGTTTGAGCTTTGAAGGCAAATATGGAAAACCCATAATTTGGCTTCCTCACTCGAGCGAAGGATTCCACGTTCGAGCGACCATCTTTTGTTCAGAGCTCCACTCGAGTGAAGAAATGCTGGCTCAAGCGTAAATTGCAAGCTCTCGGGTTTTTAGTGCACGCAGACGTATGCTCGAGCGACAAGACCTACGCTTGGGCAAAGAGTTGTGTCTCATGCTCGAGCGAGCATCGAGCGAGCATCGAACGAAGATTTTCAACAACTAGTACTTTTTCATTTTTACAGACTGCTCAAGCGAAGGCGTTTACGCTCGAGCGACCCCTCTGTTTTGGTAAGCTCGCTCGAGCGAAGAAAGCCACGCTCGAGCGAGATCCCTGTTTTCAACAAATTTTGAAAAGTGTTTTAAAGTACATCTTTGCATCCTCATTCCATTCTAGGCATTCCTAGGCCATGTTTAAGGCATCTTAATGAGGATATTGATGTAGAACCACACCAGGTCAAGTTAGGGGTTAAGTTATTAAACCCAAGTGTGTAACTTAGTGTGTGTTCGTTCTGCAACTGTAGGATTGGCATCTGAGGACGCTCATTAGCTTGCCTATAGCCCAGTGCTCTATGAGTAACGATGTTGTAAAGATATGTTCAATTATGATTATTTTCTGAATGATCGACTGTAATATTTTCTGAAGTGATATTGTTTACCGAATGAATGTTTGTCCTATGTTCTGAACTATACTTGTGGCATCCATAACAACTATTGTTACTGTACTGTTACTGTTACTGTTACAGGGATCTCTGTCAGTTCCTATCCTTGGAACTTCTGTTTACTGTTATGATGGCTATCAATTAACTGTTTGGTCTAATAAGACCTACTATTTACTATACTGTTCTGCTATGGGATGTACCACATATGACCACTATGGTTTCTAAATGACTGTATGGCATGTAACATGAGCCACTGATTGAATAACTATTCCACAAATGCAATTGACTGCTTTAATTACTAAAACGACATTCATTCTTAACCCCTTTACGCATTTGTTATTCATTGGGCTTTAGCTCACTGTTTATATTTATATGTAGGTGTCCAGGCACCGGACCAGAGCTAGGAGCGTCAGGTTAGCTCATGTTTTGTCAAGCCAACCTTTGTGCCTCACTTTGAGGTTCCAAGTCTATTCAAGCTAAGGCTATTTTTGGGGTGTTCAGATTCACCCTTTTGTTTCTGTTTTGTAATAGATGAATAAGACTTGACTATACAGTTATGGTGAAGAGATTCAATCCCTAACCTAAATGTGTGTATATATGACGTCTGTATATATGTTTTGGTTATGAATGTGGCTTATACATAAAAGTCTTTTTGTATTCAGATTGTCAGCTCATTGGACATCTTTTGTTTACTGTTTGGCTTATGCCAGCCCCTTTACTTTGTATTACTGTCATTACTGTTAAATAGGCCTTTGGTAATCACGGATTACTGGCCGGTTGCAATGCTAAACCCATAGGGGTGGGTTTGGGTCGTGACATAGTCACAGCAATAGGGAAATCCAATCCTGAGCAGTAGTCAACAAAGGTAAGCCTAAAATAAACAATCCGAACGTGCTATGCATGAGAAGAGGAAAGCGGCCACAACCAAAACTTGTATATAATTGACAATCACAATAATAGAAAACTTCAATCTACCCAACAACCAACAATGGTGAGCCCCAAGATGTACAATCCAAACGTGCTACGCACGAGAGGAGGAAGGTGGCCACAACCAAAACTTGCATGTGACTGGTAGTCAAAACAATAAGGAACTCCAATCGTGATCGATAGTCAACAAAGGCGAGCCCAAGATGCAGAAAGAATAAGTGGTCGCAGCCAAACGAAAACAGTCCTAAGCACATTTCATGTGCAAAGGATGAATGTAACAATGTAAAACATGTGATGCAATAAATGCAAGTGCGATGGATGCACAAAGAACACAAAACAGCAGATATGGCAAGCATTGCGATGAACGCACCTAACTAGTTCGAGGATAGGCCTACAAGCCACGTCCTCAAGAAGCAATATTCTTCAAATACCTTAGGAAGTTTAACACTCTAGAAACCAACTCATGATTCATGGGGGTGGTGCGAAGGTGACCTTATTCTCATGGTGGGAAACACTGATTTCTGATTTAGGTTTTGCTAGGGATTGAGTCCGAATCATGGATGACCTTGACTCAAAGAATGACAAATAATAGCAAATATGCATTCCTAACTTCCGTACAAACTTTGATGACAGGTTGTAATAGTTTTCCTTGGCTAGATGATAATTAATTTAGCTGGATGAAAAACTAGCCAGTTGGACAAGTCGAGTGATGCTGGGGCAGTTATGACTTTTCACCTTCAAAAGTTTATAAAAAGGCGTGAAACCATCTGAATTTAGTTTAGTCTCGCCCGAAAACAGTTTCAGAGCTCTCTGAACCATTTCTTATCACATACTATGGATGGAGATGACTTCTTTCCTTTTGCTCCCAACTCTCCAATTAGTTTTGATGAACACAATACTGGATAGAGACAACTTCTCTGGCGACAATATTGAAGAGGCTCTTGTCTTTGCCATTATAGAAGACTTGGACATGGAGCTTGCGTATGCCATGGTACACGGTAGAAGCTATAGTAGGGGCCGGGGTAAAACTTAGAGCCGTGGTAAGGGCCGTGGACAAACGGTAGGCTGTGGACGTGTTTATGGCCGTTGGTACGGGCCAAGCCAAGGCTCCAGTGAAGGCCGAAGCCATTAGACGTAGACGCGGACGAGGACCCTTACCTCCAAGGCCCCTACCTCTACACTTTCCAAACCTTCCTGATAACGTTACTCTTTTTATACTCAAAACTGGTTCATTTCCCAAACAACTCATGCTTTTTGTTCTCTAATTGATGGCTTATTTTGTTTTGTTTTATGTCTCTACTTGTTTCACTCATGAACTTGCTTTTTCTGCGTAGCTATGGCTTTACTCATACTTTCTCGATATTTCTCCTATTCTTGTGGAGGAGATTGAGTGGGCGGTACCCCGATCATTGTACTTTGATGGCTCACTTTGTCCTCATCACTGCCATACCTGCGGCTTTACCTACTACCGCCGGTTCTTCAACACTGTTATTGCCACATGGGTAACTGGAACTCAAACTGATCTTTGTTCCCTCTATATTTCTTTATCCCCATAGTTCAGTATTCTCTGTTTACAGATTGATTGGCATCCATGGATGACCATGCCTCATGCTATGAGAGAGATACACGGTGTCTTAGGCGACTTCCCGGATGAGGATCCTTCTGGAGGATCCCTTCTGCAGATTGTGGTATTTAGGAGAGCATTTCTTGCACCAGAGATAGGGCTAGCTTGCACCAAATGTACTTTTTCACTACCTTCTTGCGAACTCACATCATGCCTCCTCTCACCAAGGGCACTGCTCGTGTCCTTGGAGCTGGCATTGCTACTACTGCTGTTGCCTCTACTATCCTCTCGAGCTTCTTGAGACGCGCGTGCTTACATTTGCCCTGGATGTGGAGCAGATATATACATCTCTTGTAATTTTGTCAGTCATTTCTCATTGCTTTATTCTATTACTGATGTTCTCATTCTACTTGCAGACCCTAATAACCAGTACCTCCGGCTGATCAAGACATTGGTTCATATGGTACGGAGGAAAGAGTACGCTCTTGCCTCTGTCGGGATTCAGGTGTCCCACTTTTCAATTTGATCTTTACTTTCCATACTGTTTGTCTATTCTAATTTACTCTGATTGATTGTTTTCAACTCTGTACTAGCCACTCTGATATTCTATAGCCAATTTATAATATTATAGCCAATTTTGTTTACTTCTTTTACATACGTAATTTAAATGTACTTTTTATTTTTTTTGAAATAAAATAGTTTTTATTTTTTTTATCTTTTCGAAAAAATATTGCGTATTTTTTGAAAAAAATGTTCTTTTATTTTATTTTTTAGTTTATAAATTTTTTTTATCTACATTTTTTTTAAAAAATTATTTAATTATTTATTTACTTTTTTAAAGTACTTTTTTTAAAAAATATTTAAAATATTTATTTATTTTTATTTTAAGCATTTTGTTTTATTCTTTAATTTAGTTTATAAAAAATGTTTTTTTATTTTGGTTTTAAAAAAAATATTAATTTTGTTTTATAAATTTAAAATTTTTTTGAATTGCCTATATATATATATATCTAAATTATAACAAATTATTTGGTCAATACTTAAAAAAATAACAAAATATTTTTTCAATAAAATAAAAAATATTTATTTTTCAAAAATAAAATTAAAAAAAAATTTCAAAAAAATTAAAAATATAAAATAATTGGGTAAATTATCCTTACCTCCCTTGAGATTTACCATAATTGCAAATACATCTCCTATAGTTTCAACAATTACACTGACCTCTCTTACTTTCCAAAATAATACCAAGATTCCCCCTCTCTTTAAAAAGGCCCAAACAATGTTAACTTGCTAGTAAAAATTACCATAGTACCCTTCAACAACATTGTGAAAAGACAAAAATAACCTTAACTTTCGCATTCTTGTTTTATAACTTTCATGAATCAGATAGATATTCAGGAAAAAAAAAAATCAAACGCCTATATGTATTTTTAAATTTTTATTCAAATTGTAATTTCTCTAAATAGATATTTTTCATATACAAAAATATTCAAATACCTATATGTATTATTTTTATTAAAAATATGTATCTTTTCAAATTTTTATTCAAACTCTAATAGCTCAAAATAGGTATTTTTTTGACATAATTATTTTATTACTAATTATTTCTATGCATAAAGTATAAATTGATGGTCTTTTAAAAAATAAAAATCGACATCTTATATATATATATATTGTAATTTTGAAATAAAGAATTGTGTTTAATTTAGTAATAGATTTGATGGAGATCAAATTTGTTCTCTCTTAGTGTGTGGCTATTCTACTATATATATGCTTGTCATTATAAGGGTTTTGGTTATATGTAATGAAATGAGCAATGATTCCCTTTTTATAATTGTTCTATATACAAATTTTTTACAATAGTTATTCTAATTTATTTTATTTTTATAATTTTTACAATTGTTCTATGAGAAATGGTTCTATAGACAAATTTTTTATTGGAATTGTTTTGATGATTTTTACTGAAATTTTACTGGTGATGTTTATATGAATTTAGAGATCATTTGACAGTCAACCAAAATTTTTTTTTTTTTCATGTTTTTTTTTTGTTTTTAGTATTTTTTTTAATGTGTCAATTTTTTAAAAAAAGTTTTTTGATCCATTTAGTGAGAAGAATCTAAAAAATAATAAAATTAAAAAGTTCATTAAGGACCAAAAAAAAAAAAACTATTTTTTTACCTTTTTTTTTCTTCTTTTCTTTAATGGACTTTTATTTTTATTATATTTTTTTTGGTCTACTCAAGTAAGTTTTAAAAGTCTAAAGGAATTTTTTTTTTTTTTAAAAAAATTCACTAAAGTCGTAAAAAATTAAACACAAACAGTCACTAAAAAAAATCAATCCCAAACAACTCTTTAGTAATCATGGTGATTTCGTTTACTAGAATTTGATGAATTATTCATTCATTTAGTGTTTTACTTGATGTTATGTAATATTTCATTTAGTGTTTTACTTGATGTTATGTAATATTACAACAAATATGCATGAAATTAAATGTTATTTTTATTGCTGTTACAGCCATGGCTTCATTCCCTTTGATTTAATCATCAACTACAGAGGCAAAGTGGGCAGAGAGAGTTTGGAGGGACAGAAATAAAGTTTATTGGCAATTTGGAAGAAAATGGTTATAGGAGTGTAGAGTTATTTTATAAAGGAGGTGAAGGGTATTTTGGCTATTTACGTGTTTATTTTTTACGATGCCACTATATTTGATTACTTTTGCAACGTCTTTCTAACAAAAGGGGGAAATATGGTATTGTTTTGTAAAGTAAGGGAGGTTGGTGTAATTATTGAACTCCAAGAAAGGTATCTACAATTATGGTAAACTCAGGAGAGGTAAGTGTAATTTACCTTTTAATTAATGGTCAATCAAAACTAATGAAATTGTGCCTTTTACATGTAGAAGAAAAACTAATTAAAAAAAGAAATGTAAAAGAATGTACAAGTTAAGATTATTTTTGTCTTTTCATAATGTGATTGAAAGGCACTATGGTAATTTCAATAGCTAAGTTAATGTCCTTTGGTACATTTTAACAAGAATGGGGAATCTTGATATTATTTTGAAAAGTAAGGAAGGTCAATGTAATTGTTGAAATTATAAGAAATGTATCTGCAATTATGATAAACCTTAGGGGAGGTAAGTATAATTTACCCAAAATAATTTGAATGAACAAAATAAAAAATATATATTTTTTGAATTTTTTAAAAAAAATTATTATTATTATTATTTTGACATAACAGCAAATCGCACAAAAAAAAAAGTTTTGAAATCAATTTTAAGAGATAAATTTTTTTAAAAAGTTTTGAAAATTAAAAATTTATTTAATTATAAATTTTGAAAAAATTTTAAAATAAATTTAAAAAATTCATAACTAAATGAATTTTGAATTTTTCACTATCAAATTACAATTCAAAAACTAAACAAAATGGTATCTTGACTTTTCTGCTTTTGTTCACGTTAAAAGCATTTGCCAAACGGTTTTATGGCATAAAAGAATAAAAAGTAAAAAAAAAAAAAACTGAAAAATAAATAAATAATTTCTTTTCTCACTTCCAACTCATCCTATCGTAGTCCATGTAGCACCAAATAGGCCTTTCATGGGACTATGACAGGATTAATAGGACGAATCCGGATCGTCGGTAGCACTTTTCCTATAGCAGAACCCTGTAGCCCCCAAAACGACGTCGTTTTGGGGGCGGTTTCAGAAAAAAAAAAAAAAAAAAAACGCAGAAGAGAGGGAGGGAAAAGGAAGGAGAAGGAGAGGGAGAAGAGGGAGAGGGAGGAGGGGGGAGGAGGGAGGAGGAGGAGGCTCGTCCGTCGTCGTCCGTCCCAGCCGTCGTCGTCCGTCGCAGCCGTCGCAGCACCTGCAACCGTCTCCGCTGCGAGCTCGTCCCTCGCCTCCGCCTCCGGCCGTCGCTCTGCCTCCGGCCGTCGCTCTGCCTCCTCCTCCTCCTCCCCCTATATTTATGGCCCCTCCAGTCCGGCCCTTCCCTTCCCTTCCCTTCCTCCTCCTCCCCCCCACCTCCTCCCCCGTCCTCCCTCCTTCCTCTCCTTCTCTTCCTCTGCAATTTTTTTTCAGAAATTTCGCCCCCAAAACGACGTCGTTTTGGGGGCTACAGGACGCGCTACAGGGAAAGGGGCACAGACGACCTGGACTCTAATAGGACAACTTCTGACAGCAAATAAGACAAATTTTGGAGCAATCTCTGCCCTGCGAAAAACGCAGATCGCAAATAAAAGGTTTGTTTAACATATAATTATCATCTAAGATTTTAAAAATTATAAATATTTTAGAATAAATTATATTGACACCGCTTGAAATTTATATTTATTATAGTTTTTCCTTTCATCATTTGAAAATTACATATGCTTCATTGAGGTTTAAGGTTTCGTAACAGATTCCTTCCTTCAGTAATTTAATTTTTTGAAATACCAATTTTGCCCCTCATTGGGTAAATTACATTGACACCTCTCACATTTTAGAAATTACAATCCTCTCCTCACAGTTTAAAGTAGCATTACCAATTACCCCCTCGGTTAATATTAGTTGGAAAAAAAATTAATTGAAAAAAAAATTAATTGAAAAAAAAATTTGTTAATAAAATTTTTAAATTTATGTTTAAAAACCAACGTAAACTCATTTTTTTAATTTACATTTTTTCCTCAAATTTACAAACTGAGACAACCATTTATAAACTAAAAAAATTATCAAACAAGTTTTTATGACAGTTTTTAAAATTTTTATAAATATAAATTGAAAACTAAAAACCAAATGGTTATCAAACAGTTTCAGATGGTAAAAATGTCATAAAATTAACAAATAATTAAATAAGTTATCAACATAAGAAATGACTTATATGTATGGTTTGATTTTTAGAATTTTTTTTTAAATTTAAAATTAATTTGGTTAAGAAATAAAAAATAAAAAACAAGTATCATTTTTATATAATTTTTATTTTTTGAATGGTTAGAAATAATTTTTTACAAATTAAATTGAAACAGCCATACGTATGTATATAACGTGCCCAAAAGTTAAAATGATAATTATTTTTTATTCTTAAATGATAATTATTTTTCATTTTTTTATTTCTTAACCAAATTAATTTTTAATGTTTTAAAAAAAATTTCTAAACATCAAACCATACATAGCTTAAGAATCTTTTGATAAGTCATTTCTTACGTTGATAACTTATTAAATTATTTGTTAATTTTACGACATTTTTACCATCTGAGACATGTTTGGTAACTATTTCATTTTGAGTTTTCAATTTATATTTATAAAAATTTTAAAAAATGTCATAAAAACTTGTTTGATAATGTTTTTAGTTTATAAATTGTTGGCTCAATTTGTAAATTTGAGAAAAAAACGTAAATTCTAAAAATGAGTTTACGTTGATTTTTAAACATAAATTTAAAAATTTTACTAAGAAAATTTTTTTTCAATTAATTTTTTTTCTAAATAATTTTTTTTTCAATGAATTTTTTTTCCAACTAATACTAACCGAGGGGGCAATTGGTAATGCTACTTTAAACCTTAGGGAGGGGATTGTAATTTCTAAAATGTGAGGAGTGTGAATGTAATTTACCCAGTGAGGACAAAATTGATATTTAAAAAAATTAAATTGCTAAGGAGGGAATTTGTAATGAAACTTTAAACCTCAGGGAGGGAGATGTAATTTCTAAAAGTGAGAGGGGGAACTGTAATAAATATAAATATCAAGGGGTGTCAATGTAACTTACCCAATATTTTATTATCAGAATTTATAATTTAATTGATTTAAGAAAAAATAAAATTTTTAAATATTTTCCTATACAATAAAGAAATTATTAAAAATTTTAATTGAAATATATTATTGATATCAGTAAAAAAATATTAATTGATTTAATGATTGATTAATAAAAGCAATTATTTGTTATGCAATTAGAATTTTTAAGAAGCGCCATGAAAATTTTAAAACTATCAAGGACAATAATAAAATGGATTTTTTTTTTTATGCGATTACAAATTTTAAGATGAGAGATATAATTTTTAGATTTATATGGAACAATTAATATTTTAAATAAATCTCGGAAAATTTATTTATAATTTACCTTATTTATTATTACCAACTCTCTTTTTACCTTTTTACACTGGGAACAAAGCTAAAACAACTTCAATTAATCAGCTAGATATTAACTCAAAACTCTCATAGCCTTTGCTAAACAGTTACATAGCAGCATCAAGGATGAGAATAACATTTATGCTACAAAGTTGGAATGATAGAGCAATGCTAGAGTTACAAAAAAATTCTACTAAAAAGTTGACCAAGCACTCATGTGCGTGTTTGATAAATTTTTTGAAATTTATAGTATTTTTTAGAATGATTAGTAACAAAAGTCTCTATAGCCAAAAAGACTCACGCTTTATTCTATTTATATTTTTCTGATAATTTGCAGTCTTGCACTAAACCCATTTCCATGATCAAATGAAGAAAACAAAAGAAATAGAGCAACAAATTATACCTGCAGTAAACTTTATTATTTATATTATATTCTTAATATGTCTCCTCACGTGTGACTGAGGTTTTCTTCATAACAGGTCAAACACGTGCTAACATTATTTATATTATATTCTCAACATGCCTTTCTTAACCAGTTCCACCAAAAACAGCCTTGAGCTTCTTGACTTGAGCATTATCAAGGAAAGTTACCTTCTCCACCAATGTAGAAGGCAAATTGTTGGCAAACAACGCAAAATCAGTGATTTGGAGACCCGGGCTTGAGCTACCGAAGCTAACAATGGCAAAAGCCGGTATATTTCCAGAATTGAATTGAAAATGCAATAACCCTTGTGGAAAAACCATAACATCCCCTTTGTAAAGAGTTCTAAAATAAACAGTGTTGGCCGAAGAAGATATGAATCCGGCACAAATTGTTCCTTCCACCACAAATAGGATTTCTGAACCTCCAGGGTGCGTGTGGATTGGCACAACTCCATCCACGGCTAGATCTACACGTGCCATGGAAAGGCCAAGCCCATTCACACCCGGAAATTGAGCTACAAATGCTGGTGTAACCGCAGCTTTGATAAGATTGCTAGTGTTACCAGCAATGCCTAAAGCTGAATAAACAAAATCATTAACCGTCACTTTAGCAGGCTTCTTGCAAGAGTAGCCTGCAGGTCCATCAGGCAATGAGAAGTCTGCCACACAGAAGTCTAGCACTGAACCATGAGAGTAGGAGAAGAGAAGCGAAACGACAAAGAGGATTGGAAGATACATTTCCATCTCCAAGAGTAAGGGATATTTTTTCTAAGAGTTGGTTGTGTTCAATATGGGGACATACTGTACCCATTTATATAGAATTTCAAAGCATGGATATTTTGTTTGGAGCATTCCTATTGGTTGTTAGAGATACGTGATTTTAAATGAATAAACTAAAACACGACAGATTATGGGCTGTGATGCATGTGAGCGTACTATCTTCTTCTTCTTTTTTTCTTTTTTTTTTCTTTTTTTTTTTCAGACAACGATAATAATACTCTTTTTTGTTTGAAAATGCAGAAACATAGTGAGGAAGCATATTCTGCCTAGTCAAAAAGATATTCATTTAATCAACAATTCATGCACTGACATATGGTTGATAATTAATATACTACTTTGTCAATCAATTTTATTGTGCGCCAAACAAGTTTGGCCCGTTGGCTACTTATTATGATGTTGTCATTGCTCAATAACGTCAACTATCCGGCATTTGAATTTCATCCTATTCTATACTGAACCATAGGGATTTTGGTCAATAGGGATTTTGGTCTCTTTACTTTTCAATCTGTACCATCTTGTATTTTAAACAATTGTTTGATGATGTCAAGGGCTCCTTGTACCCCAGGAATGTAACTGAGCCTCAATATTTTATCTACCGACACTTTTAAAACCCGCCCCCCACCAAAAAAAAAAAAAAAAAAAAAAATTCTGACTTTCAAACATTTTCCAAACTTCATAAACCTACACTTTATTTTTATTTTATTTTATTTATTTATTTTTGTTTTTTGTTTTTTGTTTTTTGTTTTTGTTTATTTTATTTTATTTTTTTTTGACTTTTTGAGTGAAACTGTGTGGGGGCTAAAAGATTTGAAACTTTTGGCATCCAAATAAAAAATTGATACTCGCCTCAAAAAAAAAATTTCATTTGTTTTAATTTTTGAATAGAGTTCTGAGTTGTATTTTGAAAGATAAGTTTTTGAAAAGTGTTTTGAAAATTGAAAAACTTGTTTGGTTATGAGTTTTGAAACTAGTTTTTAAGTTGTATATTTTGAAAATAGTTTTTAAAAATTTGCAAATTAAAAACTTGTTTGGTTAGGAATTTTCAACACTAGTTTGCAAAAAAAGTATTTTTGGGTCATTTACTTAATCTAAATATACTTTTTTTTTTTTTTGAAATAAAATATTTTTCATTTTTTATCTTTTCGAAAAAATATTGTTTATTTTTTTTTAAAAAAAAATTCTTTTATTTTTTTTTTTAGTTTATAAAAAACAATTTTTTATCTACATATATTTTTATATTTTTTTTAAATTATTTAATTATTTATTTACTTTCTTTAAATACTTATTTTTTCAAAAAATATTTAAATATTTATTTATTTATATTTTAAATGTTTTTTATATTCTTTAATTTAGTTTATAAAAAATATTTTTTTATTTTAGTTTTAAAAAATCATTAATTTTCTTTTATAAATTTAAATTTTTTTTGAATCGCCCATATATATCTAAATTATAACAAATTATTTGGTCAATACTTAAAAAAATTAACAAAATTTTTTTTCAATAAAATAAAAAAAAATATTTTTTTTCAAGAATAAAATTAAAAATATATATTTTCAAAAAAATTAAAAATACAAAATAATTTGTTAAATTACCCTTACCTCCCCTAAGATTTACCATAATTGCAAATACATATCCTATAGTTTCAACAATTACACTAACCTCCCTTACTTTTCAAAATAATATCACGATTCCCCTCTCTCTTTAAAAAGGCCCAAACGATATTAACTTGTTAGTCAAAATTACCATAGTAACCTTCAACAACATTGTGAAAAGACAAAAATAACCTTAACCTTCTCATTCTTGTTTTATAACTTTCATGAATCAAATAGGTATTCATAAAAAACATTCAAATGCCCATATGTATTTTAAAATTTTTATTCAAAGTCTAATTTCTCTAAATAGATATTTTTCATATACAGAAATATTTAAATACCTATATGTATTTATTTTTATTAAAAATATGTATCTTTTCAAATTTTTATTCAAACTCTAATTTCTCAAAATAGGTATTTTTTGACATAATTGTTTTATTACTAATTATTTCTATGCATAAAGTATAAATTGATGGTCTTTTAAAAAATAAAAATCGACATCTTTTATATATATATATGTTTTAATTTCCAAATAAAGAATTGTATTTAATTTGGTAATAGATTTGATGGTGATCAAATTTGTTTTCTCTTAATGTGTGGGTTTTGGTTCTATGTAATGAAATGAGCAATGTTTCCCTTTTTGTAATTGTTCTATATACAAAATTTTTACAATAGTTATTCTACAAAAAATTTTATAATTTTTACAATTGTTCTATGAGAAATGGTTCTATATACAAAATTTTTATTGGAATTGTTTTGATCATTTTTACTGAAAACTGGTGATGTTTATATGAATTTAGGGATCATTTGACAGTCAACTAAATAAATAAATGTTTTTTTCATTTTTTTTTTAGTTTTTTTTTTAATTTGTGTCAATTTTTTTTAAAAAAGTTTTTCTATCCATTTAGTGAGACAAATTTTAAAAATAATAGAATAATAAAATTTAAAAGTTCATTAAGGACCAAAAAAAAAAAAAAACAACTATTTTTTATTTTTTTACTTTTCTAATTTGTCTAAGAGCCTTTTCCCAAACTAAGTCTCTTTTGCCTCCTATTTCCCAAACTATGCCTAGTTTTGATGGATTTCCCAAACTAAGCTAAAGCGCTATTACAAATCGCGCTTTAACTGTTTGGAGGCGAAAATTTGATGAATAGTGAAGGTGCTATTGTGAATCGCGATTTTAATTAGGAAAACGCTTTTCTGAATAGCGTTTCTAACGTGAATTTTTTTTTAGTATAAAACGCTATTCTAAATAGTGACTTCACTGTGCATCACCTTGCTAAAGAAAACGCTATTGCAAATGGCGACTTCACTGTGCATCACCCTCGTGAATAAAACGCTATTGCAAATGGCGACTTCACTGTAGCTAAATGAAAACGCTAATTGGAAAAGCGTTTTTAACACTGCTATAAAAGACGAAGCCCCCCCTCCCCCCCTCATTTGCATTCACGTTTTTGACACTTAGGTTTTTCGTCTCTTGCTCGATCTATCTGTCTCAAACAGACTCCCATCTCTCACTCTCCATCTCCCTCTGCTCACTCACTCGATCTCGCTTCTGCTTCGGCTCACTGTCGCTCTCGCTCTCCCTCTGCTCTCTGCTCTCACTCTTTGTCTCTGCTCTCTCTCTCTCTCTCTCTCCGTGATATGACAGTTAACCCTAATTTTATGTATTTATTTTTTGTGTTTGTGAAAATGTGAATGTGTTTTAATTTGCTGTGAATGTTAGGGTTTTATATGTGAATTATTAAATGTGTTAGGGTTTTATCAGTGTGGTTATGAAATTAGGGTTTTGAATTTTTTGAAATCAGAAATCAGGGTTTGGAAATCAGAAATCAGAAATGTGAATGCCTGAATTTGTGGAATTTTTTATGCTTTTGAATTTTTGGATGTTGCTTGTGAATTGAATATTTGGGTTTGGATTTTTTACGCTTTATCAGTGTGGTTATGAAATTAGGGTTCTAATGATAATTGTTGCTCAATATCAGATTGTTCACACATCCTTTTAGGATGACATTTTAGGGTTCACATTATTAAGGGTTCTAATGCTTGTGAATTTTTATGAAATGAGGTTTGCAATGTTTTTAATTTTTTGAATTTTTTAAATAAATCATAAATATGAGAATTGAGAATTGAAAATTGGAATTATGAAATTCATAAATTCATAAATCATAAATATGTTAATGTCATATTATGAAATTCATATAATTGAGAATTGAGAATTGAGAATTGAAATTATGAAATGTTTATATTTTGAAATTTGAAATCAGAAATTGGAATTTTGAAATTATGCTTGTGAATCAAAATGTCTATATTTTGAATTTTGAATAAACCAACTTATATTTCTTCAATTAGATTTTTTTTTTTTTTTTTTTTTTTTGCATGTTAAGAGGAATTAAAAGGAAATTAGGGTTTTAAACGTAATTTTTTTTAATTAAGAATTGTGATTAAAAAATCCGAAATTCATATAATTGATAATTGTTAATGTCATATTATGAAATTCATGTAATTAAGAGTTGTTGAATTGAAATTATGAAATGTCTATATTTTCAAATTTGAAATCAGAAATTGGAATTTTGAAATTATGCTTGTGAGTTTTTTATTATTTTTTTTTTTCCTTCTTCTTGTTAAGAGGAATTAAAAGGAAATTAGGGTTTTAAAAGTAATTTTGTTTAATGAAGAATAAAATTTAAAAAATTGAAATTCATATAATTCATAATTGTTAATGTGATATTACGAAATTCATGTAATTGAGAATTGTTGAATTGGAATTATGAAATGTCTATATTTTGAAATTTGAAATCAGAAATTGGAATTTTGAAATTATGCTTGTGAATCAAAATGTCTATATTTTTTGAATCAAATTATGCTTCAGAAATTATTAATGTCTATATTTTTTGAATCAAAATGTCTAATTTCTACTAAATGTAATTATTAAAAAAAATATATTTAATTTTGAATGTATTTTAAAAAAAATATATATTTGTATTTACTTCAAAATAATAAATGAAAAGATCATGTTCTGTCAAATAAAAGATCATGTTCTCTGAAATATTTAATTTTGACTCTATTTTATTCAAAAAAATTTTTTTATTGACTTCAAAATAATAAATAAAAATATCATGTTGTCTCAAAATATTTAATTTTGACTCTATTTTATTTAAATAAAAAAATTTTGGTTTAATTTCGTTTGGTTTATTTCACTATATTTGGGGTCAGGCACCCAGAATATGATTAAAAAAGTTAATGAGCTGAATTTGTAATACATATAATAGCATTATAGTACAAATTAAAATTTCCTTTGAAAACTTAAGAAAATTTGCAAAAGTTTTTGAAATGGGTATTGAACGAAGTGACTTATCGCTACTTCCGCTTTGTGACTGTCCACCACCATTGAAAAGGAAAATCTAAACATTATGTTTTAATAATTTTTATTTTTATTTATATAATTAGAATTCATTATTAGACTAGTTATAATATATGCATGAAAAGAGTCTTAAACTATTTTAATTAATAGTCCATAGCAATTTCGTAGGTAAGAAGGAAAAAAAAAAAATGGCACTTTGATGGGTAAGCCTGTGTTTCGTAATACCAAATAATTGGTACGGATGGCCCGATAGATTCACATGGATAACTATCCAAAATTTAGTCCATACATTTAACCACCAACTTCAATTTAATTCTCTCTAATGGGTATTGAACGAAGTGACTTATCGCCACTTCCGCTTTGTGACTGTCCACCACCATTGAAAAGGAAAATCTAAACATTATGTTTTAATAATTTTTATTTTTATTTATATAATTAGAAGTCATTATTAGACTAGTTATAATATATGCATGAAAAGAGTCTTAAACCATTTTAATTAATAGTCCATAGCAATTTCGTAGGTAAGAAGGGAAAAAAAAAAAAATGGCACTTTGATGGGTAAGCCTGTGTTTCGTAATACCAAATAATTGGTACGGATGGCCCGATAGATTCATATGGATAACTATCCAAAATTTAGTCCATACATTTAACCACCAACTTCAATTTAATTCTCTCTAATGGGTAGTGAACGAAGTGACTTATCGCCACTTCCACTTTGTGACTGTCCACCACCATTGAAAAGGAAAATCTAAACATTATGTTTTAATAATTTTTATTTTTATTTATATAATTATAAGTCATTATTAGACTAGTTATAATATATGCATGAAAAGAGTCTTAAACTATTTTAATTAATAGTCCATAGCAATTTCGTAGGTAAGAAGGGGAAAAAAAAAAATGGCACTTTCATGGGTAAACCTATGTTTCGTAATACCAAATAATTGGTACGGATGGCCCGATAGATTCACATGGATAACTATCCAAAATTTAGTCCATACATTTAACCACCAACTTCAATTTAATTCTCTCTAATTTTTGGCCATTATAAATTATCTCTCTAATTATTTTTTTGTTTTTGTATGTTTAAGAAAAAAAAGGAGTAAATAAATTAAATATTTTTTCTTAGTTTTCAGAACGATCCAAAATGAGCTTTTTGTTTTAATTTTATAAGAAAGCCTCTATGACCTCTACAAAGTGGACGAGGGTTACTAGTTCACATAGGAAATAACTTTGTCATTAAGGTCCCTAATGGCACAAGTTTGAGCAAATCAAATTAACTTATATTGTCCATGAATCTGAAGAATTGGATCACCAGTTTTAAAAAATTAATAACAATGTTTGCAACCTCTATTTTATATTGTCCAAATCAATCGCGTTCTTTCAACTCAATGGAAGAAATATTTAATTATCTACAAAACTTACACTATGATTTCAGATGTTTGTATGATTTGTCCAATTTTGTCCAGTCTCACTGCATAAGAAAAATACTTGATACAATGAAGTGTTTTTTAAATGTGTGATATATTTGTCTACCTTATGAAAATACTAAAAAATATATCAAGATTTATGAAAAGAAAAAGAAATACGTGTTTTTTAAATTGGTCCCGCTTACATGCGTACGATTAAATCATTGCCTAAATTAACGATTGTGTAGAGTCATTATTTATTTATTTATTTATTTATTTATTTTCAGTGAATCCCTTTTAAAAATTGATCATATTGAGGGAGGGATCATATGAAGTTATTGCTGCTATGTGATTCAAAATTTATTTTTCGCCGCTAATTCAAAAGAATTAAGACAAGAAGTATACCTGTTGTGATTTTTTTTTTAAATTAAGACAAGAGAGCAATGACAACAAAGAACATTCACGTAGAGAAGATAAGAGTCTTCACATAGGAAGTAAATAAAAACTCCACGTAGAGATGAAATCTCAGCTGTTGTTTTATACGAATAAAAATAAGTGAGAAAAATGAGAAAATAAACAGTAATAATCAAATTGAAACACAAATATACAGCCGACAAAATATAAATTGAATTAATGTTTCACCTCTACAGTTCCTTCAACCCTGGAAAATATAAATTGACAAAAAATGAGAGGGTTGATTTTGATAGGAAAATGTCACTTATGATATAAATGTGACTTCTTGAAAATTTCTTGTTCTTCTTTTAATGTCTATTTTAGAAGTAGAATTCGATATATGTATATTGTTCATATTTTAATGTTTATTGTTTCATTGAAGCAAGTATATGGCAACTGTTCCAATTATCTTCTACTGGGGGGGAAACATAATTCGGGATCCCGATGAAGGTGTCTTATATGATGCTGAGCCGAAAGGGATATATGGGGTGCAACTTGGCACCACACTTGGCAATTTGGAGGAGATGTTTATGCCCAAGGTGGCAAGTTACGGGGAAACCGTCCGATTGATCTTCAAATGTAGATATCCTTATCGCCAGTGGCAAGCAACCAGCAAATACAAAATATTACCGATAAATGACGATGAGACGTTGAACACCGTATTAAGTATCGGTGGAAGTTTCCAACCACCAAATTGTTTGGAAGTGTGCATTGAGAAAGAGGTTGTACACAATCTTCCGAATATAACACAGATGGATCCTCATCCGTTCACTACATTGCTGACACATGGGATTGACACGACAGTGTTTCAGTCTCTTATGTATGAATCAAATGAATGTTATGCAGCTGGCTACACATAACAGACATTTCATGGCCATGGTGGAGAATCAAGTTCACGTGGTGGATACGAGACTGAATTTCACAATAACACTAAAGATGTGCCCACCTACAGCCATCATACCACTCCAGTTGAAGTTGCTGGTAATATGGCTGAAACGGTTAATTCTATGCAGTTTGTTGACAGTGACATGTACGGTCCTGATGTCGCCCTAGACAATGATGAGAATGAAATGTGTGATGAAGAAAATTTATTGGGTGGATCAGATGATGATGAAGATGATGAAGATGATGCCGACTCTCCCGTTGATATTCAAAATGCCTCAATTCCACCTAGAACTGAAATCCCTTTCTATGACAACATTCACATGGGTGGTGATTTTGACATTAGTAACCGCGATGTCGTTTCCCATAACCGAATCTGGAATGCTGAAAATCCAGATTTGGACAAAGGGATGGTTTTCGTTGATAAGAAGCAACTCGTACATGCTGTGAAATTGTACCATGCAACAAATAATCGAGAATATAAAGTCGTAACCTCCAAGCGCGACGTTTGGGTGTGTGCTTGCAAGCACGATTGTAGATGGTGGTTGCGTGCATCTCTTAGTAGGATACATGGTCTTTTTGAAATAATGCAGTACAGGGGTCCTCACCATTGTTTATACCCACGAATGAACAGGGACCACACAAATATTAGCTCCAGTTACATTGCTTTTCATCTTTTGGGACAAGTTGCAGTGAGTATACAAAATAAATGTTTACATTTATATACATATTTGTTTGTTTAAAGTATTCACACAAAAATAATCTGACTCATAGGTATTGTCGTATGCAGAATGAACCTGATATGCCCATTAAGAATGTCATCGAAGATATAAAAAAGACCATGAACTATAGTATATCATACAAGAAGGCGTGGCATGCAAGGGCAAAGGCAATTAGAATGGTATTCGGGAATTGGGATGAATCATATAAGATGTTGCCTAAATTCATGTATGCATTACAAACATCTAATCCTGGCACCATTGTGCAATGGAAGCATAGATATACCGGAAATACAACCATTATGCCCGTCTTCCACTTTGTTTTCTGGTCTTTCAAACCCGTCATCGATGGATTCAGACATTGTAGTCCTGTTATAACCATAGATGGTACATTCTTATACGGGAAATACCCTGGTGTGTTGTTTGTAGCAACGATTGTCACTGCCAATGGCAAAATATTACTGCTTGCATTCGCTGTTGTCGACAGGGAGAGTTTGGAGTCTTGGTCGTTCTTCATTTCAAATATCAAGGAACATATTGTCATGGACCGACAGGGAGTGACTTTGATATCTGATTGAGTTGAGAGTATTTTAGCTGCTATGAGGCGGCATTGGCTGAATCCCTCGCTCCAATTTGTTGGATATCATCGGCACTGCCTTCGACATGTTTGTAGTAACTTTAACACTAAGTTCAGAAATAAGGAGCTGAAACAACTTCTATGGAAAGCAGAGAGTGCTCATCAACGACGGAAGTGTAATGGTTACTTACAACAAATACAGGCTATTGACCAAGAAGCCATCAATTGGGTTTACAAGATGAATCCTGAGGAGTGGGCCCTTTCGTATGACGGTGGACATCGGTGGGGGGTATTGACCAGCAATGATGCAGAGTGCTTCAATAGCGTCTTGAAAGGTGCAAGGAACTTACCTATCTCAGCTATGGTTGAATTTACATTTCGGCAGCTCATAAAATATTTTGACGAGATGGGAGCCCAAGCTGAAATAGATGTACAAAATGAGTTCCAATACCCTAGAGATATGCAAAAAACTATTGAGGATGGCATCGCAAGGGCAAATACTTTCAGGTTGATATCATATGACAGGTTAGTTTGTAATATAAACTAAATTGTTGTTATTATGTTGTCAAGTTAAGTACACCTAAAAACATGAACTTGATTAATTTCTATTACAATTTTCTGATAGGCCACGCCGCGTGTTTGAGGTGCAAACATCTTTTCGCCATGGACGAGGTCGCAATACACAAAGTGTGTGGATGAATCAACCCACGTGCAGTTGTGGGAAATATGAGATACGACACTATCCATGTTCTCATATGCTCGCTGTAATGTCTGAATGCGGTGACAATCCATTCGAGTACGTTGATCTAGTATATAGGCTTCCTGTATACATAAGGGTTTGGGAAACTAAATTCAATCCAATACCGCATCAAGATTATTGGGCTGATCCGCAGTGGACCTTAATGCCTAATGTACTGCGTCTGCGAGAAGTAAAACGGGGTCGTGCATCTATGTCTCGTATTCCGAACGAGATGGACATATCAGATAGGCGTTTGACCGCTCGTTGCAGTGAGTGCCAGCAGACAGGTCATGACAGGTGAACATGTCCGGCGCGACTTGGTCGATGAAGACTATGTAATACTTACATATTGTAATAGATCATTTTTTAATTCTTTATTTGTAATAGATCATTTTCTTTTCTTTTGTAATTCATTATTTGTAAATGGGGACGTACATTAAAGTAGATAATTTTTTATTTGTAATAGATCATTTCTATTTTGTAATTCTTTATATATTGTAATTGTTTGATTTCCTTGACAAAATTTACAACTAACATACTAAACAAATAAATTAAACTAAATGACAATGCAAAAACATTTAACTATACCACATAGGCCTATGTTTTTTATTCTCTACTTGATTGAAAATGTCTATTACAAAAGTTTAGTTAAAATCACATAGTTCTTCTACCATTTGAAGATTTTAATATTTCGACTGATGCAAGCATTTTGTACATTTACAATTTTTGAATTAGATGTACGTAATTTACAAATTTTATACTTTATTGGAAAAAAAAACATTACAAAATCAAAAATGAAGTTTTGTCAAATATGCCATAAATGTAATGAAGTTTTGTCAAATATGCCAAAATCAATAATGAAGTTTTGTCAAATATGCCAAAATCAATAATGAAGGTTTGGAAAAAAAAATTCTCATTCCATTTTTTCGCAAATATTTATGTACGAAAACTATCCACATGTTACTGGTCATTATTAAGCTTATGTAACTGAGACCGTAAAATGATTTTGTAAAAGATTTCTATATTAGTTATAGCATAGATAACGATAGGTTCTGTTGAATTGCTTATCATATTTAATGGCACATAATATGCAAAATTTAGATTTTAGTTAATTGCTTCCATGTTAATGGCACACAAATTGATACTTTTAAAATAATCGACCACACAAATTTGATACTTTTTCAAGTCGTCATGTACAGAATAATTTGAGGTTAATTGTTATAGTTAAATTACATGCTCACCAATACAGTTTTTAAAAATGTATTTGTTTTTCAACTGTACAGGCTTCATGGCACAGCTACCTGATGAGGTCCCACTTTTGAGTCATCCACATCGGGCTGACAGTATATGGGAGGACCCGGTATGCAATAACGTTTGTTGGACTTTACGCTTACAATGAAAATACCCTGCATTTTGTTTTATATTACGTGATAATGCTATAATTTAAACTATTCATTCTGTTATGCAAGACCAGGCACGCACCGTGGTGGCATGCCGGCGGGGAGATTCCGGCCTGTGGGAGCATCCATTGGACCATAGAGTCTTGCAGTGTCTACTACGCGCGAGATTCTATGGTGTATATCATATAGGCCATATCAGACTGGACCACCCACTCATTACTGCTCTCGTCGAGAGGTGGCGCACAGAGACTCATACATTTCATTTCCCGACCGGTGAGGCCACTGTCACATTGCAGGACGTATCTGTCCTATACGGTCTACGGATTGATGGGCGAGCAGTTACTGGACCTGACCCATCATTGACGAGGGAGCAGTGGATAGCCGTATGTGCTGAGTTATTGGGAGTAGCACCTACACCTGCAGACTTACAGGCAGGTAGAGTGAGGGTGAGGTGGCTGTCCGAGCAGTTTCAGGGCCATCTTCTAGATCATGCTCCAGATGAGTTAGTACATCAGCATGCCCGGGCATATATTCTGTGGCTTATTGGCGGGGTACTTCTCCCTGATAAGTCACAGAACCTGCTCAAACTGATGTACTTGCCACTATTGAGAGACATTGACGTGATCGGCCAGTACAGCTGGGGCGCCGCGGCTTTAGCATGCTTGTGTAGGATGCTATGTCGAGCAGCTCAGGTGGGTGCGAATCAGATTGGAGGACCCCTTGTCTTGCTATAGGTTAGTAAGAATTTTATTACATGTCAATTCATATTGTATGGCATATATTAGTATTGTAATTGCGTTCAAACTATTGCAGATTTGGGCGTGGGAGAGATTGATTTGCATTGCCCCGTCTCGGCGGCAACTGGTTGCTCCTGGTGAGGTTCCCATCGGCCAGGGAGACATGCAGCTGCCGGCCGGACCTCGAGGTAGCCGGTGGAGGGTTGACATGGGCCACGAGGTCGTATCGACCCATGTAGTCGTCGTGTATAGAGACCAGCTTGACCGGATGATAGACGGCGAGGTATCAAATTTAAATACCTAAATTTTAATTGTCATATGGAGTGTATATGTTCATGAGCGATTTTTAATAGACTTGTCGTTATTGTAGTTTATATGGCAGCCTTATGCTGAGGTCCTCAATATGCTCCCAGACTATTGCCGACTAGGTAAGGAGATATGGATGGCGAGAGTGCCACTCATTTGTTTTGACGTGGTTGAGTGGCATCTCCCTGATCGTGTCCTCCGACAGTTTGGTCGGGTCCAGTCCGTGCCAGATCAGTGTGACACTGAGTGGCGGTTGCATATGACTGATAGACGTGGCCGAGCCAGCACTGACTGGAGAGTGCATCATATGCGATACATACAGTTGTGGGATGCCCGTCGCGACACTATTGTACAGGCTGAGTGGAGCGATGGGGTCCTCCCCTCTTCCGACCCTTACATGTTGTGGTATTGGCGACATACACACCTACTTGTCGGTAATCCGAGCCACCTGTCAGAGGTCGGATATCAGGGAGTTGGGCCTTCTCTCGAGGCATTGGTGAGTATCATAGTATGTGTCAGATAATTGTTAATATCATAATTGATTATTTTCAGTCAACTATAGCCTAATATATCTGATTTTTTGTTCAGGTGGTTCGAGTTGGGAGGTCATATCACTTGGCTGAGGACGCCCTTTTCAGACGTAATGGATAGCTTGGTCTGCAGGCCCTTGCAGAGATCCGAGAGTTATTGTACGATGGGATCCAGCATGCCCATTGGGTAGATCGTCTGCATTTTGGGGACTACGGTGTACACAGTGCAGCAGCTGCTCCAGACACATCAGTCCCGTCTACGTCAGTGCCTCCCACTTCAGCGTCAGCCACAGCAGGTCATTGGACTTCAGTCACCCCACCGCATGATACCCCATACATTTCTCCAGATTCCCCACATGTACATCTTACCCAACATGTTGACCCTGACCCTGACCCTGACCCTGATTGGACACCGCCCCGGTTCATGCACGATGTTGTTACCCCACCCACCGAGTTACCACCTGCTTTTCTGAGGAGTACTTCGACCGCGCCCCGGTTCATGCATGATGTTGTTACCCCACCCACCCAGTTACCACCTGCTTTTCTGGGGACTACTTCGACCGCGCCCATGAGTACACATGATACAGTTCTCACTGACATCTCCTACGTTGACGATGAGGCCGATATTGAGCCCCCCCCAGAGCGCGAGGGAGAGGCCGAGGTTATGGTCGTGGGGGACGTCGCAGCCGAGGTCGGGGTGCGGGCAGAGGCAGAGGTCGAGGTCCAGCTGCAGATCGTGACACAGTTGCACCAGATGAGGGAGTTTCACAGCTTACAGCAGTATCCGATCTGCAGGCACAGACAGG
This sequence comes from Camellia granthamiana, assembly GCA_036172215.1. Lineage (NCBI taxonomy): Eukaryota > Viridiplantae > Streptophyta > Magnoliopsida > Ericales > Theaceae > Camellia > Camellia granthamiana. The sequence continues at coordinate 44,160,087 of CM069904.1, forward strand.
ATCAGGGGCAGCAGATGCAGGAGAGGGGGGGTTACACTCATAGGCGCCACAGGCAGTAGTGGAGGGCCACATGCAGGGGAGGGAGTGCCAGATATTCAGAGAGTCTACCGCAGGAGACCGAGGAGGGAGGTCCATGGTCGGGGTTGTGGGACTGGGGGCAGGTTAGGGCATTAGCGGTTGTGATATGGACTGTATAGTTTTTTTTTTTTTTTTTTGGTAATTGTTATAGTTTTTGTAAATCAAACTTGTACAGCTGATGTAAATGTGTCATACTTATTTATTCGCAATTATAATTTCACAATTTTTTATTCTTACTTATATTGATGAATCACACAAATCTCTTTCACATCTCTACCTCTCTCTCATTATCCATAGTCTGTGCATTATTTATAGTAATTTACGATTTTTCCTCAATTTTACAAATTGAGACAACCATTTATAAAATTGAAGTTTAAATAAATTTGAAGAATTAAATTATAAATCCTAAACCCTAAAATAAAAATAAATAAGGTAGCGTTTGGTAACGTTTACGTTTTTAGTTTATGTTTACAAAAAAATTAAAAACTGATTTTTGCTTATTTTTAGAAAAACATAAATTACAAACGCGTTTGGTTTGAACAAAATGTTGAAACAACCCATAAAAACATAAAATAAAAAATATGTTTGTTCATGCCTAAAAAATGTGTTCGTTCAAGCCTAAAAACAATTGAAATATCTCCCTTCATTGATAAGTCATGGATAAGCATTACAAATTCATTACAACATAAATGGTTTGGTCATTCATCCAAACAATTTCATTCATTATCATCATCATCTGACATCTCAATATCAGATTCATACATAACTTCCATGCTCCACGCGTAGTACTGGTGTGCATCATCCATTAACCCATCTTCGGCACGCTCATTTGCAGTCTTCATTAGTGAGGACCTTTGCAAACGTTGGGTCATGCAATTAACTTCGTCGCGGATACGATGCAATGCCCTTTGCAACAACTGTGGAGTGTCAGTTGGCATACGCATGGCTAACAGGCGAGGAAATTTAATATTAACTTCACGACATAACTCAACGAGAACGTTTGCTCGAGTTATGCGAAATTCCCACTCAGCTCTCATGGTACTGACGGTGCCACATGAGTAACACAAATTTGGATTTAATGGGTATTGAAATTCATCTCCATCTGCAACCCAATAGTGACCCATTGCTGAATATAGATCAACCACAGTATATCTCATGATGATATCGCTCGAAATAGCTATAAAACTTTTGTTGTGGTATGATGCGATATTTATATCATATATACACATGGTAGCTGTATGTATGAAATTATTGTAAACAACTATGCATCAGAGTTGTCACGTCAACTTTGATGACCTGAACAACTATACATCAACTTGATAGGAGTTGTCACTTCGACTTTTATGAATTGCATAATTTATTGTTATTTGAAAACAAAAAGTAACAAATTTGTGAAAAAATATTTCAATAAATTAATAAATACATGAAAATACAAAAAATGTACTGAACGCTTGTATTTTTTTTTTAATATTTTTGGTATTTAGTGAATTTTTTAAAGATTTTGTTTAGAATTTTTTTACTTTTTAAGTGTATTTATGTTAGGTGAGTCTAAAAAGTAATAAAACTGCTTAACATATTAAAAAAATTCAATAAAAGAAAAACACGAAAATTAAGAAAGTAGAATTTTCTGAAAAATATTTTCTGAAAAATAAAAACAAGCAAGCTGATCAACCGACTAAACGTCTAAATTAGTCAAATTTCTCTGCCCGAAATTTTTTAAAAAAATTAAATGTGAAATTATAATTTAAAAATGCAAAACAAACACCACGGCCGTAAAATTGGGTAAAAATGTAATTGACAAATATAACTGAACACAGCTTGAATTTTGACTACAACATTGCATTGAAATATACTTACAATTTTAAGTACTAAAATATTTTAATTTATTATAATATTTTGTCTCAACCAATTTTTGAGCATTTCCTGTTGGATCACATGCATGCCACTGACCTTATACAGTGCATTCGGCTAGCAGGACTCGACTTTTGTCAAGTCGTGAACGAATCAAAGGCCTGTAGCATCGACTGTTGTGCCGCAGATGGTGTCAGCCTGGCTACTGTAAAAATGTAAGTTTACCTTCTTTCAAATGGAAGTTGAAAATTAAGAGGTTGTTTGGGATGATCAAAATAAGTGTATTTTTTCCTCACATTACAATATTTTTCTACAATATATTTTTCTACCCATTGTTCAAACCACTTTTTCTACAATATTTTTTACTTTTATGTATTTATTAATTTGTTATTTTTTAACAAATTTTTTTACTTTTTAGGTGTATTGTAATGGTTATTAATTTATTGTTATTTTATTCTGACACCCCCTTAAAATTTGTATGAAGTGCATAATTCCAATGGGCACAGTAGGTAGGTATGTGACTTTGTGCAGCGATGCAGTGATGCATCTGACTTTGTGCAGTGAGACGGTGATGCATGTGACTTTGTGCAGTGATGCAGTGATGCAGTGATGCATGTCACTTTATGCAGTGATGCAGTAATGCATGTGACTTTCTGACTTTGCCATGCTTCCTCACATTACGTGATGCATGTGACTTTCTGCAGCGCAACTTATATGCTTTGTTTTTTCCTCACATTTCAGAATTCATCTAAGTCACATTAAAACGACTGTGAAAAGAAGCAGAAAATGCTATTATGTTGGTGAAAAAAACATGATGGGCGGTTGTGTAATAACAATGAAAATGGGATGACTGTGAAGTTCATTAAATGAAAATAAGATAAAATATAGGCTGCAAAGTTCCAATCGTGTTTACATATCAAGTGACCATTTTATTATTTTGGTGAAAAAAACAACGATAGTTTTGTAGGTTGAAGTGAGTTGGACGGTTGTGTATTTACTTGCACTCTGTTTCATAGTTGTTTATGAACAATATTACTTTAAAACAAAGAAAATTAAAGCCGTTGTTTCATTTTCTGATTTCAATTATAATTTTTTTAAAACACCTATATGTATTGAAATCGTCAATTCCAAGTGACTACTTACTGTATTACAAAAGTAAGCATGACAAAATAGTTTCATGTGGCGATGTGACAACTCACTGCATTTTGTTTTATTTGACAACTCACTGCTCGAATATGAAGGGATTGCATTGTGATTCTCTGGCCTACAATTATGATTTTATCTCACAACCACGTCCGTGACTACATCACAGGTACACAAAGTCACGGGTACTCAAAATTACATGAACTGAATAACATAAAATAATATCACGTGTATAACTTTGTCCATTGTGCCCTAGCACGCATTATCGTCACCAGATCATCTCTAGTTAACCCCCACTATGATGTCTATAAATACCCCAGTATGATGTTTGTTGAAATCATAACAATAGTAATATATCTACAATTACTATTATTATTAAATTTTTTATTTTATCAACAATGTCTTCAAGAGGTGCAGGAAGTTCACGCCGGCAAAGAAGTCCGAAAGTGTGGCTGCTACCTCCATTTACCTATGACTACAAGAGCGAAAAGTACTCGAGTCCGAAGGATTATTATGCTGGTATCCGAGCAGAATGGGCATTCAGGGTAATGGAGCAAGAAGGATTGTATAATGATCTACGTAACTTTGGGGCACCGGTACCTCATCGCCGTTTATTGACTATGGCTAGACAAAATGTGACTGACTATGAAAAAGTAGTTAGCAGAATTAAGAAGGAGAACAACAGAATGTTGATGCGGAGATGTCGACATTTCATGCTTCAGCTAGCCACCGAAATGGCAGAAGCAAGCAACAGAGAGTTGACAGTGACTGAGCGAAATAATGTCTTAAACAATGAAAAATATCTCTCTGACTACTACATGTCAGATGAGGAATAAGAAATCAAACACCGTTATCTTTCATATATGTTTGTATGTACGTTGTGTCGTATGTTTGTTAACGGAGTGTAAGACAATGTTATTGTTCATCTAACGTACGGATGTATTTCAAGTATTTGTTTTATGAACCTGAAGTTTATGAAATAACTACATTTATAGTAATTTACAGTTATTAGTTCATGACTTTCTTTATTGAATTGCAATGAATTAATGAATGTTTTGGATTAATGAATGGATTAATGTATGTTCAATTATGTGAATAATTAAAACACATAAAACAGAACAAGTAGCTCGGTGAAAAGCTTCCCTTAACTGCGCCTCATAAAAAAGGGATCCTCTACGTAAAGAATTTCAATCTCCATCAGGAAAGAAGAAAGAGTCGCATTCTAATTCCTGGAAGTCCAGTAAAAATGATGACTCTGGTAAGGAATGAGGGGTTGACATAAAATTAAACTTCGGGGGCTGGACAAACAAGCTCAAAACCAAGTGGTTGGTCTAGTTGAGGGACTAATAAAGTTCAGACAAACGAACTACCGCCGTCAATAACACATAAAACAGAACAGGTAGCTTGGTGAAAAGCTTCCCTTAACTATGCCTCGTTCAATAGGGATCCTCTACGTAAAGAATTTCAATCTCCATCAGGAAAGAAGAAAGAGTCACCTTCCAATTCTGTATGTCCAGTACAAATGATGACTCTGGTAAGGAATGGGGGGTTGACAAAAAATTAAACTCGGTGAAACGAACTACCGCCTTCAATAACACATAAAACAGAAGAGGTAGGTCGGTGAAAAGCTTCCCGTAACTGGGTCTCGTCAAATACGGATCCTCTACGTAAAGAATTTCAATATCCATCAGGAAAGAAGAAAGAGTCGCATTCTAATTCCTGGAAGTCCAGTAAAAATGATGACTCTGCTAAGGAATGGGGGGTTGACAGAAAACTAAACTTCGGGGGCTGGACAAACAAGCTCAAAACCAAGTGGTTGGTCCAGTTGGGGGACTAATAAAGTTCAGACAAACGAACTACCGCCTTCAATAACACATAAAACAGAACAGGTAGCTCGGTGAAAAGCTTCCCTTAACTGCGCCTCGTTAAATAGTGATCCTCTACGTAAAGAATTTCAATCTCCATCAGGAAAGAAGAAAGAGTCACCTTCCAATTCTTGTAAGTCCAGTACAAATGATGACTCTGGTAAGGAATGGGGGGTTGACAAAAAACTAAACTCGGTGAAACGAACTACCGCCTTCAATAACACATAAAACAGAAGAGGTAGGTCGGTGAAAAGCTTCCCGTAACTAGGTCTCGTCAAATACGGATCCTCTACGTAAAGAATTTCAATATCCATCAGGAAAGAAGAAAGAGTCGCATTCTAATTCCTGGAAGTCCAGTAAAAATGATGACTCTGGTAAGGAATGGGGGGGGTTGACAGAAAACTAAACTTCGGGGGCTGGACAAACAAGCTCAAAACCAAGTGGTTGGTCCAGTTGGGGGACTAATAAAGTTCAGACAAACGAACTACCGCCTTCAATAACACATAAAACAGAACAAGTAGCTCGGTGAAAAGCTTCTCGTAACTGGATCTCGTCAAATACGGATCCTCTACGTAAAGAATTTCAATTTCCATCAGGAAAGAAGAAAGAGTCGCATTCTAATTCCTAGAAGTCCAGTAAAAATGATGACTCTGGTAAGGAATGGGTGGTTGACAGAAAACTAAACTTCGGGGGCTGGACAAACAAGCTCAAAACCAAGTGGTTGGTCTAGTTAGGGGACTAATACAGTTCAGACAAACGAACTACCGCCTTCAATAACACATAAAACAGAACAGGTAGCTCGGTGAAAAGCTTCCCTTAACTGCGCCTCGTTAAATAGGGATCCTCTACGTAAAGAATTTCAATCTCCATCAGGAAAGAAGAAAGAGTCGCATTCCAATTCCTGGAAGTCCAGTAAAAATGATGACTCTGGTAAGGAATGGGGGGTTGACAGAAAACTAAACTTCGAGTGCTGGACAAACAAGCGCAAACCCAAGTGGTTGGTCCAGTTGGGGGACTAAGTTTAAAACCCAATTGGTTTTATTTGATTTGGTTGGCATGAATCACTATTTAGAATTAATTATACCCAAACAGATTGTTTTCTGCACATTTTTGAAGAAATTGACGATTCTCTTAGTATAGAAACTAGAATTGTTATCAATTCTAATGACGCTGATTTGTTAATTTTCGGATTTATACCCAAAGAGTACAACAATTCAGAAATTACTGTGTAACACCAGTTTTCCAGACAGATTTGAGTGCACCAGTTTTCTGGACAGATTTGAATGCACCGTGATATTCATAACCATTGGTGGCCAAGTACTCCTACGTAACCCATGTTTCACTCACAAGATCCACCATTATTTTAAAGTTGATTTCAAAAGTTGAGATTGTAAATGTTTCCCAAAATATTACAAATCGAATATTCAAAAGTTGATTTTAAAATAATTCCAAATGACAATAGAAATTCAAATAGTCATACTTTTCCCGTTGATAAAAATAGTAGGTCGTAACAACGAATGATGCATAGCTAAGTGAAACACAACATTGCCTACATAAGCTTTATTTTTTGAAACATTGAGTAGTCAAATCGTGGAGAGACTTGTCATTGCGAAGTCATGTGATCTGGTGCACAGGCTTTGGTTTTCTCGATATTTTGTTCGATTATTTGATACACAGTGACAACTCATCTCTTATTGATATATGTGGGATTCTCAATTCAGAAAGTCACAGGGCAACAGTGAATTCACTGATTTACCTTACAGTGAGCATGCCCTTATTTTGTCCGTATATGCAGATGGATTGTCAAGTCATGTGACTTGGTGCACAGGCTTTGGTCAAGTTGATTTTTTGCTCGATTTTTTAATTATAGTGACAACTCATCTCTTATTGATATATGTGGGATTCTCAATTCAGAAACTCACATGGCAACAGTGAATTCGCTGATTTACCTTACAGTCAGCATGCCCTTATTTTGTCCGTATATGTAGATGGATTGTGAAGTCATGTGACTTGGTGCGCATGCTTTGGTTTTCTTGATTTTTTGCTCGATTTTTTTATTACAGTGACAACTCATCTGTTATTGATATATGTCGGATTCTCAATTCAGAAAGTCACATGGCAGCAGTGAATTTACTAATTTACCTTACAGTCAGTATGCCTTTATTTTGTCCGTATATGCAGATGGATTGTCAAGTCACGTGACTTCGTACACAGTATTTGCTTTTCTCTGTTTTTCCAATCTAGTGACACTCATACCTTGTTCATATATGTGGGATTGTGATGCAGAGGTATCTTTCTAAAGCCGTTCATAACCAACTATATAAACGACTAAAGGTGAAGACACAACCTTACAACTCATTTCGCTCTACGAAATTATCATTTATTTGTTTTAAAAAATTAGAATGGCTACATGGTTCATGGGAGGGAGTGGGAATCGCAGAGGTGGTAGGAACTTGCAAAGGGGTGACAGTTCACGACAAGGAGGGGGAAGGGGAAGTGGCAATGCTGAAGATGAAACACCATTTCCTTTGTTAGATGCCTCTTGTGCTTATCATGATAGGTTTGGGAAGCGACATTTTGTCATGCCCAAATACTATCGAGATCCATGTGGTTTGGTGGAGGATCCATCAGATAATCAAACAGGATACGGTTTAGCAAACGCTAGACTTTTGAAGTGGCCCGCACTATTTATAGAGCGAGTGCAAATGGAAAGATTATGTCGGGAAAATCGACTGAAGGTGCCAAAAGCACGTTCTGTTGAGATCCAAAAGGAAGATCCTGATAATGTTGATCGACTATGTGAAAGACTACAACGTGAGATTTCTTAAATGCGCCGTAGGTTAGCCCGCGATATGCAGCTATATATAGTTAAGAAGGATGCCCAGAAGAACAGAACAGAACCAAATGTTGCGGCTATCAAGGGTATCATGGAGGATCCTGAGCTTGTCTCTGACGCTGAGCTTTCGGATTATTCAGACTCTGAGCTACCTGCCGATTTAAGCGCGAATTAGGTGTTAATGTCTACACTTCGGCAATATTAGGTCATGCATTAATATGTAATGTCTGTGTTAGAGTAAGTATAGTTGTTATGTTTATGTTTATGTTTATGTTTATGTTTATGTATTGTGTCTGTCAAATGTTGCGGCTATTAATATGCAATATTAGGTCATGAATTAGGTGTTTGTCTGTCTAACTGTTATGTTTATGTTTTGTGTGTTCAGTTCAGGATGTCCACGATGTATGTAATGTGTGTTCAGTTCATGATGTCCAGAATGTATTTTTGTGGGAGAATTATGTCTGTACTACCTATGTAACTGAAAACTATTACATTTGCAACTTCAGTTATGTTGTTTTCATGCTTGTATGAGTATTTAATAAATTAATGACTTCGTATATTATGTATTAAGATTTATTACAAAAATGTTGACAAAATTTATTTTAGGAGCTCTCGCTGTGGCCTTCGTTGTCTTGGCCTACTCCGCGGTGGTCTTCGCGTCTCACCCTTCGTCGTTGCTCGTCGAGCTGCACAGTGTGTGGGTGTGCTTCGGACTGTAGAGCATGCATATCACCTTCTAACCCAAAACAAAGACGAAACAAAAAAATAAATTTCTTTAATGAAAACGGGTACAAAACGGTTTTACTAAACTGGTTTTCTGAATTATATTCTCACCTTCTAACCCAAAACAAAGACAAAAGGATAAATATATATGTATATTTAAATGAAAACGGCTTTCGTAAAGCCAAAATAATTTCCTGAATAACACATTCTAACTCAAAACAAAGACAAAAGAAAAAAAAAAAAATTTACATGAAAAACGACTTTAGTAAAGCAAAAAAATATATATATATTAATTACATTATCACCTTCTAACCCAAATCAAACACAAAACAATAAACAAAAAAAATTTACATGAAAACAGCTTTAGTAAAGACCAAAAAAATTTTTGAATTACATTTTCTAAACCAAAACAAAGACAAAAGAAAAATAAAAAATTTAACATGAGAACGGCTTCAGTAAAGCCAAACAAAATTTATGAATTACATTATCACCGAAACAATGACAACAGAAAAAAAATATTTACAAAAAAAAAATTAAATCTAATTTAAATGAACAGTGAAAGTGTGGTTTCAATCCATGTTTACAATAGTGAACAGTGAAACCATGACTTTTGTAAATGAACATGATTGGCTTAATAATATCTAAATGAATATGATTTTAAAATTATATATATGAAAAATATTATGTAAAATAAATATATGAAAAGAGGTTTTTCTCATATTATGTAAAATTTTTGAATTACACATTCTAAACCAAAACAAAAACAAAAGAAAAAAAAAAAACAAATTTTAACATGACAATGGCTTTAAAGCCAATAAAATTTTATGAATCACATTATCACCAAAACAATGACAACAGGAAAAAAAAACAAAATATTAAACAATAATCTGCTTACCAAGAAAGAAATGAACACTGAAAGCGTTCTCAATTGCAGTTTAACAGTGTAAACGCTATTTAGAATAGCGTTTTATGTAAACTCGCTATTTGCAATAGCATTTTATGAACATTAAAATCGCTATTGATAATAGCGTTTTCTTTACAAAACCAATTCAGAAATGAAGCGCTATTTAGAATAGTGTTTTATACCGAAAAAAAAATTCATGTTAGAAACGCTATTCAGAAAAGCGTTTTCCTAATTAAAATCGCGATTCACAATAGCACCTTCACTATTTATCAAATTTTCGCCTCCAAACAGTTAAAGCGCGATTTGTAATAGCGCTTTAGCTTAGTTTGGGAAATCCGTCAAAACTAGGCCTAGTTTGGGAAATAGGAGGCAAAAGATTAGTTTGGGAAAAGCCTCTTTGTCTAAGCAAGTAAGTTTTAAAAGTCCAAAAGAATTTAATTTTTTTTACTAAAGACGTAAAAAAATAAACACAAACAATTACTTAAAAAATGAATCGCAAGCAACCCTTTAGTAATCATGGTGATTTTTTACTAGAATTTGTTGAATTATTCATTCATTTAGTGTTTTACTTGATGTTATGTAATATTACGACAAATATGCATAAAATTACATGTTATTTTTATTACTGTTACAACCATGACTTCATTTCCTTCCTTTGATTTAGTCATCCACTACAAAGGCAAACTGGGCAGAGGGAGTTTGGAGGGAAAGAAATAAAGTTTATTGGAAATTTGGAAGAAAATAGTTATAGGAGTGTGGAGTTATTTTATAAAGGAGGTGAAGGGTATTTTGGGCCATTTAGGTGTTTATTTTTTATGATGCCACTATATTTGATTACTTTTGCAACGTCCTTCCATCAGAAAGGGAAAATATAGTATTATTTTGTAAAGTAAGGGAGGTCGGTATAATTATTGAAACTACAAGAAAGGTATCTACAATTATGGTAAATTCAGGAGAGGCAAGTGTTATTTACCTTTTAATTAATGGTCAATCAAAACTAATGAAATTATGCCTTCTAGGTGTAGAAGAAAAACTAATTAAAAAAGAAATGTAAAAGAATGTACAGGTTAAGATTGTTTTCGTCTTTTCACAATGTGATTAAAAGGTATTATGGTAATTTCAATAGGTAACTTAACATCGTTTGGTACATTTTAACGAGAAGGGAGAATCTTGATATTATTTTGGAAAGTAAAGAAGGTTAATGTAATTGTTGAAACTACATGGAATGTATCTGCAATTATGATAAACTTCAGGGAAGGTAAGTGTAATTTACCCAAATAATTTGAATGAACAAAATAAAATAAAAAAATTGATTTTTTTTTTTAAAAATATTATTATTATTATTATTATTATTATTATTATTATTATTATAACAGCAAATCGTACAAAAAAAAGTTTTGAAATCAATTTTGAAAGATAAATTTTTTAAAAGAGTTTTGAAAATTAAAAGTTTATTTAATTATAAGTTTTGAAAAAAAATTTGAATCAAGTTTTAAAAATCCATAACTAAACAAATTTTGAGTTTTGAACTATCAAATTACAATTCAAAAACTAATTAGTGTGTTTGGTATAAGTTTTTTGAATTAAATTTTTTGAAAATTGAATTTTTTGTTTTTTTGTTTTTAGTGAATATTTTTAAAATTTTAATCATTTTTTAAACTTTTTTAGATGCATTTACTTAGATGTGATTAAAAAAGTAAAATATTTGTAAAAAAATATTTTTAAAAATTAATAAATATATAAAAATACGAAAAATATATTGAATTTTCGTATTTTTTTATATTTTTGATATTTAGTAAATTTTTTAAAGATTTTTTTAATAAAAATTATACTAATTAAATATATTTTTGTTAGCTGTGTTTAAAAATTAAAAAAATTCAGTAAAAATTAAAAAAATCCGGAAAATAAAAATAAAAAATAACGTATTTTTGGCAGAAAAGAATAAAAAATAAAAAAAACTAAAAAAAAAAATAAATAAATTCCTTCTCTCACTTCCAACTCATCCTATCATAGTCCTCAATTGCACACGTAACACCAAATAGGCCTGTCATAGGACTATGACAGGATTAATACGACAACTTTTGACAGCAAATAGACAAATTTTAGAGCATTCTTTTCCCTCTGTAAAATTCAGATCACACATAAAAGGCTTGTTTAACATATAATTATCGCCTATCATTTTAAAAATTATAAATATTTTATTATCAAAATTTATAATTTGATTGAGTTAAAAGAAAAATAAAATTTTTAAATATTTTCCTATAAAAAAAAATTATCAAAGGTTTTATTTGAAATATATTATTGATATAGTAGTAAAAAAATGTTAATTAATTTAATGATTGATTAATAAAAAAAATTATTTATTATGTCATTAGAATTTTTAAGAGGCGTCATCTAATTATTAGAACTATTAGAGACAGTAATGAAACGGATTATTTGTTATGTGATTACAAATTTTAAGATGAGAGATATAATATTTAGGTTTATATGGAACAATTAATATTTTAAACAAATATAGTTTACCTTATTTATAATTACCAACTCTCTTTTTACCTTTTCACATTGAGAACAAAGCTAAAACAACTTCAATTAATCAGCTAGATATTAACTCAAAACTCTCACAGCCTCTGCCAAACAGTTACATAGCAGCATCAAGGATGAGAATAACATTTCTGCTACAGGGCTGGAATGATAAAGCAATGCTAGAGTTACAAAAAAAATTCTACTAAAAAATTGACCAAGCACTCGTGTTTGATTAATTTTTTGATAATTTTTTTGAAATTTATGGCATTTTTCATAATGATAAGTAACAAAAGTCTCTATAGCCAAAAAGACTCATGCTTTGTATTCTATTTATATTTTTCTGATAATTTGCAGTCTTGCACTAAACCCATTTCCATGATCAAATGAAGAAAACAAAAGAAATAGAGCGACAAATTATACCTGTAGTAAACTTTAATATTTATATTATATTATATTCTTAACATGTCTCCTCACGTATAACCGATGTTTTCTTATAACTGGTCATACACGTGCTAACATTATTTATATTATATTCTCAACATGCCCCCTCACGTGTGACCGAGCTTTTCTTCATAGAGGGTCAAACACGTGCAAACATTTTTTAATTATCGGGTAGGTGGTGAGATTTGAAGATAGGATTTATTGCATACTCTGATACTATATTGAAGTGTTGAGTACTACTTATCTAAAAGCTCAAGCTCTTAGAGAGACGGACAACTTTATTATTTATATTATATTTTCAACAACTTTTAGAGGCAAAATTATAAATTTTTTCAACTTAGTGAGTTAATCTCAATCAATTCAGTAATAATTTTTCATCAAAAACCCTAACCAATATTATTAATTGGATCAAATTTATACAAAATAAAAAATTAAGGATCAAAATCAAGTCAAATAAAAGTGTAGGGACCAAAATAATATGAAAGGTAAGATGCGAGAACTACTCATGTAATTTCTCCAATTATTCAGATAAATATTATTAAAAAAAAAAAAAACATGCATTTGCCCACAGAAGGAAATGTTAAAGACCCATACAAAAGACACTTGACTAGAGAGACCCTTTAAGTATTACAACGAAAAGAAACCATCATAATAAAAAATAACAATAAAAATAAATAGTCTTCAAAGGCCTTTCTTAACCAGTTCCACCAAGAACAACCTTGAGCTTCTTGACCTGAGCATCATCAAGGAAAGTTACCTTCTCCACCAATGCAGAAGACAAATTGTTGGCAAACAATGCAAAATCAGTGATTTGGAGACCCGGGCTTGGGCTACTGAAGCTAACAATCGCAAGAGCCGGTATATTTCCAGAATTGAATTGAAAATGCAATAACCCTTGTGGGAAAACCATAACATCCCCTTTGTAAAGAGTTCTAAAATAAACAGTGTTGGCTGAAGAAGATATGAATCCGGCACAAATTGTTCCTTCCACCACAAAAAGGATTTCTGAACCCCCAGGGTGCGTGTGGAATGGCACAACTCCATCCACGGCTAGTCCTAAACGTGCCATGGAAAGGCCAAGCCCATTCACACCCGAAAATTGAGCTGCAAATGCTAGTGTAACCGCAGCTTTGATAAGTGTGGGGATATATTTTCTAAGTACTGACACGTGGCAAGGTGACGCCGACGTGTCAGCCGACGTGCCACATGTTGTGATCGTTATGCCGAGATTATCTCGGCAAGGCCAAGGTTATCTTCGAAGATATCGGAATCTGAGATAAGCGGATAAGGGACAAGTGTCCTAGAATGAAGAAAAACTTCAAGATGGATAAGGATAGTATTCTTAGGGAGTCTATCCTTATCTCTTGTAGAGTCCAAAGTAAGCATTGAATGGGAGTCTATAGAAGTCAGGCTTCTAGTGGGACTAGGATCGAGATAACTATAAAAGAGAGGCACCCCCGTGGGTCTAAGGTATGCAATTTATGCTTTGAGCAGTGAATTTAGCACTTGATTATCTTTGAGAGATATACTGACTTGATCGTCGGAGTGCCCCCGGGTGGACGAACCACCGTCGAAGACTTCTCTTTCTGTTGCAGGTTAGCTAGAAGCCATCTATTCTGCTGGTGCGCTCCAGCTGATTACTAGGCGGGCAGTGTGATTAGAAAATCACTCACACAATTTGGCGCCGTCTGTGGGAAAGAAAGTAGAATAGATGGCCAGTAACGGACAGAAAGAAAAGATTGGGGATGACACTCCTGCCGGGAGTAGCAGACCTATCGACCTCGATATCGAAGGAGACAATCACAATGCAAGAACTCGTAACCAGGCCCACGAAGAAAAAGACGTCGGCCAGACTGGCGACGTACCAAAGAGACCTGATCGAAGCGGGTACTACAACGAAGCTGACCTCCAGGTATAGAAAGACAGGTGCCTACGAAGGGACGAAGATGTGAAAGAGATGGCAAATAAATTGGCAGACCTACAATCGGTCGTCAATTTTATGATGCAAAATAATGTCATGCAGCCACCATACCCGCTGCAGGACACGCCGATGCCAGCGGCCAACGCCCAAAAGAAGGGGCAGAAAGCAATCCCAGTAGCCCCCCAGCACACCAGGAGCGAAAGGCACTCTCACCGGCCTCCTAGGGAGGTCGGGCGAGGAGAGCCGAGAAGAGAAGAGTCCCGAAGGACTTGCCACACAAAGGACGCAGACCCCAAAGAACATCGGCATGTTCAAGGACAGGCACTGTGTTTCAACACAAGCCACGGGGAAAGATCAAAACGGGCCCACCACGAGGCCGAGAGCAGTATGCCAAAGAGACTGAAGTCAAAAGATAGCCGAGCTCCAGGTAGGAGTAAAGAAAACTTGAGAGACTACCTCAAGAGAAAGCAGCAGATTGCAGAAGCCGAGGTAACCTCCCCAGATAAACTGAGGACACCATTCTCGGTGGAATTAGACAGATTTGAGCCACCGAAGAGATTCAGCATGCCGAGGTTTTAAATATACGATGGTAAGTCAAACCCCAACTTCCACGTTGGACTATATTTGAACTCAATGGCATTATATAGTGGGAACGAGCCGTTGCTCTGCAAAGTGTTCCCTTCATCCTTCGGGGAGATTGCATCAGATTGGTTCCACAGACTACCGAAGGGAAGCGTGAAGACTTGGGAAGGCCTGGCCGAGATGTTTGTGGCCAGGTTTGTGACAAACAAACTGCAGCCATTAAGGGTGGACGCATTGATGGCTCTGAAGATCAGCAAGGATGAAGGCCTTAGGGCCTATGCAAAAAGATACTATAAAGTATTCAATCGAATACCCGAATGTAATCAAGAGGTGGCAGTCGTATCTTTCAAGAACGGCTTGAAAGACA
The DNA here is from genome assembly GCA_036172215.1 of Camellia granthamiana. Taxonomy (NCBI): domain Eukaryota; kingdom Viridiplantae; phylum Streptophyta; class Magnoliopsida; order Ericales; family Theaceae; genus Camellia; species Camellia granthamiana. The sequence goes on from CM069904.1 coordinate 44,175,321, forward strand.
ACTGTCCACTACGAAAGTCTTTGGCAAAGACATTGCCAAAAAGTATGGAGGAGCTCATGGCGAGAATCGAAAAGTACGCCAGAGCCGAATAAGACACATCAGGAAACAGGGAGATAAAGCAAGAGAAAGGAAACGGCTCGCCGAAGCGAGGCTGAGGCAACAATGGAACGAGCAGGCAAGAGGCAGAACTAAGGGCCACACAAGCAGTAACAACCGTGTTCCGAATCCCAATTCCCAAAGTCTTGGATCGAATTCGGAACCAGCCCTATTTTAGAACACTGGAAAGAACTCCAGGCGAGTTCATTAGAAGAAACATTGGCAGGCATTGTGCCTACCACAATGAAGATGGGCATGCAACTCAGGGTTGTAAAGCCCTAAAAGCACATTTAGAAGATCTGGTGAGGCAAGGCCACTTGAGGGACCTTGTCGATGAGGCCAGAATAAGGGAGGAGCAGGCAAGACTGCCTCAGGTACCCGCAGCACCACCTCCTCCAGTACAGCAACCTCAGGCAGGAGGACCTCGGCTAAGGAAAACGAAATCCGAGGAGAGACCCAAAAGGTAAAACACCTACAACATGTCTACCAAGTTGGGGAGAAAAGACATCGGGCAGAAGAGTGCCAGGGACCGATGATAACCTTTACTGAAGCCGACCTAGAGATGGTCCAGCATCCGCATAATGATGCCTTGGTAGTATCCCTCCAGGTTGGGGAGTGCCAAGTGAAACGCATCCTGATTGACCAAGGAAGCTCTTGTGACATCATGTACATCCGATGTTACAAGGAGCTCGGCCTTCATCCAGATGATATGGAACGATCCAGTGGCCCAATGGTTGGGTTCAATGGAACGCCGACATGGCCACTGGGAGCAATAAGCTTGGAAGTGCAGGCTGGCACCAGGAAAATCAAGGCAGAATTCACCATCATCGATACTCCCTTGCCTTACAACATCATCTTGGGAAGGCCATGGTTGCATGCAATGGGGGCAGTTCCCTCCACATTGCATCAACTATTGCGGTTCTCAACAAAACACGGGATTGAAGAAGTCAGAGGCGATCAGCTGCAGGCAAAGAATTGCTCCATGGCAGCGATGAAATCTACCTGCAGCATACGGGAGCCAGAGAAGGCAGAAATCAAAGATAAGGACGTCGAAGTCCTAGAAGACGTCGGCAAGGAGCCAGCCGAGAAGAGCGAAGAAGCACTGAAGAAAATCCTCGTCCATGAGAGGGATGAAGAAGGATTCTTTCTTCTCGGCTCGGGGTTAGCCGAAGAAGAAGAAAGAGAGCTGGAAGCCTTTTTGAGAGCAAACATAGAGGTGTTCGCATGGACACCTTACGAAATGCCTGGCATCGACCTCGAGGTCACCTGCCACAAATTGAATATTGAAAGGTCGGCAAAACCTGTAATTCAACGAGCCAGAAGACCGACATTGATGCACATCGAAGCAGTAGAGGAAGAAGTAAATAGACTTCTAGAGGTTAGGGCCATCAAAGAAGTTCAATACCCGACGTGGTTGTCCAATACAGTGGTGGTAAAAAAGAAGAACGGTAAATGGAGGGTCTGCGTAGACTTTACAAGCCTAAACAAAGCCTGTCCCAAAGACAGCTTTCCTCTACCCAAGATCGACCAGCTGGTGGACGCCACATTTGGACATGGAAGGATGAGCTTCCTGGATGCTTACAGGGGGTACCACCAAAAAGCCATGTACCCCCCAGATGAAGAGAAGATAGCGTTTATCACCTCAAAAGGCCTGTACTGTTACAGAGTAATGCCTTTTGGGTTGAAAAACGCAGGGGCAACTTACCAAAGGTTGGTAACCAAGATGTTCAAGCACCTGATCGGCCAAACAGTAGAAGTTTACATCGACGACATGGTAGTCAAGACCAAGGAGCCTGAGGGTCATCTCGCCGATCTAAAAGCAGTCTTTGAAATCCTCCAAACATATCGGCTCCGACTCAATACATCGAAGTGTGCATTTGGAGTTGGATCTGGTAAGTTTTTGGGGTACCTAGTGACCAGAAGGGGCATTGAGGCTAGCCCAGATCAGATCAAGGCCATCCTAGAGTTGCAGAGCCCGACGTCGGCAAAACAGGTGCAGATGCTAACTGGAAGGGCTGCAGCCCTGAACAGGTTCATAAGCAGAAGCTCGGACAAGTGCAGACCTTTCTTCAACTTAGTTAAGAAAGCCACAAACTTCCTGTGGACAGAGGAATGCGAAGAAGCATTAGCCGATCTGAAGAAGTACCTGACCACAACTCCAGTCCTTTCGAATCCAGAACCTGGGGAGGAGCTGTTCCTGTACTTAGCGGTTTCAGAACATGCGATTAGTGCAGTACTAATCCGAGAAGAAAAAGGGGAACAGATGGCAGTTTACTATGTAAGCAAAACCCTGGCCGATGCAGAGACAAGGTATTTACCATTAGAAAAATTGATGTTGGCCTTAGTAATGGCTTCAAAGAAGTTGAACCATTACTTTCAGGCCCACAAGATTGTGGTATTAACAGAACACCCACTGAAGTCCTTGTTGCAACAAGGAGACTTAACAGGAAGAATTTCCAGATGGGCAGTGGCCTTGGGCCAATATGACCTAGAGTTCAGGATGAGAACAGCAATCAAAGGCCAAGTTTTGGCCGACTCGTGGCCGAATTCACGCCAGAATCCATCGTACACCAGGCTCCGTTGAGCCAAGATGAGCAAGGACCAAGCAAGGAAAAAGAAGCACAGCCAAATACAATGAAACAAAAGAAGGAAGAAAAACTCAGACCCTGCAGCATTTACATCGGCGACTCCTTTCGACTGTTCGTTGATGAGAGCTCAAACCGACAAGGAGCAGGGGCAGGAGTAGTATTGATATCACCAGATGGAGAGGTATTAGGACAGTCCATTCGACTGGGGTTCAAGGCCTCAAACAATGAGACAGAATATGAAGCATTAATTGCAGGACTGAAGATGGCAGTAGCAGTAGAAGCAGATAAGGTAATAGTTTTTTGTGACTCACAACTTATAGTAAATCAGACAACAGGAGAGTTTGCAGCCCGAGATAAAAGAATGTCGGCATACACAAAGGAGGTCATCAGGCTGGCAGCCTTGTTTCAGAACTGCCGACTTCTTCAGGTTAGCCGAGATGATAACAGCCACGCCGACGCATTGGCCAACTTGGCAAGTTCAATTCAAACTGGGAAAACAAGGACAATAATGATTGATTATTTGTCGGCCCCGAGCATCGAGCCACCGACCACAAAGCACGAAGCAATGTGTGTGGATATGGGACCGAGTTGGATAGGCGCAATTGTTACATTCCTGAAAGAAGGAAAGCTACCAAAAGATCACAAGGAAGCACACAAGGTCAGACTGAAGTCGGCAAGATTCAGTCTGATAGCAAAAGGCAATCTCTACAGAAGGTCCTTCACTAAACCCCTTTTAAGGTGCGTACACCCTTTGCAGGTTGAAGACTTTTTATATAAAATTCATGAAGGAATTTGTGGAAGCCACACTGGGCAGATCACTAGCTCACAGGGCCATTACCCAGGGGTATTGGTGGCCTTATATGCAAAAAGATGCAGAAGCCTACGTAAAAAAATGTGAACAATGTCAAAGGTTTACACCTTTGATACACCAGCCAGCTACTGACCTGAACCCTGTATCCAGTCCTTGGCCATTTGCCTAATGGGGCATGGATCTCGTTGGGCAATTGCCCCAAGCAACTGGGCAAAGGAAGTACTTGCTGGTAGCAACAGATTACTTCACAAAGTGGATAGAAGCAGAACCTTTTGCCAAGATCCGGGATGTGGATGTCAAGAACTTTATATGGAGAAACATCATCACCATATTTGGGATTCCAAGAGCAATTGTTGCAGACAACGGAACTCAATTTGACAGCAAATTAATCAAGAACTTCTGTGCAAAGTTCAAGATCAAGAACTACTTTTCAACCCCAAGCTTTCCACAAAGCAATGGACAAGCAGAAGCATCCAATAAAGTAATTTTGGATGGGATAAAGAAGAGCTGCAGGCAGCAAAAGGCAAGTGGGTAGACGAACTGCCCAATGTACTCTGGGCATATCAGACCACGCCGAGATGATCAACAGGGGAATCCCCATTTGCCATGGCTTGTGGCACAGAAGCAGTCATCCCACTGGAGATCGGCATCCCTGGGATCAGAACCCAAGGGGTAGAGAACGGGACTAATGATGTACTCTTAGCCCGAGATCTAGATCTTCTAGAAGAATGAAGGGAGAAAGCTGCAATTCAGCTCGCAGCATACCAGCAACAGCTTGCCAGAGCATATAACAAGAAGGTCAATCCAAGAGAATTTCAGATTGGTGACCTCGTCCTAAGAAAAGTCGTCGGCAACAAGAAGGATCCCAAAGAGGGCAAGCTTGGCCCAAATTGGGAGGGGCCCTATAGAATCATCTCGGTACTGGGAAATGGGGCATATCGGCTTGAAGATAAAGAGGGCAAAGAGTTGCCAAGACCTTGGAGCACTTGTAATTTGAAATTTTTCTATCATTAGAATTCCTTTATTCCTTCGCCATTTGCCGAAGTAAATAAATAAAGATTCAGTTTTGTTTTCAAGACACTTGGCATTGTCTTTGGAATATATGCATAATGAGAACCCAAGTGGAACTCAGGTTCACATTAGGGGGCAGTGAGAAGAGGAATATGCTTAATACTTGTTGAAATTTGTGGGCAATTTACAAGTTGAAGTTAAGCCGAAATCATTGTTTAACACTTGTTGAAATTTATGGACAATTTACAAGTTAAGTTAAACCGAAATTATTGCTTAACACTTGTTGAAATTTGTGGATAATTTACAAGTTAAGTTAAGCCGAGATCATTGTTTAACACTTGTTGAAATTTGTGGGCAATTTACAAGTTAAGTTAAACCGAAATTATTGCTTAACACTTGTTAAAATTTGGGGACAATTTACAAGTTGAAGTTAAGCCGAAGTCATTGTTTAACACTTGTTGAAATTTGTGGACAATTTACAAGTTAAGTTAAACAGAAATTATTGCTTAACACTTGTTGAAATTTGTGGACAATTTACAAGTTGAAGTTAAGCCGAAATCATTGTTTAACACTTGTTGAAATTTGTGGACAATTTACAAGTTGAGTTAAACCAATATGATGTTCAACACTTGTTAAAGGTTTACAAGTTAAGATTAAAAAGTTTGTCTATTCGAAGTGTGTCACCCCGAGAAGATTGTACAAAGAAGGAAGAATATGTGAAAGACATGCAGAATATTCTAAGTATAGAATCATACAAAAGCAATGAAGAAAAGACAAGAGTGCAAGCACTTAGAAAAGAAAAGTTGTATTAGCATTCACCGAAAAGAGGGCACATCGACCGTACAAAAAGCTTATATTGTTCCAAAAAAATAAAGAAGAAACAAAATACAAGTCAGCAAAAGAAAAACATAAGGCTAAGACTCCTCTCCACCAGCTGGTTGAGTTTGAAGATCAGATGGTTGTTGGGAAGACATCTCAACAGCCTTATCCGCCGCGAGCTCGACATCAATTTCTGCAAGAGTGTTATCAAGGCTCTTCTCAGCAAGAGTGGCATTGGCTGGTGCATCCTCAGAAGCAGCGCCCTTGGGAACCTCATCACCTTCTTCATCTTGAGTCAAGTCTAGGACTTGCTCATTCTGAAGAGGGGACTTGGCCCCATCAGCATCCTTGGGTTTTCTGACTAAGGCTTCATTCTCATCCTCATCGCCATCCTCGGATTTAGATTCGCCAACGTCTTGACTTGGAGTTGGGGCTGGAGGGAATGGAAGAGGAATGGCGTCGGCTTTTCTCAGTGGCGAGTCCTTGGGGACATTGAGCTTCTTTAGAAGAGACATCCAACCAAGGGTGAAACCCTTGTTGCATGCCTGCTTCACTTGAATCTCATAGGCCTCCGTGACGTCAGCCATTCCTTGTGCATATGCCTTCTCATCAGCATCCCTAATTTCAGCCTCCTTGGTGGCCAAGGCTTCCTGAAGCTCCTTTTCAGCCTGGACCATTTTTTCCTCGGCCTCCTTCTTCTGGGACTCAGCCACCTTTCTGATGGCTTCAGCAGATTCGGCCTTCTCTTCGGCGTCCGTTTGGGCTTTAATGGCAGCCTCGGCCTGATCCTCCAGCTTCTTCATTTTTGATTGAAGGCCTTTGTTGGTTTTTTGAAGGCTGGAGACCTCCCTTTTCATCTCGGCAAGCCTCTCCCAGTTCTCAAAGGATTGCATTGAGAAGGAGTGGGCATGTTGGATGGCCTGAAAGAAAATAGAGATATTAGAAAATATTCAAAGTATGAAATAAAGAGAAGGAAGGAAGAAAATTACCAAATAGAAGACATTTACCTGAACGGAATGCTGAAGCATTAAGGCGTAATTCTCGTACTCACTATACTGGGCGTTTCGTTCCAGATCGCCTGGAAGAAGCAGAGTAGTGCTTAGGGCAATGCCGACGTTGATATCATCGGCGCTGTCACTTGCCATGACAGGCTTGCCTTCCAGAGTAATGGCAGGGGCCCAGGGGGCATCAGGTTTTTTTGACCCCGAGGTTGTTGTAGATGATGACCTCGGCTTTTTTGGTTTTTAGGATTCTGATGGTTGAGATTCAGAACGCCTCTTCCCAGGGGAAGGCTGAGGTTTATCACTCTCGGCGAGCTTTGAGATAGGCAAAGTGTCCTCAGACTCAGTCTGAGTAACTTTGGCCTTTGGTTGAGCCTTCTTAAGTCTTTTTGGCTTCGGTGGAGGAAAGGTTTGTGCTGGCTGCTCATCAACAGATAATGGAATGCTGGCCAGAAGATCTTTGGCAACTGGTTTTGGGCGACCCATCTCGGCAGTAGAAACTGTTCGGCGTCGGCGGCGGCATTGTGATATTGGAATCAAGAATGGAGCCGAGGTAGATGGTTGATCAGCTGGATCGGACGTTGACCCCTGATCTGTCCGAGATGTGGACGCAGTCTGTGGAGTTGTGGCAGAAGGAGGAGAGAGGCTTTTCTTCTTCCTCCTAGGGACGTCGGGCAAAGCAGACTTGTAGGTTGGGATAAAATTGAGAAGCAAGGGCGCCTTCCGTTTGTGAACTGGCAGGTTCAGTAGCTTCTTCAAATCCTTGCTGGGAAAGAAGGATTGGCGAAAGTTCTTTGAAGGCTAAGGAGGAACTGCAAAGATAAAACAGCCCAGACATCAGAACAAGAATATTAAGCAATTTGTGCAGGAAGATAAAAAAATCTTATGAAGGGTGGCCCTTACCAGCTCCTTCCCCCAAAACAGTTCGGCTTAAGGGATAGAGATGGAGGTCGTCGTTTGGCTGAAACTCCCAATTGCCCGAGACGATGAAGTAATCGTCTCCAGCTCCCTTGTTGGAGTCTGGGAGGTCGGCTACGATTTTATATTCGGTGGATCTTGGCTTGAGGTAATAGACATAGTCCGTATCTTTTCTAAGGCGACACATGGTATAACAGTACTGGAAATCGGCAAGCGTAATCTTGGCATTCTCTTGTTTGACTAAAGCTATGGTACCAGTAATAATTCGGTAAGAATTGATGGCGAGTTGCATTGGGTTCAACTTATAGAAGTGAAGGATTTGACGGAAAAAAGGGTCAAGTGGAAACCGAAGTCCACACTCAATAAAGGCAACTACAGGAAAAGGCATGGAGTTATCAGTAGGCATGATGGAGTCATCATCTCCAGCCAACCTCAGATTGACATCGGCTGGGATTTCGAATTCTTGCCTAAAGTGCTCTAATTTCATCGGGGTGTCTACCCTATGCTTCCACATACCCATAATGTTGGCCTAAGTTGGAAGAATCGGATTTCAGAAAAGAAAGGGTTTTTGAAAGGTTTTAGGGACCTCGGCTAAAGCTTAGAATCTATGGGGAGTTGTTCCAGTTTTCCCTAAAAATTAAAGGTTCTACAAACAAATCCCAAATCTAAAACTATGGAGATGAGGATCAAAGGCACAGATCTGGAAAAGACACAAAAAACAGAAAACAAAAACGAAGTTTCAAAATCAAGAACAGAGATGGGCTATCAAAAGCATGAAGAATACAAAGGGTTGAAGACCAAGAACAGTGGCAAAACGTGCAAAGAAACTATGAACAGTACATGTATTTAAGGCAAAATCAACGTATTCGTGTGTACAATTCACAAAGTTAGATATTCAAGCAAGACAGTGATGACAAGAAATTCCAGAAAAGGTTAAGAACTTAAATAAGAGGAAACAGTTGCTTACCAGGAAAAGGGAGGCCGGAATGGGATTTGCCGATGTCTTACGACGGTTGCAGAGGCAAAAGACCGGTGGAAATCACGCCGGAGGTGGTAAACAAAGCGAGTTGCAGAACTTGAAATCTGGAACAATGGGGGACTCGAGAAGAGAGAACTAGAGAGAGAGAAAGCAAGAGAATCGAATGAAAAGTGAAAAGAAGGGGAAAATCGAAGAGATATTTTGTTAAAAATGAAAACAGCGGCAAAAGGGGTAATCAATACGCCTAGAAGAACGTATGCGTCAGACGGCGCACGTGAGAAAGAGATGGCTTACAGGCGCGTCACAGGTACGAACCAATAAGAAAGGAACACGTCGATGAAACGGTTGAGTTGTTATGCGTGACAGCTCATACGCGTGAAGGAGTTATTGGAAACCTTGATCTTTTAGGGACATGTCGGCCTGAAATGAATGATCTCGGCTGGTAAAATTTTAAGCCGATGTACTGGAAGGAAGTACCAATATAGGTTCCATCACCTCAGAATGCCGAGGTAATAGAACCTAGGGGGTAGTTGTGGGGATATATTTTCTAAGTACTGACATGTGGCAAGGTGACGCCGACGTGTCAGCTGACGTGCCACGTGTCGTGATCGTTATGCCAAGGTTATCTCGGCAAGGCCAAGGTTATCTCCGAAGATATCAGAATCCGAGATAAGCGGATAAGGGACAAGAATCCTAGAATGAAGAAAAACTTCAAGATGGATAAGGATAGTATTCATAGGGAGTCTATCCTTATCTCTTGTAGAGTCCAAAGTAAGCACTAAATGGGAGTCCATAGAAGTCAGGCTTCTAGTGGGACTAGGGCCTTGTTTGGTAGAGCTGTGGGAAAGTGCTTATAGCTTATGCCTAAACAGCTTATAGCTTATAACTATGAACATAAGCTGATTTCCAGCTTATTCTTAAAGCATCTCCTGCCCCACTCAAAGAATAAGCTGATTTCTGACTTCCAAAAAGCTATAAGCTATAAGTTATAAGCTAAACCAAACACATCAAAATAGCTTAAATTAAGCTGAAAGCTGAAATAAGCTGATTATAATTTCTGCCAAATAGGCACTAGGATTGAGATAACTATAAAAGAGAGGCACCCCCGTGGGTCTAAGGTATGCAATTTATGCTTTGAGCAGTGAATTTAGCACTTGATTATCTTTGAGAGATATACTGACTTGATCGTCAGAGTGCCCCCGGGTGGACGAACCACCGTCGGAGACTTTTCTTTCTGTTGCAGGTTAGGTAGAAGCTATCTATTCTGCCGGTGCTCTCCAGTTGATTACTAGGCGGACGGTGTGATCAGAAAATCACTCACACAATAAGATTGCTAGTGTTACCAGCAATGCCTAAAGCTGAATAAACAAAATCATTAACCGTCACTTTAGCAGGTTTCTTGCAAGAGTAGCCTGAAGGTCCATCGGGCAATGAGAAGTCTGCCACACAGAAGTCTAGCACTGAACCATGAGAGTAGGAGAAGAGAAGCGAAACGACAAAGAGGATTGGAAGATACATTTCCATCTCCAATAGTAAGGGATATTTTTTCTAAGAGTTGGTTGTGTTCAATATGGGGACATATTGTACCCATTTATATAGAATTTGAAAGCATGGATATTTTGTTTGGAGCATTCCTATTCGTTGTTAGAGATACGTGATTTTAAATGAATACGCTAAACACGACAGATTATGGGCTGTGATGCATGTGAGCGTACTATCTTCTTCTTTTTTTTTTTTTTTTTTTTTTTTTTTTTTTTTTTTTTTTCAGACAACGATAATAATACTCTTTTTTGTTTGAAAATACAGAAACACAGTGAGGAAGCATATTCTGCCTAGTAAAAAAGATATTCATTTAATCAACAATTCATGCACTGACATATGGTTGATAATTAATATACTACTTTGTCAATCAATTTTATTGTGCGCCAAACAAGTTTGGCCCGTTGGCTACTTATTATGATGTTGTCATTGCTCAATAACGTCAACTATCCGGCATATGAATTTCATCCTATTCTATACTGAACCATAGGGATTTTGGTCTCTTTACTTTTCAATCTGTACCATCTTGTATTTTAAACAATTGTTTGATGATGTCAAGGGCTCCTTGTACCCCAGGAATGTAACTGAACCTCAATATTTTATCTACCGATACTTTTAAAACCCGCCCCCCACCCAAAAAACAAAAAAAACAAAAAAAAAATTTCTGACTTTCAAATATTTTCCAAACTTCATAAACCTACACTTTATTTTTATTTTATTTTATTTATTTATTTATTTTTGTTTTTTGTTTTTGTTTTTGTTTTTGTTTTTGTTTATTATTATTTTTTTTTTGACTTTTTGAGTGAAACTGTGTGGGGGCTAAAAGATCTGAAACTTTTGGCATCCAAATAAAAAATTGATACTCGCCTCAAAAAAACATTTTTCATTTGTTTTAATTTTTGAATAGAGTTCTGAGTTGTATTTTGAAAGATAAGTTTTTGAAAAGTGTTTTGAAAATTGAAAAACTTGTTTGGTTATGAGTTTTGAAACTAGTTTTTAAGTTGTATATTTTGAAAATAGTTTTTAAAAATTTGCAAATTAAAAACTTGTTTGGTTAGGAATTTTCAACACTAGTTTGCAAAAAAAGTATTTTTGGGTCATTTACTTAATCTAAATATACTTTTTTTTTTTTTGAAATAAAATATTTTTCATTTTTTATCTTTTCGAAAAAATATTGTTTATTTTTTTTACAAAAAAAATCTTTTATTTTATTTTTTTAGTTTATAAAAAACAATTTTTTATCTACATATATTTTTTTAAAATTATTTAATTATTTATTTACTTTTTTTAAGTACTTATTTTTTCAAAAAATATTTAAATATTTATTTATTTATATTTTAAATGTTTTTTATATTCTTTAATTTAGTTTATAAAAAATATTTTTTTATTTTAGTTTTAAAAAATCATTAATTTTCTTTTATAAATTTAATTTTTTTTTGAATCGCCCATATATATCTAAATTATAACAAATTATTTGGTTAATACTTAAAAAAATTAACAAATTTTTTTTTTCAATAAAATAAAAAAAATATATTTTTTTCAAAAATAAAATTAAAAATATATATTTTCAAAAAAATTAAAAATACAAAATAATTTGTTAAATTACCCTTACCTCCCCTAAGATTTACCATAATTGCAAATACATATCCTATAGTTTCAACAATTACACTAACCTCCCTTACTTTCCAAAATAATATCACGATTCCCCTCTCTCTTTAAAAAGGCCCAAACGATATTAACTTGTTAGTCAAAATTACCATAGTAACCTTCAACAACATTGTGAAAAGACAAAAATAACCTTAACCTTCTCATTCTTGTTTTATAACTTTCATGAATCAAATAGGTATTCATAAAAAACATTCAAATGCCTATATGTATTTTAAAATTTTTATTCAAACTCTAATTTCTCTAAATAGATATTTTTCATATACAGAAATATTTAAATACCTATATGTATTTATTTTTATTAAAAATATGTATCTTTTCAAATTTTTATTCAAACTCTAATTTCTCAAAATAGGTATTTTTTGACATAATTGTTTTATTACTAATTATTTCTATGCATAAAGTATAAATTGATGGTCTTTTAAAAAATAAAAATCGACATCTTTTATATATATATATATGTTTTAGTTTCCAAATAAAGAATTGTATTTAATTTGGTAATAGATTTGATGGTGATCAAATTTGTTTTCTCTTAATGTGTGGGTTTTGGTTCTATGTAATGAAATGAGCAATGTTTCCCTTTTTATAATTGTTCTATATACAAAATTTTTACAATAGTTATTCTACAAAATTTTTTATAATTTTTACAATTGTTCTATGAGAAATGGTTCTATATACAAAATTTTTATTGGAATTGTTTTGATCATTTTTACTGAAAACTGGTGATGTTTATATGAATTTAGGGATCATTTGACAGTCAACTAAATAAATAAATGTTTTTTTCATTTTCTTTTTTAGTTTTTTTTTTTTAATTTGTGTCAATTTTTTTAAAAAAGTTTTTCTATCCATTTAGTGAGACAAATCTAAAAAATAATAGAATAATAAAATTTAAAAGTTCATTAAGGACAAAAAAAAAAACACAACTATTTTTTATTTTTTTACTTTTCTAATTTGTCTAATCAAGTAAGTTTTAAAAGTCTAAAAGAACTTAATTTTTTTTTGCTAAAGACGTAAAAAAATAAACACAAACAATTACTTAAAAAATGAATCGCAAGCAAGCCTTTAGTAATCATGGTGATTTTTTACTAGAATTTGTTGAATTATTCATTCATTTAGTGTTTTACTTGATGTTATGTAATATTACGACAAATATGTATAAAATTACATGTTATTTTTATTACTGTTACAACCATGACTGCATTTCCTTACTTTGATTTAGTCATCCACTACAAAGGCAAACTGGGCAGAGAGAGTTTGGAGGGAAAGAAATAAAGTTTATTGGAAATTTGGAAGAAAATAGTTATAGGAGTGTGGAGTTATTTTATAAAGGAGGTGAAGGGTATTTTGGGCCATTTAGGTGTTTATTTTTTATGATGCCACTATATTTGATTACTTTTGCAACGTCCTTCCATCAGAAAGGGGAAATATGGTATTATTTTGTAAAGTAAGGGAGGTCGGTATAATTATTGAAACTACAAGAAAGGCATCTACAATTATGGTAAATTCAGGAGAGGCAAGTGTTATTTACCTTTTAATTAATGGTCAATCAAAAACTAATGAAATTATGCCTTCTAGGTGTAGAAGAAAAACTAATTAAAAAAGAAATGTAAAAGAATGTATAGGTTAAGATTATTTTTGTCTTTTCACAATGTGATTAAAAGGTATTATGGTAATTTCAATAGGTAACTTAACATCGTTTGGTACATTTTAACGAGAAGGGGGAATCTTGATATTATTTTGGAAAGTAAAGAAGGTTAGTGTAATTGTTGAAACTACATGGAATGTATCTGCAATTATGATAAACCTCAGGGGAGGTAAGGGTAATTTACCCAAATAATTTGAATGAACAAAATAAAATAAAAAAATTGATTTTTTTAAAAAATTATTATTATTATTATTGTTATTATTATTATTATTATTAGCATAACAGAAAATCATACAAAAAAAAGTTTTGAAATCAATTTTGAAAGATAAATTTTTTAAAAGAGTTTTGAAAATTAAAAGTTTATTTAATTATAAGTTTTGAAAAAAAATTTGAATCAAGTTTTAAAAATCCATAACTAAACAAATTTTGAGTTTTGAACTATCAAATTACAATTCAAAAACTAATTAGTGTCTTTGGTATAAGTTTTTTGAATTAAATTTTTTGAAAATTGAATTTTTTGTTTTTTTGTTTTTAGTGAATATTTTTAAAATTTTAATAATTTTTAAAACTTTTTTAGATGCATTTTACTTAGATGTGACTAAAAAGTAAAATATTTACAAAAAAATATTTTTAAAAATTAATAAATATATAAAAATACGAAAAATATATTGAATTTTCGTAATTTTTTTTTTATATTTTTGGTATTTAGCGAATTTTTTAAAGATTTTTTTAATAAAAATTATACTAATTAAATATATTTTTGTTAGCTGTGTTTAAAAATTTTAAAAATTCAGTAAAAATAAAAAAATACAAAAAATAAAAATAAAAAATAACGTATTTTTGGCAGAAAAGAATAAAAAATAAAAAAAACTAAACACATTTCTGGGAGTAATCAATTTTGAGAGATATAAGTCTTGTTTGGTTTGTGTTTCAGAAACAATTTTCTGAAATATTCTCTACAAACACATTTCTGGGAGTAATCAAACCAAACAGATTTTCCTAAAAAAATTCTAAAAAATGTGTTTGGTTGTCTTTTTCCAGGATCACTTTTCAAAAAAAATTCTCAGAAATCCGTTTGGTTGGTTTTTTCAGAAACAAAAAATACAAACACCCCCAATTAGAAAAAAATATTGTGTAAACATGTTTTTTTTTTTTTTTTGAGAATCAAGCAAAACAACACAATATATTATGCATGAGGTAGAACTTTTACAGATTTTGCCAGTTGGTGTGCTGCCTCAACAAGACCCCTATCCACCTTAGTTACAGATAAAAACATAAAAAACTTATTTAAGACTAGCACATCCTGTACAACCAAATCAACCTCCCACTCCAGGTTGTTTTTTCTCACAAAACTATCAACCAAAAACTGGCAATCCGTAAAATAAGTAAACAAAATATATATTAAAAGCATCTACTAAAAGTCCACATAGTGACAACGATAACAAAATCTTCTACTTTCTCCCCATGAAAAATATCTTTCATCACAGAATAAAAAGAATTAAGTTCAAAATCAAAAGATGATTTTTGCTTCAAAAATCACCACACAAACAGATGTTAAGGAATTGGCAAAGCATAGGCAACCGAGAATAAACAAGCAAATGCCATTTTATATACAATACACGTTCTTGCGAACTTCGTTAACTCTGTACAAAATGAAGACTACTAGATTTGTCGAATAGTATGAACATGGAAGTTCATAAAAGACACAGATACATAAAGAAAGTTACTGGAGACTTGCATTTGTTTTAAAACCTTCTACAACAATACTCATTTTCTTCTGGGTTGTGCAAGGCGATTTGTTAACTAAAGAAGCATTCCATTAGATTCTCAGGCAAAGGACTTTAACTTCCGCAGGCCATGCACTCTTCCCGGTTCTGCAATGAACATACCACTTGAGCCTTAGCAACTTCATCATCGTGGTTCACACTGATAGCATTTTCCTTTTGTCGACAAAACAATCAAGTTAGTATAATAAATAAACAAAACATCTAAATAAAGGACACATTTGGACGCCCCATTGAATAAAATCAATATGTTGTGCTTCAAACAATATTTGAAAGTCTGATAATATTAGTTGTCTGGTGTAAGTCTAATAACATTAGTTGTCTGGTGTAAGGACCATTCAAACAAGAAAATTGTCAAGACATAGTATAGGATTTGGAGAAAAAAAATAGTTTCAAGTTAATTCGGGCTATTTCCCCCCCCCCCCCCTTTCTCTCTGGTAAAGAAATTATCCATGCCCTTCAAAGCTTTAAAAAAAAAAAAAACACACACACACACACACACACACAAAGAGGACCATAATTGACATCCAATGGGATATCCACTTAAAATAACCAACATGCATATCAATTACTTTGTTAAGAAAGGAGGTATCAACATTGAATTTGATTGCATCAGCCATAGCACGCGTCCTCAGATAATACATCCCTGTCTTCAAACCCTTGCATGTCCAAAAATTGAATAATAAGTATTTAAATAAGTACAGAGAAACTAATATGTATGCATAGACTACTCTTAATATTAACATTAATAACAATTAGATCAATTTTCAAATTTTAGTCCAATTACCTTAGACCAAGCATAGAAATGCAAGGAAGTCAGCTTCCTAGGATCATAAGTGCAGTCAAGGTCACTCTTTCAACAAACCAAATGCATGACAAAAGGCAAACCTCAAAACTCTACGACTATGCATGAAAGAGGTGTAAGGCTCAAAACACTCGTTGTTGCCAAGGATCTGGCTGGTCGAAGCAGTGGACATAGGTGCTACAAGAAGGGAATTCCTAACTCCATTCTTTGAAATCATTTCCCTTAAGGTGGTCCAGTCCCACCTGTCAGATGGCATCACAGCCCACATATCCACTTGAAGAATCATAGTGAGGAAACAACTGAAGCAGATGAAGCCATAAAGAAAGATAAAATTAAACAATAAATAACCTGAATTTGTGTACCTGCTGAATGAAAAAACGGAAAACCACAAAAACCCCATGATTTAAAAAAAAAAAAAAAAGGATCATAATAGTAAAAGAACTAGCCCAGGGTTTAAAAAAAAAAAGTACCCCATGGTTCCAAAAAACCATACATGACCAAACGAACATTAAAAAACATGCAA
This sequence comes from Camellia granthamiana, assembly GCA_036172215.1. Lineage (NCBI taxonomy): Eukaryota > Viridiplantae > Streptophyta > Magnoliopsida > Ericales > Theaceae > Camellia > Camellia granthamiana. Next base: position 44,191,505 of record CM069904.1, read on the forward strand.
CTATAGTACCGATACATGAACCATACATGCACAAGAAACGAATTTAAATAACCGTACATCAACACTTCTGACATAAACCAACTACCACAAGCTATGTGAAAATAATAAAAAACAAAATAGTACAACATAATTACTACCGATGGTTGAGCTACCATAACAAAACAACAAGTTCAAGCATTGTTTCAACCACAGTTTGGAATATCCTACGTAAGTGCAATGACAAACAAAAGTACCAACAAAAGGATCACAATAGTAAAACAAAGAAAAGCGTTGCATCCACAACAAACCCAAAACAACCTCTTCCCGCCAGTACGAGGCACTTGCGCAGGTGCAAGATGCTGTATCCCATCATCATAGTCATCTACCCAGAGGAAGGAGCCCCTATGATTATCCCAATTAGGACAACGGAAAAAATAACGACCATTGTTCGCTTCGGTGCGAACCATAATCACCAACATTGGCCCAGCACCACATGAACAATTTGGTGTCACCTTCGTCTACATATGGCGTGAAATTAGCAATCCCATTTTAAAATATATACAAGAAATACAAATATAATGTGAAGTTTAAAACATTAACCTACTTTGATTATGTGCTCTATTTTTTCCAATTACCAAAAAGAATCTACCTACTTGTAATCATATACTTATTGTTGTATGCTTCCCACATAGATGCTGCAACCTTATCTCGCCATTGTCCCATCTGCAGTAGTTGTTCACGTGACATGTTCACATGGTTGTGTTGTTGCATAGCTGGTACTCCATCTTTATTTCCGTGGACATTTTGAACTCCAACTTCACCCTGAACTTCACTTGCATCTTTACCTCCACTTTCACCTTCATCTTCATCTTCATCTTCATCTTCTTCTTCATCGTCATCTTCATCTTCATCATTTGATTCTTCTGCATCAAAAAATTCCTCATGCTCTTGCACCATCCGGATCCAATTGTGGAGAACACAACATGCCATAACGATTGGCCCTTGTTGTGCCATATCATACCGTGGCATGTGTCTTAATTATGGAAACCATTGCTTCAACACTCCAAAGGTTCTTTCTATAACATTCATCAAAGAAGAATGTCTATGGTTGAACAACTCCTTTGGACTATGATAGCGACGCCGCCTATTGAACTCTTGCAAATGGTATTTTTGGCCACGATATGGGGCTACGTACCCAGGCATGTGTGTATACCCGGCGTCAACGAGATAATACTTGTCTACAGTAAAACACTTTCAGTAAGAACATGTCATGGCATATTTGGGTGTGAAAAAAAAGGAAAATACAAAATTAAAAACAAGTACACTTACTAGGTGGTAGGTGTGGAAAGTTAGCAGAATTTGTGGTAAGTGCTTCTAGAAAAATTCTCGAATCATGTGCACTACCTTCCCAACCAGTGTATACAAACGTAAACTTCATGTCAAATGAACATGTAGCCATGACATTTTGAGTTGTATGCACTTTTCTATCTCGATATGGCATTTGGTCACCTTCTGGTGCCATAACAACAATATGTGTGCCATCTATGGCCCCTACACAGTCCTAGATGACATAACTTTGAATTAATTTATCAACTTAATCTTTAAGCCATACAAAATAATGCAAATCAACTCCATTTATGTTACCTTAAACCATGGCCAGTACCGTCTGTCATTCCGAATTTTAGGATAGGTAACAGCCATGTTAGGTGGTTGGATTAGAAATGGTGCAAGATTTCCCAATGCCCGCATCATAAGTACGAAATGACGATGGATTGTCTCATTTGAGTGCTGAAATCGATCTCTAGCATTTCTTGTGTCTGAACTTTGACCACAGATAAATAAAAACATAGCCAACGACTCTTCCAGTGACAATCGCATGTTCAACCAGTCTACAACATTTCTACGGACAATCTGTTTAACCAATTCCACAAATGTCGGGACTTCCATTCGCAATTGTTCACGGATTGATTTAGGATTTCCACTTAGTAAGAATTTTATGTACTGGTCACCGGTGTATGGACAATTACGTTGCGGTTGTCTCGTAGGAATGTCACGTGTTAGTTGACAAACCATGTGTAAGTCCAGCACATCATCGTCATCGTCACTGTACGGGTCGTACATGTTGTTCGGTTGCCCTCCATTGGGTCATGACGACGACATCTAAAGCGGAAAGTGTAAAACAATCAAGGTATTATCAGTAATGATATGAGTAAAAGCACTAAAAATTTAATGAGGACATTGCAACAAAGAAAGCATGGTGAAAATAAATTACGACAACATAGTGCTAAGTCTAAAACGAAACCACATAGACAGCATGATGTATCAAGTTAGCTCAACACCCAACATAGTCCAAAGCGAAAGGGAAAAACAAAAAAATTAAAACAAAAAAAATTTAGAACTTCAAGTTTAACAAATGCCAAAAAAAAAAAAAAAAAAAAAATACACCCAAACAATTCTGCGAGCATCTTCATTTCCTTCACCTCAAACTGAACAATGGGATAACCAAGCTTCTCACAAACTGAGGATCCAAATGTACCTCATTTCCGGTTCCATGGTCATAAACATGGTTCGACATTCTAGTGATGTGAACATGTTCATGGCCTTCAAAAACAATCTCGGATCCAGGGCCATTGATTTTAGGATGGCCATACATGCTGCAACGGAGTACGCATCAGCTGCCCTAGCGTTGGCCTTTGCTCGAAGGTAAAACCGTTCACGTGCGTCACATGAACGTTGCCATGGTTGTAGTGCATCATCCATTTATGGGTTCTTGCTGGACTGACCCTGGCCACAAGACTTATTCTTACTTCCGGAAGTGCAAGATTCATCTACTATGCCTTTCCCCGACGTATATGCATGAAAGCGTTCATCCATTTCTCGCTCGTCATCAGATGTGGGTGTACCCTGACGAGAAGAATGGGCAAAAGCGCTAGTGGCAAATGACTTGGAAAATATTTCTGACATGAGCTTATAATGTTCAAGGCCTTTGGTTTGGAATTGTTTTGCATTTGGGTATGCCTACAAGTTGTAAACATTAATTAATCATTTAAAAAAAATATTTCTCTATACACATGGTTCTGGTAAATGTATGCGCCAAAATAATTACCTGAACATAATTTTCCCAAATATCATCTGGGGCTGTCACTGTTTGAGTTATTGGATCCCAGCCCAAACCCGTGTGGCTTTTCAGATCAACAAACTCTTTGTAGTTCGCCTTCAAACGCGCGAACTTACCCTTCAATTTTTTTAGCCCAAATTTTTTTCCAACCTTTTTAGTCATCTCCTCATCAATTGTTTGCCACTGCCTTGGGTAAAAAATCCTATCTTTCTTTGACATGGAAGGATCCTCTTTCTTAATTTCGTCCACCAATATTTCTAAAAATATCTTCACAATTTCGGAGCCCCACATCTTAAAGTTGTCATTATCGTTAGCCATTCTAGCCTAATACAAGTGCAACAAATGACCGTTTATAGTTCTGTGAACAACTTAAGTTTCAAAAATAGTTTGGCAATAAGTGAAATTAAGCATATGCATAATAATAGCCATTACAAATATTTCGAATATTTAATATGTGATTTTGCGTGCAAAAGTTTACTAGATAAGGACAATCGTTTTCTGCAATGGAGGAATTGACTGATGGTTGAGGTGATCTCTTCCTCTTGCCCTTGGTGTATTGAACAATGACCGAGGAGTACGTAGTTGGCCTGGTTTAAAATCAAAATGAAAAATTCACTTATGAACAATTTTGTGCACTATAATGCTCTTGCATAATACCTATATTTTATATGGCATACATGAGTAGAATTTTCGTATAATAGTAGACCTTCAGAACTTAACAATACCATACAAAAAAAGAAAATAGGAAAAATAATAGAAAAGTGACTCGTGAGCAGAATGAGCAGAATTTATATGGCATACATGAGCAGAATTTTCGTATTCTTGATTTTTCTAAATGAAAGTAATTTTCAAAGTTTCAAAGATAGTATGGGAAATTAATCATAATAATAATAATAATAATAATAATAATAAAAAATAAATAAATAAATAAATAAATAAATAAATTAAAAATAAAGGAATGAAAAAGAGGAAATATACTTCATTATAGTTAACAACTTAACAGATCCAATACATTGAAATGAAAGAAAAAACCCACTATTAATAAACTTATAAGAAATGATGTGATAAATAATATATATACATATATATGTAAGCGCTGAAATGAACTTGAAAACATTCAAGTTTAATGAAAGCAGATAACAGAGATGAGATGTAAATCTTCATTAGGCATGTACAAGGATTCTAGCAACTGAACTAATTAGTAATAAATTGACACCAAAAGCAGCACGACAGTTCTAACTTCTAAGTTACAACAATGATGCACCAGATCTTAGAAGAGAGTGTATTTCCAGTTATTCATCATCTTATACAGTTCCATGTATGCCATAGGAAAAAAGAAAATAAGAAAAATAGAAGATATTTAATGGAAATATCTTCTAAGTCAGAGATGTTCTTAGCATGGTTTCATAACTCATATATCATATCAACTAAAAATGAAGACTTCAATGGATATAATTGTTTGCATTATATAAAGGCAAGCTGTAATTGTTAGGGAGGTTTTTTAACTTTCTAATGCCATAGGTGTGGTTTATACATATTAACCTTTTATCCGGTGAAGAATGTAGAATCATGTCTTGACCTTCAAAGCTCTAACATTGGAGGTCTTTCTCTGTTTCTGAAGGTTTTGAACAAATTTCAATTCATAATTCATCATTTTGTGAACTGTAGAGTTACTTTTCTATTTTACAAGAAATATACCCAGTGATTAAGATAGTGTAGGGAATCAAAGCAGAAGTTATGTTTAAATTATTTGCCCAAATCGGTAAAGTCAATGCATTAATATTCATAGACAAAAAAAAAAGAAAAAAGAAAAAAAGAAAATACTACTACCTATTCAATACCCAACTATACATTAAAAAATTACACAAGAAATAAACAAATCGGAGAAACCATTACAGAATAATAAAGTGCATTACAGACCACACATCTCAAACCGTGTATGCAATTTTTGATTATGAGATAATTACAACTACCTGTTGAACAAAGACAACGGATGCTGTATCATGAAGACAACAATATTTCTAATGGAGTGTAGATGCCTCATAATCAAAATCAGAGAACAAATTAGCCATATTTCTTCCTTGCGTCGTGCCTGGATCGCAAAACCAGTAGTTCACTACACCTCTTATTTACCATGATTGTCATCACATTCTCATGTTTGTATAAAACATGTAATTCGACCCATTCACCATATCAATTGGAAGTCGTAATTGAGCAAAACATAATATCAAGAAGGAAGAATTAGATCAAACCCAACTACTACATTAGATGACCCATTCATCAATATTAATCAAAACTCGTAATTGAACAAAACATAAATATTTTTAAACCTTTGTAAATTTGATTAAGTGACTCTAGTGTGTGACTCTATGGACTACGATTTCAAAAATTTACCGATTGGGAAATTCACCACAAATTGACAAACCCAAAGGCAAAAGCCATGCGAACTTTGTAAACCAAAATCAGTCAATACATTGTTCAAAACTCACAAACCCAAATGAAATTAAAAAAAAAAAAAAAGTATTTGTTCATTAGAAATACCTCTTGCTTGCCTGCTTTTGGTGGCCCTCAAATCCCACTGTCCACAACAAAGTTTTGAGCACGGCCTCTCTGTTTTTGCAACGAATGATGAAGTTATGCTTCGTCTTGGTGGGGTTCGAAGCTCGTTGGTTTGCATTTTATAGAGCCCAGAAGAAAAAAATGATGGACATTGATGTTACAAGTCCTGATTGTGTGAAGATTTAATTCAGTTTCACTAAGACCAAAGCTAGGGCACGATTTGGGAAAATCTGTGAGGCAGAGAAGTTGTGGCTGTTGATAGAGGACCCGTACGAGCAGATGCCCCTTATTGCCTCAAGCCTGTGCGACACAGAGATGAACGAGGTGATAGACAGTGTCGGTGTATCTAATGCGGAAGATTTCTCAAATCTTGAACAGCGAACTGATGGAGGGAAGGCAAGTGGGCCTCTTTGAAGGCACTTGGGCGAGTGCAGATCTTGGCCTACAGGTGTGAATCGTCTTCCTCGACACAGCCGAGAGAGAGCTGTTGGACTGCCTCTGAAGGATTTTCTTTGTATCACAGAGATGAGGTCACAAAGGTTCTTTTGAGAGAGAGAAGTTACGACAGAAGATGTGCCTTCAGATAAGCTTTGAGAGAGAGAAGTATGTTGGGAACATTTCTCTGAGATGAGTCTTCAGAGAATATTTCAGAAATTTGTTTGCCAAACGCGTTTTGGTACTTTTTTCTCTCAAAAATTGTTTCTGAAACACAAACCAAACAAGCCCATAATTTTTAGGTTTATATGGAACAATTAATATTTTAAACAAATATAGTTTACCTTATTTATAATTGCCAACTCTCTTTTTACCTTTTCACACTGAGAACAAAGCTAAAACAACTTCAATTAATCAGCTAGATATTAACTCAAAACTCTCACAGCCTGTGCCAAACAGTTACATAGCAGCATCAAGGATGAGAATAACATTTCTGCTACAGGGTTGGAATGATAGAGCAATGCTAGAGTTACAAAAAAAATTCTACTAAAAAGTTGACCAAGCACTCATGTGTTTGATTCATTTTTTGATAATTTTTTTGAAATTTATGGCATTTTTCATAATGATAAGTAACAAAAGTCTCTATAGCCAAAAAGACTCACGCTTTGTATTATATTTATATTTTTATGATAATTTGCAGTCTTGCACTAAAACCATTTCCATGATCAAATAAAGAAAACAAAAGAAATAGAGTGACAAATTATACCTGTAGTAAACTTTAATATTTGTATTATATTCTTAACATGTCTCCTCACGTGTAACCGATGTTTTGTTCATAACTGGTCATACACGTGCTAACATTATTTATATTATATTCTCAACATGCCCTCTCACATGTGACCGAGCTTTTCTTCATAGAGGGTCAGACCACTACAAGAAATAGCAGTTTTGCTGACCAAAATATTAGTCGCCAAAGGTCGGAATTTTAGTCGCCAAAACCATTTAGCGGCTAAATTTTTCTGTCGCTAAGTTAGTCGCCTAAACTCTGTCGGCGAATGTTTTAGCGACTAAACGCGTGTTTGGTCGCTGAAAGTGCACATTGGCTACTATTTTTTTAGTCGGCAATGTTATCTTTTAGCTACTAAATTTTATTTGGTCGACAAAAATAAATGTTTTGGCTACTAAATTATTGGTTGCCAATAGTCAATTTTATTTTTTAAAATTATACATTTACCGACCATTACTCAAGGAATCGGCGACCAAACTTTTTAGTCACCAAAAGGTCATTCGTGAAAAAAAAAAAAAAAAAAATTACACTCACTAACTTCTTTCTACTCTTGTGGAGATTCAAACCATTAACCTCCCACACCATAAACCTTATATAATACACTCTTTCCACTACGCCTCTATAACACCATATGATTATATATGCAACATATATTATTTATATAGTATATAGACCCGTATTAATATAAAAGTATATATATAAATATAATTATTTTTTATTGAACATAATTTATGTAAAAATAAATTAATTACTAGAAAAAAAAGAGACTACTTTTGGCGACTAAACTTCTTTTTAGTCGTCAATTCTATACTTTTGGCTACTAATTTTTTTAGTTGCTAAAAAGTTTAATTCCCATGCTAAAATTACTACTTTTGGTGACTAAGCTTCTTTTTAATAGCCAAAAAGCCTCACTTTTGGCTACTAAAAATTTTTTAGTAAGTAAAAGCATCACATTTGGCTACTAAACATCTTTTTAGTCGCCCAATGTCCCACTTTTGGCTATTAAATTATTTTTAGTAGCCAAAAGCCTTACTTTTGGCTACTAAAATATTTTTAGTGGGTAAAAGCTTGATATCGGCGACCAAACAGATTGTTAGCCGCCAAAACCTATACTTTTGGCTACTAAATTTTTTTAGTCGCCAAAAGTCTTACTTTTGGCTACTAAAATATTTTTAGTCGGCAAAGCCTATACTTTCAGCGACCAAAGGTGTTTTTTTAGTCGCCAAAGATGCTTTTTCTTGTAGTGAACACGTGCAAACATTTTTTAATTATCGGGTAGGTGGTGAGATTTGAAGATAGGATTTATTGCATACTCTGATACTATATTGAAGTGTTGAGTACTACTTATCTAAAAGCTCAACCTCTTAGAGAAACGGACAACTTTATTATTTATATTATATTTTCAACAACTTTTAGAGGCAAAATTATAAATTTTTTCAACTTAGTGAGTTAATCTCAATCAATTCAGTAATAATTTTTCATCAAAAATCCTAACAAATATTATTAATTGGATAAAATTTATACAAAATAAAAAATTAAGGATCAAAATCAAGTCAAATAAAAGTGTAGGAACCAAAATAATATGAAAGGTAAGATGCAAGAACTACTAATGTAATTTCTCCAATTATTCAGCTAAATATTATTAAAAAAAAAAAAATGCATTTGCCTGCAGAAGGAAATGTTAAAGACCCATACAAAAGACACTCGACTAGAGAGACCCTTTAAGTTGTACTACAAAAAGAAACCTTCATAATAAAAAATAACAATAAAAATAAATAGTCTTCAAAGGCCTTTCTTAACCAGTGCCACCAAGAACAGCCTTGAGCTTCTTGACCTGAGCATTATCAGGGAAAGTTACCTTCTCCACCAATGCAGAAGGCAAATTGTTGGCAAACAACGCAAAATCAGTGATTTGGAGACCCGGGCTTGGGCTACTGAAGTTAACAATAGCAAGAGCCGGTATATTTCCAGAATTGAATTGAAAATGCAATAACCCTTGTGGGAAAACCATGACATCCCCTTTGTAAAGAGTTTTAAAATAAACAGTGTTGGCCGAAGAAGATATGAATCCGGTACAAATTGTTCTTTCCACCACAAAAAGGATTTTTGAACCTCCAAGGTGCGTGTGGGTTGGCACAACTCCATCCACGGCTAGATCTAGACGTGCCATGGAAAGGCCAAGCCCATTCACACCCGAAAATTGAGTTGCAAATGCTGGTGTAACCGCAGCTTTGATAAGATTGCTAGTGTTACCAGCAATGCCTAAAGCTGAATAAACAAAATCATTAACCGTCACTTTAGCAGGTTTCTTGCAAGAGTAGCCTGCAGGTCCAGTAAAAACACCCTCGCTTTTTTTTTTTTTTTTTTTTTTTGAATCATAAAAATAAAAACACCCTCACTTAAATGCAAGTTTTGGCCCTTTTGGGGTTGTGATTGGCTTGACTTGATTAGTATGAGGTGGTAAGTTATGTGGGTACACTACAACACCCAGAGAAATGACAAATTTTATTGAGAATCCTTCCAAAAGGATAGAAAAGTTGCAGTCTTTTGTTGTTAATACTGCAATGGGTATACGATATCTTCGTATAAAGGCAATCAAAAGCAATCAAACTCTTGTGCATTAGGACAAGGTTGCCAATGGCTATCCATTTTTGGTGAGAAAAAACGTAAGACTGTTGGTATTATAACTACATCATCATCTTATCACTTGGTTCTCGTATGGCATATGAAACAGTGGATTGAAATCCTTTGCATTCTACTTCCACAGTCTTTTCATTGCTAGTATGTAAAAACATGATCATTGTTGGTGCAAAATTTTGAATGTGATGGAAGAATATAAAAACATAAAATAATTAGGATTACTTCCAGGCGCGTTATAACGTCACTTTCCTTAATACGATATTGGCTCCTATCAATTTTGTCGAATATGATATTACCCACGAATCCTCCTCCAAGATACAATGAAACCCAGTTTAAAGATGATTGTTTAACTGCATTATTCATAAATAAAATCAGATTCTTAATACATTTGGATTTTGTAATCCACTGAATAAAAGAGGAAAATAACAATATTAATTCTTAGAGAGAAAATTCATGGAATTCTTACTCCTATTTTGCCTTATAGGCATGAGTTTGTGTCATTTGGATCAAAAAATCACATCCTTTAAATCCAATACTTACAATCCACTGCTTAAACAAAAAATCACATCTTTCTATTAATTCATATAAACAAAATATACATTTAATATATACACATATATTATGAAAATATTCCAACAATCCCTCACCATTTTCAAAATATATGAAAATAACAACTTGGTTGAATTGGGAAAATTAATGCATAAATGAGTGTATATTACAATTTGAACAATTTACTTAATGAAAATATATCAAAATTAATCAAGATAACATAATAGACTTATCTAATGATCTTATACGATTAATTGGACACGTCTCATACATAAATTTCCTTCTCCTCAGATAATTCAAAAAGCTGACATTTGAATTGGCCATATATCTATATCTCATTTCATGAACGCACTAGAGTCCAGCCTTTGGACTAGTAGGCAGGGGCTGTTTGGGAACATGGGTTGAAGGCTATTATAGCCTAATTTTGAAAATCAGCCCAAAAGTCACCGACTGTAGCAACTTTTCTTGATTTTCAAAAAAAAAAAAAAAAAAAAAGGAAAATAGGGCCTGCGGCAGACAGTGTAGGCACAGCCTACACTGTCAACATTCGGAAAAGGCTACATCAATGGCAAATTTACCATTTTGCCCCTTTATATTAATTTAAAAAATAAAAAGGTAGGGATAAATTAGTCATTTTAAATTTAAACACCATTTCAACACAATTTCCAATACAACAACTCAACTAAAATAGCCTCCCATCTTCCCAAACACAAAACTAAAATAACCTACTAAAATAGCTAAAAAGCCAAATAGCCTCCTAAAATAGCCACTTCCCAAACGAGGCCTGAGAGTACCGTGTAATTAGGTTCATTCAACTTAGGTCTATTTTGGGAAGTGGGTTATAATCCACTTTCCAGATTATAACCCACTTCCTCTTTCACAAAAAAGTTGCTTATAAGCTGCTTATAAGTAGCTTTTCACCAAAAAGCTGATTATAATCATCTTCCCAAAATAACCCTTAATGACTTCGGTCTTGCTTGGTTCCTTCAGATTATCTTTTTTATTTTTTTGAGAAGATGGAACTCGTTTCTACCGTCAAGGTAGTAAGTCCATAACCCACCAGTAAATGTTTCTTCTATTTAACTATATGATTACAAAATTTAAAATATTAAGATACTAACTCATAAACAAATCTACATAATTGAAAATTCTAAGTTAAATACATCATAATCATCAAAGTAAATGTAAAAAAAAAAAGTTAGTCACGGTCATACTAAAAATATTTATATAATCAGAACATTTATTTAAATATCTACTTTGTTTGAAGATGAAGAATTAACCAATAAGAAAAATACGTCATAAATATAATCATAACACTAACTCAAAAATGTGAACCACTTATTTATTTCATTGGTCCAAAGTGATTCTGAGGTAACCCATAATTAGATCACTTTAACAGTCATGGATTCTATCAGCACCTAAAAAATAATTTAGTATGCTTAATTTTTTAGTACTCTCTATTAAATTATTTAAGGGTATAATTTACTCTCAACATACGTTATATTTTTCACAAATTATTCTTTAAGATAAAATTATAAGTTGTGATATAACCAAATAATAAACAAATCAAAAATCTCAAATTACATCACTTTGAAAAACTTTTTCAAAAGCCCTTAAACAAATTTCTCATTACAGGGAATGACAGCATACAAAATTCTCATTCATTTTCTTCACATAAAGGAAATAACGGCACCGGCAAAAGAGAACAAGGTTCGGCAAGCCCTCAACCCTCGTATTATGTGGGTTCATTTTCCTGAAAAATTATGAATTAGATTTTCTGCAGCCATGAAGCTGCAGTTTTTGGAGAAATTCTATACTCTTATTTTCTTTTTTGTACACCCTCTTGTGTTGTCCCACTTGAAGGAAATGACAGACATTGTTTGTCATTTTGGAAATACTTCACAAAGTGTTCTGATCGTCTGGTTTGGTGTGCATGAATTAAGATTGGTATTGAAGTCCTAATAGTATGTCTATTGAAGTGGCTTTGAAGAAGGAATCGTGTGGTTTGGTGTGAAGAAGAAGATGTAGAGAAAATAATTGAAATTTAGAGAAGCAAATGAAAAGACTTGAAGAATATGTATAAGCGCTTAGGGTGTACCATAAGGAAAAAAATATTTTATTTTAGAATTTAATTTGTATTGTCCTTATTAGTAAATTTACATAATAGTGTAATAGGAACTAAAATTTTAAAAGAGTAGTGCTATTTACACCCACCTTTTTTCTTAGGACCCCCATCTTTATTATTTTTTATTTTTTAATTCCAATTTTGTCCAAACATGAAGTTTCAAATTTACCCTCATTCCTAATCTTCTAACCCTAATTTTTCAAACCCTAGATCACCTCCGGCTGCAACATTTTTCCTTCGGTGACCTTCAACCACTCTACTGCACCACTGTTGCTGCTGCTCCTCTGTCGTCACTGTCGCTACCTTTCTAATAGAACTCCGCCGAAACCACCAACACCCCCCCCCCCAAAAAAAAAAAGAACCAGTGGCGGCGAGACAATCCACCTTTCCTTCGGCAGCTCCTACCCTCACCGCAGCAACCCTAATATTCTCCTCCAGCAGCTCCTTCTTTTTTCTCTATCTATTGTACAGTCTAAAGGCAATCGATTTCGGAGATTGCGGACGTGATTGCAATAGCTAGGGTGGTGCTTGCACCTATTTTTGTTAAGTTCATGTCAATAGGTGGATTAACTAGATGGTAACACATGGTAAAGTCAAAATGAGAGTTTTTCATCAATCAAAGGGATAAATGGCATTAGAGGGGTTAATCATGTGCATTGGATGGCTCAGAAGATGGGGTAGTTATCAGGCTAAGTCATGGACTTAGTGGGTTGCTTGCAGAAATGATCATGTGTAGAATGAAGGTTGGGCTCTGTCGATGGGATACCCAAAATGTTGAGGAACATGTGGTAACACGAAATGGAGATGGTTCGACAGATAAAGTTGAAGACTTGAAAGTGAGAGATCAGTTACAGAAACTGTTAAGGCAGTGGCATTTGCATGTTCAGAGTCATGCAATCATGAGCCAAGAAAGAAGGAGGGATTATAAAACCTAGGAGAATGACAAGAGGAGGGACATCAACAACACAATAACACTTGGTTTTAGACTTAGTTTGTATCTATGAGTAGTTTCGATCAGTTTAGAGGTAGTTTATTTTGTAACTTGTACTTTGTAACTTTGTGAACTTTGGTAGTTTCATTTTGAAATTACTCTTTGTTTACTTCATTTCTCTTGTCGATGGTAATTTGTTCCAAAGAAGTCCTTGTATCTTCAAGGCAATTTGAATCAAGTACACAGTCACTTGATCTGTTTGGTTGTATTGTTTGTTTAAATTATCGTTTGAGACTGTCGATTTGCGGTTAGTATAATTTTTACTAGCAATTTTTGGTACACCCAGTGGGACAGCATCATAATTTGGGACAATGGTTAAGGTGAAAAAGCAAAATGATAAGGATATGGAGAAGAGGCCTGTTGAGTTTGAAAAGGAAGAGGTAGACTATGACTTGTTCTTAGCCGATGGTGATGGTGCTTAACATGTAAGCCAGGAAGTGGCTCCAAAAGGCCAGACAAGTGGCTATGCTAAAATCCCTACAGGAGTTTTGGTTGCACAGCTGAGAGAAGCTATGGCAAACTAGTCACTTGAAGAGAACCAAATTCTTTTGGGAGAAGTCAGGAGTGTGATGAATGGTCTATCAATGGGACATTCAAGCCAAGTTGAAGTGAAGGCACAAAAGATGTCTTTAAATGCTAGAGGTGTGCATCTAGTACCACCGGTTAGAGTACCACAACAATCTCTTGGGAAGCCCATGTCCTTCTATAGGGACCCAACTATTGAGGAGAGAATGCAAAAGGTATTTTAAACTCCAAATTTCAAAATTTAGGAAATTAACCTCAGACTGGACATGAGGGGGCAATGTAGGCCTCATGCTTTTTCTAATCCTCTATATGGTCAAAAGGGGTTGGAAAATAAGAACTTGTTTAACACTGAATTTTATAATCATCAGAACGTAAGGCCAAGAAACAATCCTATTTTTGAAAATTATAATCAAGGTTTTGAAAACCAACATGTTAGGTTTGATGAGGTTTAAAATATGGGTTATGGGAACCAAAAGTTTAATAATTTTGAAAATGCTGGGGCTTATCATGAAATGAATAAGCCTGAAATGTATTATGACCTATTTGGAAATGGCCCAAGGTCAAGAGGATCGGGACCACCTATGATAGATTTAAATTTTGACAAACAAGATCAATTTGAAAATAATCTTAATAATTATGGCCCTAGGGAGCAAAATGCCTTTAATCACATTGATAGTTTTCAAAAAGATCAGATTATACAAATTGTCCAAGACCTTTACGATCCAAGTGTGTGAAGGTCTAAGAGGCCAAGGTTCAGAAAATCTTATCCTCAACGGGTTGATGAAGAACCCTTTCCTAGGAACTACAGAGTTCCTGAATTTTCTTTGTTTAATGGTGAGGAAAGTCAGTCAACAATTTAACATATAGGGAGGTTTACCTTACAATGTAGAGAAGTAGGAAACAATGATGTATTAAAAATGAGATTGTTTCCACATTCTTTGTCAAGAACTGCTTTTAACTAGTTCATAAATCTTCCTACTAATTCTGTTCATATTTGGTTGGAAATGGAGAATCAGTTTCATACCCAATGTTATAGAACTGAACTAGAAGTAACTTTTGTTGATTTATTTGAGTTAAGACGCAAAATTTCTGAAAGTACAGAACACTTTATTGATCAGTTTAAAAGGGCAAAGAATAGGTGTAGAATGTATATGCCTGAGACTGAAATTGTGAGCATGACTCAAAGTGGGCTAGAGTTTGAATAAATGAAAAAGTTTGAAGGAATGGAGTTTAGAGACCTATTTGAGTGGTCATCTAGGGCAACTAGGTATGAGTCTATACTTAGAGAAGATAAGCATCGAAATGAAAGTTCATATGGAACTTATTTTCAAGAAGTGGACTTGGAAACAGAAATTGATATGGATGTGGCATAAGTTGTTGGCAAGACACCCGTGGTTTGTGGGACTATAAGGAAAGTAGACAAACTAGTGAATATGCCAGCAACCCATCCAACTAAAAGAAATGCAAACACTGTCTTTAGGCAACATTCTTTTGATTTGTCTAAGGCTCGTGCTCTTTTTGATGAACTGTTAGCTAGTAAGTTTTTAACTTTATCTCCTGGATATGTGATTCCAAAAGAACAAGATAGGGTAGAGAAAGAGTATTGTAAATGGCATAATACTTTTAGAAATTCTACTAATAATTGTGTGACTTTTTGAAATTATATGCAGGATTTAATCTTGAAGGGGTTGCTGAAGTGTGCAAAAAAAAAAGAGAAAAAGGTGATGGTTGTGGATAACAATCCTTTTCCAGAGATGGCATCAATTCATATGGTGATGGCCAACATTAAAAGAAAGGCCTCAAATCCAAGTTTGTTGCTAATAGATTTATAAAGAATCCATAAGGAGAAACTAGAGAAAGGAAAGAAAATGGTAGATGAAGACAAATTTGTATGTTCAAGGTGTGGAATTGAGAAAGAGAAATTGCAAGCAATCCTTGCTGACATGTTGAAGGAAAGTATGAAGGACTATGGTTTAAGGTTCAATACCTTGGGAGGAGGTGACCTCCAGATCTTCAATGGAGATAGATTGTTGTATGATGGACAAGATTCTGGCATCTTTGGGCCCGTCGACCGATTATATAGAGGTAGGGATGGTCCATTTCTGTTTAAGTGGGAACCAGTTTATCCTTATCTTCGTGGTACTAAAGGAGTTAGAGCAAGAATGAAGCAATTGAAAAATCAGAGGCCATCGAGTGGCCATGGCCATGTTTTGAGGCCAGTTTTAGTGCTAAGACAATTGTAGAGGCCATATATTGGCCAAGTTTAGAGGTTAATGGTTGAAGTGGGTCAGTTTAGGCCAAGTCAATTCCATGGTTAAGGAGTAAGATTTCCACATGCTTATCCACTAGCTCATCCAAGAATGGTGCAACGACCAATTCCTACACATGTTGGTTGGCAAGGTGTTTTGTATCCCAAATTCCCTTTGTCATGTTGGAGACCTATGGGCCCAACCAGAACACGAAGGAAGTAAAGGCAGTACCATGCCAGATTTTCAACAAAAGAAGGTGATAGTCCGAAGAGAGATGATCAGAATAACTTGATTTGGGTAAGGGAAAAAGAAAAGGAAGAAGTTGGTGAGACAAGTAAGACAGAGAAAGTGATGAGTAAAACACCTAAGAAGATGCTAGGCAATTGGAAGAAATTTCTAAGGCTCTCCTTTCTGATGAGGAGAGTAGGGTAGATGAGGAAATGGTTGATAAAGATGTAAAGATGGCAAGAAAGTTAGAGGAAGTTCTTGTTGACAGTAAAGAGGATGCAAAGTTAGAGAGTTCTGGGGACTTTGGTGAGAAGTTAGCAGCAATTAGGTTTGGATCTCTATCTCGAAACATATAGTATAACATGATCTTAGCTTTGCCTAAGAAGTTTGAGGCAAAACTTAGACAATTGAAGCAACTTGAAGGGGATGTAGAAGACTTGTCTGAGCTTGTTGTGATGGTAATAGAAGTGAGTAAGTCAATGGAGGAAGTTGGTAAATCCATCTAAGAGGTAAAAACTTGTAATGGTGAGAAGGTGATGCTTTAGTCACCCAAACCTGAAGTGGTGAAACACGTAAGGCCTTTCTATGTGAATGCCTTTTTGAATAGGTGTCCACTAAGAGAAGTCTTGATTGATAATGGGGCAGTTGTAAACATTTTGCCAACTAGGACTTTCGGTGTGATTTGTGTGCCAGTAGATGATTTAATTCCTATTGATGTTTCCATGAGTGATTTTTCAGGTGGTTCTTTTGACACAAAAAGAGTGATTGCCCTACAACTGCAAATAGGAGATAGGATGATAGGGGCCACATTTTTTTGTAATTGATTTCACCTCAAACTATAATTTGTTTGGATTCATTCCTTCATCCCTACACCAAGGCCTTATTTTTTTGATAGTAGAAGGTCAAGAAGGAAAATGCATAAAGGTCTTTTGGGGAAAGGTAAATCCTTTTAAAGATAATGTCCATTATGCGGAGGCTATGTTGTAGCCTGAAGAGTTTAGCCCTGTGGTGTTGGAAAATGAAGAATTGAAATTCAAGGGGAATTGGATTGACTTATAACCAATTCGAGAAAATTATTGAAGAAGGATTTCGACAGATGAGCCAGGAAGTGGACAAGCGAAGTGTCTTGATGACCAAGCCTGTAGATGAAGTGCTGATTGAAAACATTACTAATGAAGATGAAAATGATTGAAAGTGAGTTTGATTTAGTTGTATTTAGAAGTACTTTTATTAGTCTTTTTTTTTTTTTAATTATATTTCTTCTTAGAAAAAAAGTTAGGCAGTTATTGCCCCACTGTTTTTGGGCAGAGTATGTAGTAGATGATAACCCTCTAGACTATAAAGAGGTGCAATATGAAAACTTGAAGGCAGCTCCTGCAAAGCTTGATGATATCAAGGCTGATGTGCAGAATCCTTTAGCGGAGTTTAATTTAGGAAATGAGGCCTGTAAGAGGCCTATCTTTGTAATTGCTTCACTATCTAATGAATGTAAAGTCAAGTTAGTTAGCTTGATTTCAGATTATTCTAATTGTTTTGCTTGGAGTTATGATTAGATGCCTGGTTTAGACAGTTCTTTAGTTGAACATAAACTCCCAATTAAGCCAAATTATGTGCCACATAAGCAACCTCCTAGGAGAATGACAAGTGAAGTCACTTTTATGGTGAAAGATGAAATTGAAAGGCTTTTAAAAGCTGGGTTTATTAGAATAGCCAGATATGTGTTGTGGTTGTCTAATATAGTTCTAGCCCCTAAAAAGAATGGCATGATAATGGTGTATTAATTTTAGAAATTTGAATATGTCCACACCTAGGGATGAATATCTTGTGCCAGTTGTAAATTTGTTAGTTGATTCAGTTGCAAGGCATAAGATTTTGTCATTCATAGATGGACATGCTGGCTACAATCAAATCTTTCTTAACTTAGATGACGTTCATAAAACTAAATTCAGATGCCCAAGGGACTTGGGAACTTTTGAATGGGTAGTTATGCCTTTTGGGCTTAAGAATGCAGAAGCCACTTGTCAAAGGAATGAACTTTATCTTTCATGATTTGATTGGGAAGTTTTTGGAGGTTTATATTGATGATGTGGCCATCAAGTCAATGAATTTGATGAGCATTTGGATCATTTTCGACAAGTCTTCCAAAGGATGAGGACCTATCAGTTAGAGATGAATCCCTTGAAATGTGCTTTTGGGGTTTTTGCTGGTAAATTTTTTATTTTTTAGTTCACCAGAAGGGAAAAGATATGGATTTAAACGAGACCAAGGCCGTTAAGGCAGCTCAACCCCCATTTAACAAAAATGTGACAACCCCAATATGCATATTATAATTATATTTATTTAATTGTGTATGATTTTTAAGTTGTGCTATGTGCTATGTGATTAATTTGTGCATATTTGCTTGATTTGAAAACTATTTTTTGACAAGATAAATAGACTAATTGGAATATTTAGAACCATTTGGAAATTTTAATTAAAATTTGATTCAGTCAAAATTAAGCCTTGTTTAATTTGTTATGAGCTTTGATTAATTAGCCTAATGACCTAATTAGCACTTATGCTAACCACATGATATATATGTATTATAAGAAGGTTTTGAGCCCATCTTTTGAGTTCATTTTGCTAAGAGAATTCTAGTAGAGAGAGAGAGAGAGAGAGAGAGAGAGAGAGAGAGAGAGAGAGAGAGAGAGAGAGGCTTGATTTTGAGAAATTGAAGGGAGAAACTCAAAGTTTTGCAAGAATTTAGCAAATTCAAGGCTCTAGGTAAGGGTTTGACCGCTAATTCTTGAAGATGATTCATCTTAGAGTTGTATTCATGGAGTAATAAGGATCATTTGTATGTGTTTTGTAAAAGATTGTCAAAAAGATGATGAAAATCAAAATAGCTCTACATGCATGCATGATTTTGTCATGTTTTACAATTTTTGAGTTTGAATTCTATTATCCATGTTGAATTGGAAGCTAATTTGCACATGCATCATTGATTTCTAAAGCTTCAAGAGTTTTACTTCATGAATTTGAGAGTGAAGTTCATATTTTGAAGAGTATAAGAGAAAAGAGTTTGAAAATCTCACATGCATGAAGGTTTTGATCTCAATTTTGCTAAATTGATGAGTTTTGAGCAAAGGGTTTGCAAATGATTATGTATTTATGTTTATTGAAGAGTTTTCATGCTTAAAGAACAAGCCATGCATGAATTTTTCTTTTGCATTGGTGCTTAAAAGCTCAATCTTTCAGTTTTGAAATCTAGAATTTGTGTAGCCCACTAGAGCAACCTAGTGGTGGCTCGAGCAAACATTGCAATCTTCCAGCATTTTGGCAGATGTCACAGCCCGAACCCGCCCTAGAGGTTTAGGTCATGACCGACTAGTAATCCTAGATTACCGTTAGCCTCTACCACAAAATCGAATCATATAATTATAAATGGGGCTTAGCATGAGCTATAAGAAAATATCCATTGAGCGGTACTTACATGTGTCACGACCCGAACCCATCCCTAGAGGTTTAGGCCGTAACTGGCCAGTAATCCCAGATTACCTTCGGCCTCAATGGCAAAACATTTAATTAAAAATAATAACGGGGCACTGTGTAGACACCCCATTTTTGACCGACCTCAAGATTTACACGTCATCGCTTGTGCACTCGATGGTTACAATTGCATGTGTTCGCTTTGAGTGCCCGAAGTCCTCAGTGGAACACCCTAACTTTGAGCCTTTAAAGCTTGTCCATTTTGTGTTGTGTTTTGGACCAAAAGCTTGGTGTTTCGAGTCTGGAACTTTTGGTGACCTGTCGGCCACCACCATAGGATATCGGCCATGGCTCATGGTTGTTGCCCATTGGTGTGGTGTGGCCGACAGCCACCAGTGTCTTTTTCCAGATATTTGTTGACAGCTGTGCCAGCTGTTAGCACATTGAGCTGCATCTCCCTACATGTGTATGGTAGAATGTTTCTAAGCTCAAGGCTTGTTTTTCTATATGTAGGGGGGTTCCTCCCTCATTTTTGAGGGTTAGCAATTTTGGAACAAAATTCTCTATCTCTCTCTTTACATTTCTCTCCCTCTCTAGCAATTTTGTGCATAGTTGCTTGGATACACTCCACTTTTGTCTATCAGCCCTTAACCAAAGTTGCTTATCTTTGGGCTGAGGTAGCTTCAGACCCACTTTGAGCTCTAGAAGGTGGTCTTGGCTTGGTTTGTTGCCTCATTTGTGCCTTCCTTTCAAGAGGTATAACACTCTCCTTTTATACTTGTTTTTGCACACTTGCTTTGCCATCTTTTTCAACTATTTTGGAGCTGGTTTTGAACTGTCAAAAGCTCTATTTTTGTGGCCTAAAGGTGGTTGTTTAAGGCCATTTTCAATTAAGGGGTGGTTCACCCTTCTTGCTTCTTTGTTTGTAAAGCTTTTGTACCTTTGTTCACCACTTTCAAACCAACTTTTTTGGGCCTTTTAACCACAGAGTTTTAAAGGTTTTTCAGTAGCAAAAAAAATCATTTTGAAGTCTAAATTTGGAGGGGTTAGCCTCCCCTCCTTATGTCATTTTGCATGCCTAGTTAGCCCCATGTATTAGTTTAATGTTTTAGCTTTTTGTGGCTCAAGTCCAGCATGATTTGAACTTTGTTTTGAGCTATTTTGCCACTGCTTTGGCTATTTGGTACTTTTGAGTCTTGTATTGCATGCTTGTAGTGTTAGTCCTTTCACTAGCTTTGTGTTTTAAGGCTTTAACCACCATTGGTTTGAGTTGATTGCATGTTTTAGTGTTTTTTCTCACCTAATTTCAGCACTTATAATCTCTGCAATCTCCCTCATTTCTTCACTTTTTTATTTGCTTTGAGGGTTGTTTCAACCTTAGGGTTGTTTAAGCTTGAGATTGAGGCTCATGCTTAATGGTTTAATCCTCCTTTGAGAGTTCATCACCAATGACATGAAGCTTCTTTCATGCCTTAAACTATCCATTGGTTGACACTTCTTTCATCTTAGAAGACACTCACCAATGGACAAATTGATTAATGAATGAGTTGGTAACTAAAATGTGTAAATAAAATTGGCAAGTAAAAGCGGCAAGATAAGCATCTCTTTGTGTTGCATTGCATGTATTCAAATCAGATGTTAGTTTGAACATAAGAAAAATGGGACATTTCATACTCAAAAGTGATGAAATGTGCCATTTTCCTAGGTCTCCATTGCCTTTGATCATGCATGATGGATTGATAGTCATTTTGGTCTCATTTTGCATTTATTAAACTTGCACAATTGGTTTCACAAGCCATCATTGTAGACACCCCATTTTTGACCGTCCTCAAGACTTGCACGTCACCGTTGGAACACTCGGTGATTATCCATGCTTGTGTTCGTTTGGAGTCCCCGGAGTTCTCGGCTCGCGCGCCTTGCCTCAGGACCTCCGAACTCGACCGTTTTGTGTTCGATTTTGCACCAAACACTTGTGTTTTGCCTTGGAAAGGCAGGGAATGCTTTGTGAGGCATCCCCACACACCACCGGCACTAGCTAGAGGCCACCGGTTGGTTGTTGTTGCCACCGGCACTATATTGTGCCGGTCGGCACTATTTTGTGCCGGTCGGCACTTGTTTTGGCAAAATGACCATTTTGCCCTGCCGACCACTGTACAGCTGCTTTATGAGATATTTTTAGACAGCTGTATGGCTTTAGCCTCCCCTCCATACACGTGTATGGAGGGATGCCCTCCTTGTAAGCTTGTTTGACAAGCTTTACAAGATTGATGCCTATAAGAGAAGGCCTTCTCTCTTGGCTCAAGGGTTAGAAGAGTTTTTGTGAGGGAGGTGAGAGGGAGCTCTGGTTTTAGGTTAGAAGTTTTATATCTATCCTATATCTATACTTCTCTCTTGTTTGTGTCATTAGGTCTTTGTGCCTTACTTTTGCACATCAACACCTAGTATTTCACCTTCTCTTGGTTACAGAGGTCCTAAGAGGTTGTTCTTGGTGTTCTTGGCTGGATTCAAGCAAAAGAAGGCAACAACATCAACTCTTGTGAAGGTGGTCAACAAGGGTGAGAAACTAGCTCTTTTTACCCCATTCTTGCACCTTGTTTTTACCTAGTTTAGAACTGTTTTTGTGCTTAGTGATTAACACATAAAAGTTCTGTTTTTTAACCCTCTTCATTGTTTATTAAGAGTGTTTGGTGGTTTGGGTAGGTTTGACCACCCTTAGGCCTTGAAAAGGCCACTTTTTGTGCTATTTTGTTGAGATCCGAGATTTTTGTGCTTGGGCCTCTTCACCACTGAAATCTTGAGGGATTTCAGTGGTGGAGATGGTGCCATAAAGTCTCCAAAAGGGGAGGGCCACCCCCTCTCCTTAATGTCCTTGAAAAGGGCAAGTTTTGGCCTCCAAAGGAGCACCGTGTTTGGTTGTGTTTTGAGCATGTCTTGGCTGTTTTTCATGCTTATATTGCCATGATATAACATGTTTCTAAGTTGGTTTAGGTCCCTTATGCATGCCTTGCATAGTTGCTTTGTAATGCCATAATAGTCCCTTAACATGTCTAGGTTGTGTGCCTCTATTTCTAGCATGTTTTAGGCTTAGATCCATGAAGCTTGTATGCTTATTTTGCCATGCGTGAGGTCTGTCCATGCTTGTTTTGGTCGGCCATGACTTGCATCACATAGCTCCTTTGTATTTGGCTTGTTGGCCTTAAGAGCATGAGTGTGTAGCATGCCTTGCTTGCTTCATTTTTGACGGTTTGGAACCATTTTGCATGCTATTTCAGTCCTTCATACATGTTCGTTTGATTGCTTAGCATGCCTCTTTAATGCTTTAAGAGTATGTGTTAAATGCTCCATGTTTTGGCTTTAATGCATGCCTTTGGATTCATGTCATCTAGATGCCATCTAGGTGGTCCTTTAGGCTTAGTTTTATGTGTTAAAACTCTGTTTTTAAGTGTTTAAGTATTGCCATGTGTGGTTGTGCTAAGTGTGGTTCAAAGCCTCATTGATTTGCTTTGAACCTTAGACCATTTGCATGCTTTGTTTGGCTTGTTTTGTTGCATGATTCGGCATCATGTTTTGCATGAATTTCAGAGCTTTTCATGTATGCTAATAGTCCATGTTTGTGCCTCTTAGATGTGTTTGAGAGTTGCTTAATTGTGCTTAAGCGTTGGTGCCTTAACTTGTGCATGTGTGCATATGTGTTTGGCCCTCTTGACTTAGCATTTTGGCCACTGATTTTAGGACTATTTGAGTTGCCTAATTCATGTATAAGACCATCCTTCCATTGGTTTGCATGCTTACCTTGCATGCTTGCTTGAACCCTTTGCATGAACATATTGCATAGTCCATGTTGCGTGCCTAGTTGACATGTTTAGGGTTGCATTTGTATTGTGCATGTTTGGCCTCTTGAGGTGAAGTATGATGGAGGTTGAGCACCTTTGTTTGCTTGTTTGCATTGCATGCATTTGAAATCAAAGTTGCATTCTTGGTTCTTAGGGCCATCATGCATGGAAATGCGCGATTGGTGGTCCGGGAATCGAGGCACATGCCCCTTTGAGTCACTAACATGATAAGGGGTGTGTTTGGTGCATAAATGGCTTGAATTATATTGTCATGCATAGATTTCCCCTCTGCTGCTGTGAGTTGCAGGTTCTGCAGGCATTCAGTGCCGGCCGGCACTATTTAGTGCCGACCGGCAGTCAACAAACAGCCGATGGCTTCTTTTTGTGCCGGTGGCCTCCTCCTTCAGCCGGTGGTGTCCTACCCCAGCCGGTGGTGATCCCCAGTGCCCTGAGAGGCACTCCTGGGACTTTGGCAATTTTCTGAGGAGGAGAGCAGAGGAAACAGAGGCAATCCGTGCATGGCAGTGCGGTTCCGAGCCAGTCCCGAGCGCATGCTGCATTTGGCCCTCATCCCGAGGCGGTTTACTGTTTAATTAGATTAATTAATTTATCTGATTAATTTAGTTAATTTGTAATAATTAATTAGCTTGCGTAGTTAATTAAATTGTATATTCTTTCGGTCCCTCCGAGTGAGGGCGTATCTGTAATAAGTGTGTGTGAGTGGATGTATGTCTTCCAATCCCCACTTCTTTCTTCCCTTTTGTTTACCTGCTTACGATGGTAGGTTAGGGAACATTTAAATTAGCATACCTTATGCAATGCATGCGTGCATTCATGTATTTGTTTACATGCACCGGGCTCGGTACATCATACAAACTGCATCGTACTTTCGATTTCCAAATTGAATACGTGCTACTCGCGCATTTCATGTGCCATATTTAGGGTTAGCCGAGCCTACTCTAGATTGCATCTATGTCTGTGTTGCATTAGCCACTTAACATGAACTAGGTCATGCATGTTTTGCTAACCAGTCTCTTGTTTTTGGCACGGAGTACGATGTAAGTTTTTATGCTTTAGCATGTCGCATGCGTGTGAACGTTTGCCATGACAGTATGCTTGCTATGCGGCTAAATGCTTACGTGATAAATTGCTTGAATGCCTGTGGGTGGAGGTTGGATTGCGTGAGTTGGAACAACTCATTGAAACCCGTATTTTAGTCTACTTTCGAGTAGCAAAAACCAACACGTTTTTCGAGACAAAACGGATATGCAATGTTTATTTCCAAGTTAGGCAATCTAGTCTATACTTGTTTGCTGTGCGCATAACATAGTAATTCTAGGCTAATAACCGGAATAAGAATTCATAACGTTTTCAAAAAAGGATATCATGGTTAGTAGAGGCCGGTCTTCGGACCGGGCGAGAGGGGGTGCTCATAGATGACCTTCCCCAATCGTACCCAAGCTCCCGAGCCAAGTCACTTTGGTGATGACGGACACGTGGCCTTCGGCACCGAGTCAGGGTTTCCTAAATTTCCCATTAAAAAAAAATATTTAGGTGGCGACTCTGTATCTGGCAAAGCAGTCCATGTTTTGGCACTTCTTTTCTAAAAATCTGTTTTTCTCAAAACGATTTGCCAGATTTGGACTCTTTGGTTCAAGATTAAGAACCGTGACATTTGAGTCCTTCGAACTGTAGTGACCCAATATCGAACCAGAACCGGCCGGGGGGGGGGATTCGCACTCCTCTCCCCGGGATGCGTTCGGGGACGTCTACAGTTTCTGGCGACTCTGCTGGGGATTATTAGAGAGCTTGACTCGAACTCGTGATATCTTGTTTTGATTACACATATGTGTTTCTTTGCATTGCATGTGCATTGGTGCGCCTTGGACACCGTGTTGGCCATCTGCTATTCCTGAGCGATTTGCCGGAGGCTTGTCTTGTCAAGGCATGTCCGTAAGGCTGACCGGTTGCGGGCTCTGCCAGTATGGGAACACAAACCCCGGTTTTACCGGGGCACCCTTTTCGACCATTCGACCTAGTGCATATTCGGATCCATAGTGACCATCCCAAACTAGGACAGGTTGCTTACCCGATATAGGTTGTTTGAAACCGCTGCGTGCGTAGTGAAACCCTAGCTCCTGACAAAATAGGATAGGGAAACCCTACCCCAATATAGGGGTGTTTTGGTTCTCATTTATCTGCTATGTGCTTCTAGAGTGTATCTCTACAGGAAAGTACATGTCAGTTTACCAGTGCGAGTATCCGGCCCGAAGGGCACCAGTATCAGTGTTGTTGAGGAACCAGTTGTATCTGCGGGTATCAGTTCAGTTCTGGGAGCAGTGATTCTGGGGAACAATAATCAGTAGTAGAGATCAGATGTTTGACTGCGTCTGTGTTTGATCTGTTTTGGGCTGAAATGCTGTCCGTTTTTCCTTTCAGTTCAGAAGAGATAGTGGTTATGACAGTCGCGTTGGATC
Organism: Camellia granthamiana; assembly: GCA_036172215.1. Taxonomy (NCBI): domain Eukaryota; kingdom Viridiplantae; phylum Streptophyta; class Magnoliopsida; order Ericales; family Theaceae; genus Camellia; species Camellia granthamiana. Next base: position 44,217,468 of record CM069904.1, read on the forward strand.
AAGGGATCACCCTACAGAGTGAGGCCGGCGTAGATATGCCGCATCCTCCTAGGTCGCCTGCTACACACCCAATCTGGGTCCCCCAGTTCTATCAGGCTCGCGAGCCCACTACATTCGAGTTAATAGGGATGATAGGTGATCTCCAAAGATCTGTGGCAGATCTCGCTTACGGGATGTCAGGCTCGCCACCGGTTGCACCGTATGCCGGAAATTTTGAGCCCCAAGAGCCCCCGCTACTGGGGCGGATTGTGATCGAGCTTAATCAGCCGGAGATGGCCTCCACATACAACAGTGATGTACCAGTACCAACCCAAACCTCTCATCAGGCTGAGGCTAGAGGTAAAAATGTGGCAAAGGCAGACGCCGACCCCATGGGACAGCTGCTGTGGGCAGTTGAGGCTTTAAAAGCCGGGGGGATGAGCAAACAACAGGTATCTGCGATGACAACCAAAATTGTGAAGGATGCTTTTCCCACTCTACCTGAGGGTAGTTCGAGCCAGTCAGAAAATCGGGATAGACCCCGTTATGTTGAAACAGTTTCTCTCACTCCCAACCCCGTACCTGGGAAGGATCAGAAATTCAAGCCCGCACCTGCCGATCCGTTCGCCAGCACATCTAGCAGGAGCACTCAGGCTTCAAAGTACCAGCCCCGGGGGCGCAGGGTCTTCCATCCTCTCTACATGCCTTTGTCTAGGGCACTTCTGATTTTGGCCAAAAAGGGGCATCTTACACCCCTCGAGCCTAGGCCACTCCCCAAACCCCTTCCAGCAGGACATGATGCCACTCAGTACTGTGCGTACCACCAGCAATCTGGCCACTCCACCGATAACTGCTTTCGCCTCCGCCACGAGGTGCAGGATCTGATTGACAACGAGGTTATCCTCCCACCCACCTCAGCTAAATCAGTCACTACCCAGTTATTGGATTTTGAGGACACCGATACTGCGAGTATGTAATTGGGATTCAACCGCCTGCGGGCAGCGCCTCGAGTTTTTGATGTGGCGTCTGGCACGCATTTTTGAGCATCCGCGAATGCTACTTTTGTAAATCCTGGCTTGGGTGCCGAGTCAGTCTTTTGCTTTGTTTTGAGTCTGTCTCTGTCTTGAGTCAGTCCTTTTTGCTTAAGGGTCTGTCTTGTTGTAACGAGTCAGTCCCTCTTTTGTATAGAATACCAGGTGACTCCAGGGTTGTTGCCTCAAGCACCGTTTTGTTTTGTAATTACTTCTTTTTTTTTGCTTTCTTTTTGGGTCTACCTCTGCTGTGGAGCCAGTTTACATCCGGGGAACCTGAATGAAATAGCCGCGGCTATCATGTTCCCGTACTATCTGTGTTGGGCTAGTTGTGCCAGAGAATTCGAATGGGGTGACAGCGCATTCCACCCGCTCTTGTATGCCCTAATAATTATTGTTTTGACCTAAGTTTTTCAAACCCTTTTGAACACTGCGGTGAAAACGAAGAGGAAGGAATTCCTCGGGATTTGCAAAACTTTGATCAAATTGAAAGAAAGAGAGGCATGCAAAGCCCTTAATGATTGAGATCATGCTTATCAGCATGAGTACTGAGAAGGACCCTGGCTTGATCCAGACTGGTTCCACACTGTCTTCAGCGCGAGCGATTTGTCGCTTTCTTTAAAACTTTCAAAAAATGTTTTGCGCGGTCCTGCGAAGACCTGTGTGGGATCGCTCTCGAGATTGCGCAGCTTAGGATCGCTCTCAGCCTCGAGACCCGACCCCTCATTTTCAAACCTTGGACCGGCATCCAGAATGTTCAATGGTCAGCTATCAATGTGAAGCCCGTGTGGCCAGACTCGAAGCAGCCCTCGATCAAGGGGCACCAAAATTGGAGCAAAAGACTAGAGTTCACCAGGAGAAGTTGGCAAAGCAACCGTGATGGGTTCTTCTGCAAAACACTGCAACAACCATTCTCCCGGAAACGGGGAGGCTTCGATTTCAAAAACCATTTGGCATGGACTCGCTACACTTTTACCCTTTGAGAGGCTCGCTGGGCCGAAAACCCAGAAGGGCGACCCAGGCAAAAGTTAGAGCAAGGAAAATATATACAAAAAGCAAAAAAAGAAGAAAAGAAAAGAAAACAAAAAAGAGCGAAAGAAAAAATGTAAGAGAAGAAAAAAGAAACCAAAAAATTGAAAAAAGAAAAAGAAAACATAGCTCGCAAGGTCGAAAACCTGCAACAGGCGCCTTGGCAAAAGTAAGAGCCTAAAAATAGTGAAGGTTAAAATACCCGAGTGTACCTTAACCGGAACTACGTAAGGCTTGATTCCCATGTTTTGGGATACGTAGGCAACTTCATCTTGAAGTCCAGCCCTTAACGCTTTCATAGCGTCTCAGTCCATGTAATGGTTTTGATTACCTATGCTTCCTCCGAATCCGATGTCTCGGTTGCAACAACTGGAGCTGCGTGATCAACTTCCTCCTGAAGTCCAACCACCAATGCTTTCAAGGTGACTGTGTCCATATATTGTTTGTGGCCGCCTTCGTCCTCTCCGTGCATGAGAATCCGGCTGCGATCAATCATCGATGAGCATGCCGCGGCATCGTCCAAGCAAGGGGCAACTTTCCGTTGCCTCATATCGCCATAAAGTTGCCCTGAGTTGCCGCCCAAACAAGGGGCAACTTTCCGTTGCCCTCTTCCCCCCCTTCAAGCAAGGGGCAATTTTCCCAAATTGCCTCCGATCCGAGGTTGCGTATCTCGAGGGTAGGTTCTGTGCTTGTTGAGCATTGACTGTTCGAGAAAATAGTTTTTGAAAATTTTTACTGAGGTTGACTATTTTCTCGAAAACTATTCCATTTTCCAAAATCGGACCATGTTTGGACCCAAAAGGAAAACTTTCAGTGCTTACAGCCTGATTTGCATGATTTTCAAATCAAAAATTGAACAAGCATGTTAATCTGACGTTCATTTTGATCAAAACTGTTTTAGAAAGAAAACAAAAAATGGTCAAAGTAATGAACTAGGGGCACAGTTTGAGCCAGGTGTTCTGTCTCTCCCTTGTCATCAACGCGCCTGCCAGGAAAGCACTTTATCTATCAGAAGAAATAGCCGTGAGCTAGCTGTATTCGGCATGAATCTGCCGCTTCCTATTCATCCATCAACCACCCTGGGGAGGGATGAAAAATGAGAGAATAAAGGATAGAGAGGTGTAAGTCAAGAGAAAAGTGAGCAAGAGGGTTTTGAGAGAAAAACCGAGCTTGAAGGCCGAGTGGCGTGAGAATCACACAAATCAGAAAGGGTGGGAAACCTGCCCGGAGGAATTGGCTCCTCAAGGTCTTTTGTTTTCAAGCACGTCCGTGTGTCGTGTCCTTTGATTTGTCGGTCTCAATTTAGCTTTGAGTCTTTTCTGAGTGTATCTCGTTGTGTTTAGGTCGTGTGCCTTTTATTTTCTTCACTTGAGTCCTTTCCACTGTGTTCAGTTGTAGGCTCGATACCCCGGTTGTGAAATCCCTTTCCCAAAGTCAATCGTTTGTGCTCAGAATGCTGTGCCATTCTCTACATTTATGCGAGGCAAGAGAAGAAAAGGAAATTTTGGGACATCCGAATGTGTTTCAACTTCAACTGTCTCAGTTTTGGTGATCCGTCTTGTCAGATTGGGCCAATTGTTCGAAGTTTGCCGTGTGCAGAATGGACCGGATATTGTATTATGAGCTGTGTGCAGATTAATCCCCAGCAGAATATGGGCTATTTGTTCAGTTTGAGCAGTGATTTGTCTGGGTTGTTTGCTGTTAGTTGGTTGGTTATCCGATTATTACAGTGCAAGTGTTCAATTTTCAGACAACAAATCGTAATCATTTACATTTGAGGTGTAATATGATGCAGTGCAATGCAAAGTACGAGGTATGTAAATAAAATACTTTTCAGATAAAAGTTTGTTTCATATCATCGTCTTTTCAAATACAAAGTCTTAAGGAAAGCAAAATCTGCCTGCGGCAGTACATAGTACTCTATCTACTAAAAAAGAGAAAAGTACAAGAAAAGAAATAAAGAGGAAAAACAGCGGAAGTCTGTAATCATCATCAATGGCCTCGCGCCGGGGGATCCATCCTCGCCCTCTTCCTGGGCAGAAGCATAGGAGCATCGTCAGAAGTGTCGCTATCGGAGCCCGAGCCTGAGCTGCTCCCCGCCTCCTCCTCAGAGGCCTCCGCCTCCGACTCACCGTCGCCTGGAACTGGAGCCCGCGAGCTACTCTCGACATGAGCGTGTCTCCCTCTGGTACGGGGGAATATCCTGCCATCCCGAGTAGAAAGGGAAGGCCCAGCCGGAGGAGCGCCGCCCACTGGCGGAATCGGAAAGGGAGGCTGAAAAATACGAAAAGCAAACGCATCAGAAAGCTATGAGCAGTATATCAAAATGCAGTGTATAAGTACAGTATGTGAATGCCGTGAACAGTTAATCAGTACAGAATGCAGTGTATAAGTACAGTATGTGAATGCCGTGAGCAGTTAATCAGTACAGAGTGCAGTGTATAAGTACAGTATGTGAATGCCGTGAGCAGTTAATCAGTACAGAGTGCAGTGTGTGAGTACGGTATGTGAATGCCGTGAGCAGTTAATCAGTGCAGAATGCAGTGTATGAGTACAGTGTGTGAATGCCGTGAGCAGTTTATCAGATTTTGTGTAGTGCATCAGTATGTGTGGAACAGAGTATGGTTTGAGACTGTGGTCAGAAGAACCTACCGGAAGACTGTAGGCGGCCATGACATCGAGGGTCCGCTGCAGCATCCCCATCAGGGAGGCACACAGCTCCACCGACTGCCGTGTGTACTCGGAGGAAGCCTGCAAAAGTATCGGATGCATTAGTATTCTACGGAATATCAAGTAAACTGAAATGGAATGACAATGCAAGATGCAAAGTGAAGTAATACGTACCGGGGGTAAGTCGGGAATACCGGCTAACTCGTGACCAGCCGGGGGAGGAACGAAGGGGATCTGGTAGGTCTCCCCACCCTGCCCCCTGTATGTCAGCATGGTAGGCAGAGCGGGCCAGCCCGTCCCTCGTCCCCTCTGTACCCCACCCCTGCCTCGGACTCGGGCTCTCCTCAAAGATCCCACTCCTGCTCCTGCCTCTGCCCGAGCCGCCGGCACCGCAGGACTCCCTCGCTCAGTCTGGCGACCCCCGCTCAGAGGCCGCATGATGAAGGTCCGGACGTACTCGGAGTAGTCGCCCTCGCCCCTACAGCCGTCCTCGTCCCAGCCAAGGGTGTAGTCCTCCATCTGCTGCAGAGAAAACCTCTCGGTGTCCCTCATGTGCTCAGGAGGGTGAACCGGGACTATCTGCTCTGGCAACCTGAGGGTCTGGCGCAGAAAACGCTCCCCCAGGTACCAAGCCCGACAGACCGGGCCCTCCAGCAAAATCCGGTAGCGAGAGGTCTCCTCCGCACCGGCGAATCGATCCTGAATGTCTGCTGGCACTGCAGCCCAGGGCCGCTAGATGATCTGAAATTGGAAGTACAGTTTGTTACCGATTGCTATTTGAAACATATAGTAGCAAAGCAAAATTTGAATGAACTGTAAGTAAAATATACCTCGGCAGAGGTGATGGTGTCGAAGAATCGGCGGTAGAAGCTGAAAGTATCCCGAGGTCGCCGTGTGCACCTCCCATCGTAGCGGCGCGAGAAAGGGATGACCAGGGGAGTCTCCGTCTCCAGCACTGGCTCCAGCCTAGGGAAGTAGGCATACACCCACAACTGCAAAACAGATGTCAGTATGACCATCAGATAAAGCAGAATGCAGTGTAAAGCAGAAATAACAGAGCCGTGTGTTGTGTAGTGTATTTTGCAGAATGTACAGAGTGAACGGTGTACAGTCAGAATAAAGCAGAAATAGCAGAGCCGTGCGTTGTGCAGTGTATTGTGCAGAGTATGTGTGTGCCGTGTGTACAATATACAGTCAGTGTAAAGCAGAGTATGTGTGTGCAGTGTGTACAGTATACAGTCAGTGTGAGCAGTGTACAGTGCAGAATACAGAAAGTATGTAGAGCAGAAATGTAAAGCAGAGAAGAAGACATACCTCCCAGGCCCGCCAGTAGCCTCCGAGCAACTGCCCGCTGCCACGGGAGACTGAGCTCATGTAGCCGTAGAGGGTGGCCAGAGCCGCGCCACCCCAGTCAAAGCGCAAAATATCTCTGACATCTACCAGTGCGCTGAGAAGACAGAGGGGCACTGTGTTCGCCCGATCGGCGAATAGGGTGGTCCCTAGCAAAAACATCAAGAAGCCGCATGCGTACTGCTCCACGGCCTCCTGGGTCATCGGGGCTGCGTCGATGAGGGTGGGCTGGACCCTAAACTGAACCTCGAACCAGGAATACCTGACAAAGCCAGGACGCGCCAGAGGCGGTGCCTCGCCAAGCAAGTAGACCTGGGCCGCGGTCCACTCATCCATGTCAATGTCGAAGGGGATCGGATCACCCCCTACCCCGATGCTGGTAAGCATCGCGAAGTCGTAAGGAGTCATCGTCATGTCCCCTGCCACCGACAAGTGGAATGAATCAGTGGTGTCCCACCACCTCTCTGCCAGGGCTGCGAGGAGAGGCCTGCAAGCAGTAAGTCTGGACAATCCCCTGCAGAATGCGCCGAAGCCGGCCCGATCGACGATCTGACGGACTGCGTCAGGTAGCTCGGCATACCACTCTCGAGCGACGGTATTCCCATTCCCGCGGATGGCATGGGAACCTCCCTGTTTACAAGCAAACAGTTGCGAATCAATATGAAATGTACAGTTTCGAAGAAACAGTTAAAGTAAGTACAAATCTAGCATGCGTGCAAGTCTTTCAGATTCAAACAGAAACCGGGTACCGGTGTGCTTACAGTGAACTACGGCGCGTGATGCGTCAGTGTGTTTTGAGTGGTCCAGTGTAAACTTGGTGCACGTGTGCACGTTTTTCAGATGCAAGCAAATGTCAGGTTTTAGTGCACTAGTAGGTGGACTACGGCCTGTGATGTGTCAGTACTCCCATGGGGATCAGTGTAAACATGGCATGTGTGCGTGTTTTTCAAAGTTCTAACGGATGCCGGGTCCCGGTATGTTTCAGTGAATTACCAACGTGTGATGCGTCTGCGTGTTTGTATGATTCAGTGCAAGTCTAGCATGCGTGCGAGTTTTCAGATTCAAATAAGCACCGGGTGTCGGTGAGTTCATGTCAAAAGTGCAATGTGTGCCGTGTGTTTGGGTGATTCAGACTAGTGCAGTGTGTGTGCATGTGTGTCGGTCCTAAGCAGATATCAGTTGTGAGGTTGTCTACAATCAACTACAGCGCACAGTGTATCAGATCTAAAGCAGTTAAGGAATGTAATCAGCTATGGCAGTTGACAGTTAAAGGTCCTACATTGCAAAAAATAAAGTAGATCAAGATGTTACCTCGGAAGCGCCGAAGGACAAGTGAGAGACCGGCTCGCGCAGGAGAAGCTCCGGGTCCAGCGCTCGGTCGAAGCCGCGGAAGTGATGAAGTCCATCGGGTGGTAGAATGTGAATAGCCGGCCGGTAGGTCGCCGGATCAAATGGGCGCTCACTTAGCGGAAGGAGCTCGACCCCAGGATCCATCTCGTGATCCAGGGGAGTCCCGACATGTGGAATGTCGTCAGCCATGGCAATGGGGATGAGAAAATAGCCGGAAAAGGAAAACCGAGCAAGAATACGAAAAGTCAACTGGAAAAGTCAACCCTGAGCGGGTCGAAAATGGCCGGAAAGGCCGGGAGATGAAAATACACGAAAATGTAGAGGAAATCGAGGGGAACAAGTCCCGAAAAGACAAAAACCGAGAAGAGACACCGAAATGAGATTTCGATCGGTTGGAAATGTCCGAAACGCGAAGAATATCGCGAATCCGACGGTAAAACGAGCGTGAAACGCGAGGAAATCGACGAAAAATCGAGAGAACAAAGCTCTAGAGAGAGAGAGTGAAGATTTTCGGCGAAAGAGGAAGTGGAAAATAGGGTTTAGAAACCCTATTTTATAAAACCCGAGGCGAAATGGCAGAACTGCCCCCGATCAGGCATTTTCTGCCGGTCGGCACTATTTTGTGCCGGTCGGCACATTTTTGTGCCGGTGGAGAAGTTTAGGCAGCCGGAGGCAGCCGGTGACCACCTAGCCCAGCCGGTGGTGTTCCCAAGGCCTTGTTTAGGCTAGATGAGGGGTTTTGGGTCTTCATAGCTCAAGAAAGTGCAAGAAAGTGCATCTCCGACGCTCAACCGGCCTCCGTTTTGACCTCAGACAGTGTCTTCTGTATGTGGCACTCAAATTCATGCGATGACTGTATCCTTTTGTATCCTTTTGTCTTTCATAAGATTTAAAAGTTGCCCCGTGTGTGTTGCACGCATTCATCACACTTTCCGGTGCGTCGCCTCGCGCCGTCTCGCACGTCCCTTGCGACTTGCATTATTTTCCATCCGATGAGGTATGCGTGCCTCATCTTGCATTTCATTGCATTTCGAGGTACGCGTGCCTCGTTTTGCATTCCATTTTCCATCCGATGAGGTATGCGTGCCTCATCTTGCATTTCATTGCATTTCGAGGTACGCATGCTTCGTTTTGCATTTCATTTTCCATCCGATGAGGTATGCGTGCCTCATCTTGCATTTCATTGCATTTCGAGGTACGCGTGCCTCGTTTTGCATTTCATTTTCCATCCGATGAGGTATGCGTGCCTCATCTTGCATTTCATTGCATTTCGAGGTACGCGCGCCTCGTTTTGCATTCCATTTTCCATCCGATGAGGTATGCGTGCCTCATCTTGCATTTCATTGCATTTCGAGGTACGGGTGCCTCGTTTTGCATTCCATTTTCCATCCGATGAGGTATGCGTGCCTCATCTTGCATTTCATTGCATTTCGAGGTACGCGTGCCTCGTTTTGCATTCCATTTTCCATCCGATGAGGTATGCGTGCCTTATCTTGCATTTCATCGCATTTCGAGGTACGCGTGCCTCGTTTTGCATTCCATTTTCCATCTGATGAGGTATGCGTGCCTCATTTTGCATTTCATTGTATCTCGAGGTACGCATGCCTCGTTTCGCATTTCGTTTTCCATCATTGAGGTACGCGTGCCTCGTTTTGCATTTCATTTCACACCAATGAGGTATGCGTGCCTTATGATTCATTTCATTCTCACTTGCATTGTTTTGCATCCCTTGTGGCACGCGTGTCACATTCGCACAGTTGCCCCACACCCGGTCCGGCGGGACCAAAAACACGCACGGTCCGGCGGGACCAAAAACACGCACGGTCCTGCGGGACCAAAAACACGCAGGGTCCGGCGAGACCAAAACACGCGCGGTCCGGCGGGACCAAAAACACGCAGGGTCCGGCGGGACCAAAAACACGCGCGGTCCGGCGGGACCAAAAACACGCGCGGTCCGGCGGGACCAAAAACACGTAGGGTCCAGCGGGACCAAAAACACGCAGGGTCCGGCGGGACCAAAAACACGCGTGGTCCGGCGAGACCTTAAACCCGCTTGATTGCATTGTCATGCATTTTATTACGAGCATTGTCATGCACTTATGCTTTGCATCGTTCTCCACACTGGGTCCGGCGGGACCAAAAACATGCGCTGGTCTAGGAGACCTTAAATCCTTGGAGGGTGCAAGACCTTCGGTACATTGACGTACACCGTTCATTGCATTTGGCATGCATTTCATCGCGCTCTTTCGCGCATCTCATCATCATGCATTGCCCCAAAGCCGGTCCGGCGGGACCTTAAACACGCGTGGTCTAGGAGACCTTAAATCCTCGGGAGGTGCAAGACCTTCGGCGTGTTAAGTTGCCCCTCATTGCATTTGGCATGCATTTCATCGCGCTATTTTGCGCACCACACTTGCGTTGCCCCGAAACGAGGGTCCGGCGGGACCAAAAACACGCACGGTCTAGGAGACCTTAAATCCTTGGAGGGTGCAAAACCTTCGATACATCGGCATGCGTGCCTCATCCGCATTATCATGCATCGCATTGTAAATATTGCATATATCATGCATCATTTGCATTTCAAAAACCAAAAGAAAAAAAAAAAAAAAAAACATCATGCATCATTTGCATTTTCAGACCAAAAAATGAAAAAAACAACATGCATTGTCATGTATACATTTCGCATTCCGGTCTAGGAGACCTTAAATCCTCTGGAGGTGCAATTCCTTTGGTGTTTGTCGTGCCCGAACGACTTCCGTGCTTGCGGTGAGTTCCTAGGAGACCAACGGGGACGGTGAAAACTAGAGTTTGAATGGCTCATGCCTAGAACGCAAAGGTTCGGGATTTCCGAGACTAAAGTCTGGTTTAAATACCCAGGGGGTGTACCCTCAGCTTGAAACCTGCATGGAAGCCCCATAGGTTGAGGTAGTGTGTATACGCCTCAATTCTGGATACGGAACCAACCTAGTATACCATCCTGTTGGGAGAATAGGGAAAACTACAATCATGGTCATTGCATCATCTGCATTGTCATGCATTTCATCCATTTCATTGTAGATATTGCATTGTAGGTTGCATGCATCCATTGCATCATCTTCCATCCATGGCTCGCACCTTTCCTTGTTGAGCTTGGTCTGGTATGTGCTCATACTTTTCACGTCTATACACTCATAGTTCTGCGTGCGCTCGCGCCTTGAGGGCTTCGACACCTTTTCTATGTTAGACATGGCTTGTACGTGTACATGCCCTTCCTAGGCGAGATTTGGTCTGGCCCGCGTGCCATATCCATTGTATCATCTATCCATCATATTACATTGTAGTGTAATTGTTGCATCCGGCATTAGGATCATCATTCTTTCCCCAGCGGGTCGTCACCCCACTTATGTCATTCCACCCAATACTTGTTCTTGTGTCTGTCTGCATTATTCATAGTTCTGCGTGCGCTCGCGCCTTGAGGGCTTCGACATCGTTTCTATGGTAGACAGACTTGTTACCTCCATCAATCTATTTGACATTTGTGTGGTTTCGAATCGCTCATGAATGAATCATGATTCAATTGCCTTGCATGTAGTTTGCATATAGTTTCAATTGTATTGCATTTCCATTTGCATTGTTCATACATAGTTTTGTATACATTGCATATCATTTGCATTACATTTAGATTCAATTGCATATCATTGCACTGTTTTGTGCACTCCATTCTGCATTGTCATGCATGTTGCTAACAATATTGTACCTGTTAAGTTTGCTTTCTTTGCAGGCACGATATTGTATGTACGGTTCATTCGAGGCCGGTGAAACCGGACGAGCCGCGCAGGTATTGTATCTCCCGAGTGAGACGTATCGAGAATTGCATAATTCTCTTACATCCTTTCTGCATTGTAGTGTAGTTTGGAGTTTGCTAGCTTAAAACTGTTGCATACGTGCTTCGTTACAGCTTTCTTTGCATGATCATAAGTTATGCCCGGCTTCTTGCATTTTCAGTTGCATTTTGCCCCTGCCTTCGGGCGCATATCTTGCTTGTCTTGCATGTTTGTCCAAGTCTTCGGCCTTGTCAAAAATGGGTCGTCTCTGGGCTTTGACATTCACTCCCGTCATTGTTATGACTTCCGAGCTCTGTCAAAGAGGGGCAACTGTAGACACCTCATTTTTGACCGTCCTCAAGACTTGCACGTCACCGTTGGAACACTCGGTAATTATCCATGCTTGTGTTCGTTTGGAGTCCCCGGAGTTCTCGGCTCGCGCGCCTTGCCTCAGGACCTCCGAACTCGACCGTTTTGTGTTCGGTTTTGCACCAAACACTTGTGTTTTGCCTTGGAAAGGCAGGGAATGCTTTGTGAGGCATCCCCACACACCACCGGCACTGGCTAGAGGCCACCAGCTGGTTGTTGTTGCCACCGGCACTATATTGTGCCGGTCAGCACTATTTTGTGCCGGTCGGCACTTGTTTTGGCAAAATGACCATTTTGCCCTGCCGACCACTGTACAGCTGCTTTATGAGATATTTTTAGACAGCTGTATGGCTTTAGCCTCCCCTCCATACACGTGTATGGAGGGATGCCCTCCTTGTAAGCTTGTTTGACAAGCTTTACAAGACTGATGCCTATAAGAGAAGGCCTTCTCTCTTGGCTCAAGGGTTAGAAGAGTTTTTGTGAGGGAGGTGAGAGAGACCTCTGGTTTTAGGTTAGAAGTTCTATATCTATCCTATATCTATACTTCTCTCTTGTTTGTGTCACTAGGTGTTTGTGCCTTACTTTTGCACATCAACACCTAGTATTTCACCTTCTCTTGGTTACAGAGGTCCTAAGAGGTTGTTCTTGGTGTTCTTGGCTGGATTCAAGCAAAAGAAGGCAACAACATCAACTCTTGTGAAGGTGGTCAACAAGGGTGAGAAACTAGCTCTTTTTACCCCATTCTTGCACCTTGTTTTTACCTAGTTTAGACCTGTTTTTGTGCTTAGTGATTAACACATAAAAGTTCTGTTTTTTAACCCTCTTCATTGTTTATTAAGAGTGTTTGGTGGTTTGGGTAGGTTTGACCACCCTTACGCCTTGAAAAGGCCACTTTTTGTGCTATTTTGTTGAGATCCGAGATTTTTGTACTTGGGCCTCTTCACCACTGAAATCTTGAGGGATTTCAGTGGTGGAGATGGTGCCATAAAGTCTCCAAAAGGGGAGGGCCACCCCCTCTCCTTAATGTCCTTGAAAAGGGCAAGTTTTGGCCTCCAAAGGAGCACCATGTTTGGTTGTGTTTTGAGCATGTCTTGGCTGTTTTTCATGCTTATATTGCCATGATATAACATGTTTCTAAGTTGGTTTAGGTCCCTTATGCATGCCTTGCATAGTTGCTTTGTAATGCCATAATAGTCCCTTAACATGTCTAGGTTGTGTGCCTCTATTTCTAGCATGTTTTAGGCTTAGATCCATGAAGCTTGTATGCTTATTTTGCCATGCGTGAGGTCTGTCCATGCTTGTTTTGGTCGGCCATGACTTGCATCACATAGCTCCTTTGTATTTGGCTTGTTGGCCTTAAGAGCATGAGTGTGTAGCATGCCTTGCTTGCTTCATTTTTGACGGTTTGGAACCATTTTGCATGCTATTTCAGTCCTTCATATATGTTCGTTTGATTGCTTAGCATGCCTCTTTAATGCTTTAAGAGTATGTGTTAAATGCTCCATGTTTTGGCTTTAATGCATGCCTTTGGATTCATGTCATCTAGATGCCATCTAGGTGGTCCTTTAGGCTTAGTTTTATGTGTTAAAACTCTGTTTTTAAGTGTTTAAGTATTGCCATGTGTGGTTGTGCTAAGTGTGGTTCAAAGCCTCATTGATTTGCTTTGAACCTTAGACCATTTGCATGCTTTGTTTGGCTTGTTTTGTTGCATGATTTGGCATCATGTTTTGCATGAATTTCAGAGCTTTTCATGTATGCTAATAGTCCATGTTTGTGCCTCTTAGATGTGTTTGAGAGTTGCTTAATTGTGCTTAAGCGTTGGTGCCTTAACTTGTGCATGTGTGCATATGTGTTTAGCCCTCTTGACTTAGCATTTTGGCCACTGATTTTAGGACTATTTGAGTTGCCTAATTCATGTATAAGACCATCCTTCCATTGGTTTGCATGCTTACCTTGCATGCTTGCTTGAACCCTTTGCATGAACATATTGCATAGTCCATGTTGCGTGCCTAGTTGACATGTTTAGGGTTGCATTTGTATTGTGCATGTTTGGCCTCTTGAGGTGAAGTATGATGGAGGTTGAGCACCCTTGTTTGCTTGTTTGCATTGCATGCATTTGAAATCAAAGTTGCATTCTTGGTTCTTAGGGCCATCATGCATGGAAATGCGCGATTGGTGGTCCGGGAATCGAGGCACATGCCCCTTTGAGTCACTAACATGATAAGGGGTGTGTTTGGTGCATAAATGGCTTGAATTATATTGTCATGCATAGATTTCCCCTCTGCTGCTGTGAGTTGCAGGTTCTGCAGGCATTCAGTGCCGGCCGGCACTATTTAGTGCCGACCGACAGTCAACAAACAGCCGATGGCTTCTTTTTGTGCCGGTGGCCTCCTCCTTCAGCCGGTGGTGTCCTACCCCAGCCGGTGGTGATCCCCAGTGCCCTGAGAGGCACTCCTGGGACTTTGGCAATTTTCTGAGGAGGTGAGCAGAGGAAACAGAGGCAATCCGTGCATGGCAGTGCGGTTCCGAGCCAGTCCCGAGCGCATGCTGCATTTGGCCCTCATCCCGAGGCGGTTTACTGTTTAATTAGATTAATTAATTTATCTGATTAATTTAGTTAATTTGTAATAATTAATTAGCTTGCGTAGTTAATTAAATTGTATATTCTTTCGGTCCCTCTGAGTGAGGGCGTATCTGTAATAAGTGTGTGTGAGTGGATGTATGTCTTCCAATCCCCACTTCTTTCTTCCCTTTTATTTACCTGCTTACGATGGTAGGTTAGGGCACATTTAAATTAGCATACCTTATGCAATGCATGCGTGCATTCATGCATTTGTTTACATGCACCGGGCTCGGTACATCATACAAACTGCATCGTACTTTCGATTTCCAAATTGAATACGTGCTACTCGTGCATTTCATGTGCCATGTTTAGGGTTAGCCGAGCCTACTCTAGATTGCATCTATGTCTGTGTTGCATTAGCCACTTAACATGAACTAGGTCATGTATGTTTTGCTAACCAGTCTCTTGTTTTTGGCACGGAGTACGATGTAAGTTTTTATGCTTTAGCATGTCGCATGCGTGTGAACGTTTGCCATGACAGTATGCTTGCTATGCGGCTAAATGCTTACGTGATAAATTGCTTGAATGCCTGTGGGTGGAGGTTGGATTGCGTGAGTTGGAACAACTCATTGAAATCCGCATTTTAGCCTACTTTCGAGTAGCAAAAACCAACACGTTTTTCGAGACAAAACGGATATGCAATGTTTATTTCCAAGTTAGGCAATCTAGTCTATACTTGTTTGCTGTGCGCATAACATAGTAATTCTAGGCTAATAACCGGAATAAGAATTCATAACGTTTTCAAAAAAGGATATCATGGTTAGTAGAGGCTGGTCTTCGGACCGGGCGAGAGGGGGTGCTCATAGATGACCTTCCCCAATCGTACCCAAGCTCCTGTGCCAAGTCACTTTGGTGATGACGGACACGTGGCCTTCGGCACCGAGTCAGGGTTTCCTAAATTTCCCATTAAAAAAAAATATTTAGGTGGCGACTCTGTATCTGGCAAAGCAGTCCATGTTTTGGCACTTCTTTTCTAAAAATCTGTTTTTCTCAAAACGATTTGCCAGATTTGGACTCTTTGGTTCAAGATTAAGAACCGTGACATTTGAGTCCTTCGAACTGTAGTGACCCAATATCGAACCAGAACAGGGGGGGGGGGGGAGGGGATTCGCACTCCTCTCCCCGGGATGCGTTCAGGGACGTCTACAATCATGCAATGAAATTGCTTGATTGATGGTTTATGAACCAAATTTTGTCCCTCCTTTGATTTCCTCATGAAAAGGAGAGGCAAAGTGTGCAAACAACCCTTGAGAAATACATTGTTTTGCTCTGCTTGCTCTCTGTTGCAGCAAGGAAGTCTAGGTTATCAGTGGCCGACAGCCACCACCAGTAGCCGACCGGCCACCAGTGGTAGCCGACCGGCCCCTTGTCGACCATCAGTGAAATTTCACAGTGTGTTGATAAGTAGAGGTGTTCTGGAAGTGGGCAGAATTGTTGGTGTTCAATGTGCAAACAGAGGCATTCAGCAGCAAGGCAGTGGCTTTTCGGGTGGAAACCGAGCATGCATGGGCCTCCCTCGCTTCCCAGGATTAGCTAATTAGTTTAATTAGCAATAGATCAAATGTGTTGTAACTAATTAGTTGTAGCTAATTAAGTGTTGTAAATAATTAGTTAGTTTACCTAGTTATTCAATTTTGTTTTGTAATTAGTTAACAGAATAGTTAATTAATTCGGTTTGTAATAATTAGTTAGCTAGTATAGCTAGTTAATTAGTTTCAAGTTTTGTATTAGTTAGCTTAATTAGCGTAGCTAGTTGGTTAGCTTTTATTCATTCGGACTCTCCTTCGCGAGGGCGTAATGTTGTAATAAGTGTGCATGCGTGTGTGTATGTCTTCCAACCCCACATCTTTCTCTCTTTTACTTAACCGCTTTTGATGGTTAGATTAGTGTAGACATCCCCGAACGTCCCGGGAGGACGAACCCCCGTTCTGTTCATTTTGTGGGTCTACTACAGTTCGGACTCAAATTGTCACGGTTCTTAATCCGAACCAAAGAGTCCAAATCTGGCAAATCGTTTTGAGAAAATAGATTTTTGAAAGAAGTGCCAAACATGGACTGCTTTGCCAGATACAGAGTCGCCACCTAAATAACTTTTTATGGGGGAATTTAGGAAACCCTGACTCGGTGCCAAAGGCCACGTGTCCGTCATCACCAAAGTTGCCTCGGCTCGGGAACTTGGGTACGATCGGGGAAGGTCAGCTATGAGCACCCCCTCTCGCCCGATCCGAAGATCGGCCTCTACTAACCATGATATCTAGTTTTGAAAACATTATGCATTCTTATTCCGGTTATTAGCCTAGAATTACTATGTTGTGCGCACAGCAAACAAGTATAGACTGGATTGCCTAATTTGGAACAAAGCATTGCATATCCGTATGTTTGGGAAACATTTTTGAATTTGCTACTCGCAAGTAGGCTAAAACACGGATTTCAGTGAGTTGTTCCAACTCAAACAACCCAACCTTCACTCACAAGCATTCAAGCAATTATAGCACATAAGCAACTAGCCTCATGATAAGCATGCTGTCATGGCAACACTCACACGCATGCGGTATGCTAAAGCATAAAAACTTACCTAGTACTCCAAGCCAAAACAAAAACTAGTTAGTAATCATATGCATGATCCTAGTTCATGTTTGAAATGGTATGCATGATCCTAGTTCATGTTTGAAATGGCTAATGCAACACATGCAAAGATGCAATCTAGACAGGCTTGGCTATCCTAAACATGGCATGTGAAATGCAACAGATAACACGTATTCAATTTGGAATTGAAATACAATGCAGTTAGCATGATGCGCCGAGCCCGGTGCATACAATACAGATGAATGATGCACGTATGCATAGCACAAGGTATGCTAATTTAAATATGTCCTAGTCTAAACCTCATAAGCGGGTAAATAAAAGGGAAGAAAGACGTGGGATTGGAAGACATGCACACACTCACACACACTTATTACAAATACGCCCTCACTCGGAGGGACCGAAAGAATAATACAGTCCGAATAATGAATCAACTATCCTAGCTAATTAATTATTACAAAACTTCAAATTTAATTAACAAAGTAAATACAGAAAGAAGGTGGCCACAGCCCTGCCTTGGGATGCGTGGAGGATGTATGCTTGGCTCGCACTGCTCGGAAACCCGTTGCCATGGCACTGTTGCCTTTGTTTACATTGCCCTGCCCCTCTGAGGATCATACAAACTTCCAGACCTGCTTTGAATTACTCCCTGAGTGCTCCGGATTGCCACCGGCCAGAACAAAAGGCCACCGGCCATGGGAATGAGGTTATCGGCCAAATATGGTGTCACCGGCTGGACTTTGGTGGCCGGTCGGCACTGTATGTGGCCGGTCGGCCATTGCTTCCTGCAGAATCCTGCAGCTGATAGCAACAGAGGGCAAGCAGTGTATGGCATGGAATTTCAAAGCAATGTGTGCATGGCCACACTCCCTATCATGCAATGGACTCAAGGGAGCATGGCTCTCGACCCTCGGGCCATCAATTATGCATTTCGATGCATGATGGCCTAAGAGGCCAAGTTTGCCATTCAATATGAAAATGCATGCAACAAAAGAGATGAGTGCCTTACACCCTATCATGTTGAGATCAAGGGTATTGGCGACCGAGGGTTAAGATGTGTTTCATCACTTTGAGTACGAACACACCTCACCCCTCATGCTTGGTTTGACACCCCAAACCAAGCAATGCAATGCATGTATGCAATGTGGCTCAAGTGTGCAACATGGGTCAAGTATGCAATCATGGGACCAAGGTAATGAGTATGCCAAATGCAAGCTAGGATATGAGATGCAACTAGCTAAACAATATGCAAATGTGTAAACATGATACAATGCTAGCATGATACTAATCTAATGCAACATACATCATGCCAAGTATGCAAAGATGAACTTATACTGAAATGAGAGGGCCTCAGCCCATCCTAAAACAGTGGCCTAAATGATGTATGAAGGTAACAAATTGTGAAGCCAACAAGCATGCTAATTGGTCCAAGGTTCAAAGCTAGTCAAGATGCTTGAACTAAGGCCATGTCAACCAAGCCCCACAAGGCGAAGATGACTGAAAACAGTCTAGGGGCAGACCGAAATACGACTAGGACCTGCATGGAACATGGTCAAATCATGCCAAGAAATGGGCCCAAAACAAAAGGCATGCAAAGCCACCAAGTGAAGCATTACTCTACGCCTACCCCGACCACTCATGGCATGGACTAAGCAACCAAAAATAGATTTTCAGTGCATCAAAATACACCCCAAAACCCTCTGATATGGCAGCCCATATGACTTAAACAAAAGGCATGCACTATGACCCTTTTCAAGGCACAAAAGAACAACCCCTCAAGGCATGAAAGTGATGATGAATGCAAGCATACAAGCATGGATTATGGACTGAAATGGCATGTGAAATGACTCCAAATCATTGAAACAACCCAACTAAAGCATGCTCATGACTCACACACTCAAGGCTCACAAGCTAAAATGCAAAGGAGCTATACCAAGCATGAAAAATATGACTAAAACAGTTCCCAACATACCCCAAGCATGGCAAAATAATGCTAAAACTTTCATGAAGTCAAGCTAGAACATGCAAGCATCAAGGCCTAAATGCATGGCACACTTCTAGGCAAAATGGGAGAATACAAAGAAAGTGTATTAAACATGCAAGGGGCCATTAATCCAACCAAAAACAGAGGCATAATATGACACAACAACACTCAAAAACCTCTGAAATGAAGCCAAGAACAACTAATCATGTATGCTACCCTTATGAGCCAAAAGCAAGGACAAAAGAGAAACAAAGGGAGAGGGGTGTCCCTCCCCTATGCAAGACCTCAAAACCCCTTCTTCACCACTAAAAATCCACTAGATTTCAGTGATGAGAAGACCAATATGCAAAGGTAACCCAAGCTCAAAAAGGAAGGCACAAAAAGGGCCAAATAAGGCCTAAGAGGGGGAGATCGACCCCTAACACCAAAACAACCTTAATGAAGTATCTCAAGCATGCAAATATAAGGCTTTTTTCAGTTATACACAAGGCTTAAATCAGTATGCAAGATAGGAAAAAATCTAGTGCAATATTGGGGAATCTAAAGTGAAAAGATTACCCTTGAAGAACCCTTGATGAACAGCAAGGCCAGCCACCTTCCTCTGGTCAAAATTAATCCAAAAACTCAAAAACAAGCCCTCAAAGCCTCTCAAGGTTGAAGTGTGGTGTAATGGTGTGTGTATTAGTGCAAAACCAAGGTCAAAACACACTTTTTGGGCTTCCAAACACACACAAAGGATGAGAGAGAGATATATAGAGAGAGAGAGAGAGTATATAACAGATGTATATATGTATAAGCTCTAGTTTTTTTGTTCTCCCCCTAAATAAGAGAGAAGAGACTCTCTCTTGTAAAGCTTGTCAAATAAGCTTGTCAAGAGAGAGATCCCTCCATACACGTGTATGGAGGGGAGGAAAGGTGGGTGCCAGCTATCACAGCTGGCACAAAAATATCTGCAAAAGCAAATGAACAATGGTCGGCCAGCCAAAAATGTCATTTTGACAAAATGTATGGCCGGTCGGCCAACAAGAGTGTCGGTCGGCCAAATATATGGCCGATGGCAACAAAACACAGCCGGTGGCCTCAAGCCATGGCCGGTGGTGTGTGGGGATGCCTAAAAAGGCATTCCCTGCCCCTCAAAGGCAAAACACAAGTGTTTGGTGCAAAACCAGGGACAAAACAGTCGGGTCGAGAGATCCTAAGGCAAGGCGCGTATCCGAGACCTCCGGGAACTCAAGACAGACACAAACATGGATAATCACTGGGTGTTCGAACGATGACGTCCAAGTCTTGAGGACGGTCAAAAATGGGGTGTCTACAGTTACCCTCTTTGACAGAACTCGAAAGTCATAACAATGACGAGAGTGAATGTCAAAGCCTAGAGATGACCCATTTTTGACAAGGCCGAAGACTTAGACAAAGCATAAAAGCTGCAGATAAAGATATGCGCCCGAAGGCAGGGGCAAAATGCAAGACAAATGCAAGAAGCCGAGCATAACTTATGATCATGCAAAGAAAGCTGTAACGAAGCACATACAATGCAACAGTTTTAAGCTAGCACACACCAAACTACACTACAATGCAGAAAGGATGTAAGAGAATTATGCAATTCTCAATACATCTTACGCGGAGGATACAATACCTGTGCGGTTCGTCTGGTTACACCAGCCTCAAATGAACCGTACATATAATATCGTGCCTGAAAAGAAAGCGAACTTAACAGGTACGATGCCGTTAGCAACCTGCATGACAATGCAATTGAAAGTGCATGACAACGCAAAGCAAGTGGGAAGCATAACAATGCTATGGAGGCATCAATTCATGTAAGCAAAGAACACGCGACAACGTGCACAATGTGTGTGAAGGAATTTGAGTACATGTAAGTAAAGCGATGCACGCATGCACGCAATGTGTATAAAAGGAATTTGAACACATATAAGTAAAGCAATGCACGCATGCACGCAATGTGTATAAGAAGAAATTGAACGCATATAAGTAAAGCAATGCACGCATGCACGCAATGTGTATAAAAGGAGTTTGAACACATATAAGTAAAGCAATGCATGCATGCACGCAATGTGTATGAGAGGAATTTGAACACATATAAGTAAAGCAATGCACGTATGCACGCAATGTGTATGAGAGGAATTTGAACACATATAAGTAAAGCAATGCACGCATGCACGCAATGTGTATAAAAGGAATTTGAACACATATAAGCAAAGCAATGCACGCAATGTGTATTAGAGGGATTTGAACACATATAAGTAAAGCAATGCACGCATGCACGCAATGTGTATAAAAGGAATTTTAACACATATAAGTAAAGCAATGCACGCATGCACGCAATGTGTATGAGAGGAATTTGAACACATATAAGTAAAGCAATGCACGCATGCACGCAATGTGTATGAGAGGAATTTGAACACATATAAGTAAAGCAATGCACGCATGCATGCAATGTGTATGAGAGGAATTTTGAACACATATAAGTAAAACAATGCACGCATGCACGCAATGTGTATGAGAGGAATTTTGAAATATGATAAAGATAAGTTATTCAATGATATTGAAATGCAAAGCACTGCAACGCAGCATAATTGAGGTGATTTGTGGAGTTCACAAGATACAAAAAGGATACGGGAGGGGGAATTCCTCGTACGTATGGAGCATCGCTCATAGTAGACACCACTTGAGGTCAACTCGGGGGGTCTATGAATGTTCTGAAGGTGCACTTCCTCGCACTGCCTCAAGAAATGGAGGTGCCAAACCATACAATTGATCAGACAAGAGCGTGAGAGATGTATTGTCCACAAGGTAGGGGCTACCGGTATCAACCCTGATACCTTGTTGCCTGGCTCCTTCTTTTTGCTTTACTTTCCTTTTTTACCGGTAGTTTAAGCACATTGCACTCAGATTTTTATTTTAAGAGAAACTGTATGTGTTTGGAAATGAAACTGCTTTTTTGTTCTAAATGTGTTGCATTTGTATGTCTTATGCATTGCATTGCACGTCATCACATAACAATGTGAATGAAAATTGTTTGAAAATAGAGCATTTGCATCGTAATAATCAGGTAGTGAACCAACTTACAACTCGATAAGCAAAACAGAGAGACTCGACATAACCAACCAAGCATGAGTACAACTTGATAAGCAAATTAGAGGTTTGAAGAGAGTGACATACAACTCAATAAGCAAATATACAACAACTCGATAAGCAAATATGTGTGCCTCCGCAAGAATTGATCACCAGATGGCCTTGGAGGTGGTGGAATTCCCCAATCCTTAGCATAAACAGCTCAGAGAACAAGGAGGAAGACCACCGGCCAGAGATAAAGGCCGTCGGCCGTGAGAATTGGCCATCGGCCAGAAGCTTTGATCCATTAGCCAAAAGTGGTGGCCGGTCGGCACTATATTTGGCCAGCCGGCCATGAATTGCCAGAATCAGCAGAATGCTGACATCTGTCCTCCACTCATCCTTATCTTCTACAAAAAGGCCTCAGCTTCGTGGTTCTTCTCAATTCAACACTGATTTGCCCCAAATGGAAATGTTTCTTGCCCAAAATCTCACAACTTGGATTAACAACTTGGATGGCTTGGAAAAGCTGAATTTCCGGGGCTTCGGCATAAATGAACTATTCACCTTGAGTCGTACCCCGCTGCACTTTCCGTTTCTCCATGCTGTGGTAAGGTTTTGGAATCCGGTGATACATGTTTTTAGCTTCGGCGGGCAAGAGGTATGTCCTACCTTTGAAGATTTTTACGCTTTAATGGAGTCCAAGCGCAATGAAGAGATCCTGCCCCAACTTCGTTTTGGCCACGCCCAAGCCTTAGGACAAATGTGTGGGCTCTCAATACCTGACGCTCGATCTCTGATTTATGACGGAATGCTGGATATTCTGAGTTTGATTTGCCGTTTTTCTGGTGCCGGCGACCGTGGCGACCGTCATTGGCAAGGTTTTCGGGAACATGCACTTTGTTTGTGCATGCTATCTCTTTTCTTACTTGCCTCAGGTTCTGGAGGATCTAGCGTCCGATTGATTGAAGTTGCCCAAGGTTTGAAGGAGGGTAAGAGTTGTATCGCCATGACTTTGGCTGAGACGTTGATGGGCTTGGATGCTTTCTATCGTCGTGAAACAACCAAATTTTGCAGGGAGTCCACTATTACTGCAGGTAAAGTTTCCCACCCAATCTCTCATATGCATTGCTCACATCACTCGGCCCTCAAGATCGCTTTTGATGGTTAGATTAGTGTAGACGTCCCCGAACGTCCCGGGAGGATGAACCCCCGTTCTGTTCATTTTGTGGGTCTACTATAGTTCGGACTCAAATTGTCACGGTTCTTAATCCGAACCAAAGAGTCCAAATCTGGCAAATCCTTTTGAGAAAACATATTTTTGAAAGAAGTGCCAAACATGGACTACTTTGCCAGATACAGAGTCGCCACCTAAATATTTCTTTATGGGGGAATTTAGGAAACCCTGACTCGGTGCCAAAGGCCACGTGTTCGTCATCACCAAAGTTGCCTCGGCTCGGGAACTTGGGTACGATCGGGGAAGGTTAGCTATGAGCACCCCCTCTCGCCCGATCCGAAGATCGGCCTCTACTAACCATGATATCTAGTTTTGAAAACATTATGCATTCTTATTCCGGTTATTAGCCTAGAATTACTACGTTGTGCGCACAACAAACAAGTATAGACTGGATTGCCTAATTTGGAACAAAGCAT
Organism: Camellia granthamiana; assembly: GCA_036172215.1. NCBI lineage: Eukaryota > Viridiplantae > Streptophyta > Magnoliopsida > Ericales > Theaceae > Camellia > Camellia granthamiana. The sequence continues at coordinate 44,240,967 of CM069904.1, forward strand.
TGCATATCCGTATGTTTGGGAAACGTTTTAGAATTTGCTACTCGCAAGTAGGCTAAAACACGGATTTCAGTGAGTTGTTCCAACTCAAACAACCCAACCTTCACTCACAGGCATTCAAGAAATTATAGCACATAAGCAACTAGCCTCATGATAAGCATGCTGTCATGGCAACACTCATACGCATGCGGTATGCTAAAGCATAAAAACTTACCTAGTACTCCAAGCCAAAACAAAAACTAGTTAGTAATCATATGCATGATCCTAGTTCATGTTTGAAATGGCTAATGCAACACATGCAAAGATGCAATCTAGACAGGCTCGGCTATCCTAAACATGGCATGTGAAATGCAACAGATAACACGTATTCAATTTGGAATTGAAATACAATGCAGTTAGCATGATGCGCCGAGCCCGGTGCATGCAATACAGATGAATGATGTACGTATGCATAGCACAAGGTATGCTAATTTAAATATGTCCTAGTCTAAACCTCATAAGCGGGTAAATAAAAGGGAAGAAAGACGTGGGATTGGAAGACATGCACACACTCACACACGCTTATTACAAACACGCCCTCACTCGGAGGGACCGAAAGAATAATACATTCCGAATAATGAATCAACTATCCTAGCTAATTAATTATTACAAAACTTCTAATTTAATTAACAAAGTAAATACAGAAAGAAGGTGGCGACAGCCCCGCCTTGGGATGCGTGGAGGATGTATGCTTGGCTCGCACTGCTCAGAAACCCGTTGCCATGGCACTGTTGCCTTTGTTTACACTGCCCTGCCCCTCTGAGGATCATACAAACTTCCAGACCTGCTTTGAATTACTCCCTGAGTGCTCCAGATTGCCACCGGCCAGAACAAAAGGCCACCGGCCATGGGAATGAGGTTATCGGCCAAATATGGTGTCACCGGCTGGACTTTGGTGGCCGGTCGACACTGTATGTGGCCGGTCGGCCATTGCTTCCTGCAGAATCCTGCAGCAAACAGCAGCAGAGGGCAAGCAGTGTATGGCGTGGAATTTCAAAGCAATGTGTGCATGGCCACACTCCCTATCATGTAATGGACTCAAGGGAGCATGGCTCTTGACCCTCGGGCCATCAATTATGCATTTCGATGCATGATGGCCTAAGAGGCCAAGTTTGCCATTCAATATGAAAATGCATGCAACAAAAGAGATGAGTGCCTTGCACCCTATCATGTTGAGATCAAGGGTATTGGCGACCGAGGGTTAAGATGTGTTTCGTCACTTTGAGTACGAACACACCTCACCCCTCATGCTTGGTTTGACACCCCAAACCAAGCAATGCAATGCATGTATGCAATGTGGCTCAAGTGTGCAACATGGGTCAAGTATGCAATCATGGGACCAAGGTAATGAGTATGCCAAATGCAAGTTAGGATATGAGATGCAACTAGCTAAACAATATGCAAATGTGTAAACATGATACAATGCTATCATGATACTAATGTGATGCAACATACATCATGCCAAGTATGCAAAGATGAACTTATACTGAAATGAGAGGGCCTCAGCCCATCCTAAAACAGTGGCCTAAATGATGTATGAAGGTAACAAATTGTGAAGCCAACAAGCATGCTAATTGGTCCAAGGTTCAAAGCTAGTCAAGATGCTTGAACTAAGGCCATGTCAACCAAACCCCGCAAGGCCAAGATGACTGAAAATAGTCTAGGGGCAAACCGAAATACGACTAGGACATGCATGGAACATGGTCAAATCATGCCAAGAAATGGGCCCAAAACAAAAGGCATGCAAAGCCACCAAGTGGAGCATTACTCTACGCCTACCCCGACCACTCATGGCATGGACTAAGCAACCAAAAATAGATTTTCAGTGCATCAAAATACACCCCAAAACCCTCTGATATGGCAGCCCATATGACTTAAACAAAAGGCATGCACTATGACCCTTTTCAAGGCACAAAAGAACAACCCCTCAAGGCATGAAAGTGATGATGAATGCAAGCATACAAGCATGGATTATGGACTGAAATGGCATGTGAAATGACTCCAAATCATTGAAACAACCTAACTAAAGCATGCTCATGACTCACACACTCAAGGCTCACAAGCCAAAATGCAAAGGAGCCATACCAAGCATGAAAAATATGACTAAAACAATTCCCAACAGACCTCAAGCATGGCAAAATAATGCTAAAACTTTCATGAAGTCAAGCTAGAACATGCAAGCATCAAGGCCTAAATGCATGGCACACTTCTAGGCAAAATGGGGGAATACTAAGCAAGTGTATTAAACATGCAAGGGGCCATTAATCCAACCAAAAACAGAGGCATAATATGACCCAACAACACTCAAAAACCTCTGAAAGGAAGCCAAGAACAACTAATCATGTATGCTACCCTTATGAGCCAAAAACAAGGACAAAAGAGAGACAAAGGGAGAGGGGTGTCCCTCCCCTACGCAAGACCTCAAAACCCCTTCTTCACCACTGAAAATCCACTGGATTTCAGTTGTGAGAAGGCCAATGCGCAAAGGTAACCCAAGCTCAAAAAGGAAGGCACAAAAAGGGCCAAATAAGGCCTAAGAGGGGGAGATCGACCCCTAACACCAAAGAAACCTTAATGAAGTATCTCAAGCATGCAAATATAAGACTTTTTTTAGTTATACACAGAGCTTAAATCAGTATGTAGGATAGACAAAAATCTAGTGCAAGATTGGGGAATGTAAAGTGAAAAGATTACCCTTGAAGAACCCTTGATGAATAGCAAGGCCAGCCACCTTCCTCTGGTCAAAATCAGTCCAAAAACTCAAAAACAAGCCCTCAAAGCCTCTCAAGGTTGAAGTATGGTGTAATGGTGTGTGTATTAGTGCAAAACCAAGGTCAAAACACACTTTTTGGGCTCCCAAACACACACAAAGGATGAGATATATATATATATAGAGTATATAACAGATGTATATATGTATAAGCTCTGGTTTTTTTGTTCTCCCCCTAAATGAGAGAGAAGAGACTCTCTCTTATAGAGCTCTCTCTTGTAAAGCTTGTCAAATAAGCTTGTCAAGAGAGAGATCCCTCCATACACGTGTATGGAGGAGAGGAAAGGTGGGTGCCAGCTATCACAGCTGGCATAAAAATATCTGCAAAAGCAGATGAACAGTGGTCGGCCAGCCAAAAATGTCATTTTGACAAAATGTATGGCCGGTCGGCCAACAAGAGTGCCGGTCGGCCAAATATATGGCCGATGGCAACAAAACACAGCCGGTGGCCTCAAGCCATGGCCGGTGGTGTGTGGGGATGCCTAAAAAGGCATTCCCTGCCCCTCAAAGGCAAAACACAAGTGTTTGGTGCAAAACCAGACACAAAATAGTTGGGTCGAGAGATCCTGAGGCAAGGCGCGTATCCGAGACCTCCGGGAACTCAAGACGAACACAAACATGGATAATCACCGGGTGTTCGAACGATGACGTCCAAGTCTTGAGGACGGTGAAAAATGGGATGTCTACAATTAGGAGCATCATATTTCAAATTAGCATACCTTATGCTTGCATCCATTCATTTGTATTGCATGCACCTAGACTCGGCACATCATTCAAACTGAATTGTCATTTCACTATTTGTTTGAATACGTGTTTAACCACATGTTATCAATTCGATTCATATGTCATATTAATAGTTGAGCCTGTCAATTGCATATTGCATCTGTTGCATTAGGCATTTTTGCACAGTTAGGAATCATGCATAGTTTTCTAACCCATATCTTCCTAGCTTGGAGTACTAGGTGAGTTTTTACACTTTAGCATACTTGCATGAATGTGAATGTTGCCATGATTAGCATGCTTGCCATGAGGCTATGTGCTTAAATCCTAAACTGCATGAATGCCTGTGGATGAAGGCTGCTTGTTTGAATTGGAACGATTCAACAAATGTATGTTTTAAGCCCACTTTGTTGAGTGATAAGTCATGTTTTCAGCCCACCATGTTTTGTGGCAAATCCGCCAACTTTAAGCCCACTTGAGGTGGCAAATTCAAACCATTTTCACAAACAAACATGAGTTGAATTGTTTCAAATTGAGCAAACTAGTCTATACTTGCTTGTGCGCATCACATAGTAAAGCTAGTTTAATAACCAGAACAAGAGTGCATAATGTTTATAAAAGATCATATCATGATGAGTAGGGGCCAATCTTTGATCGGGCGAGCGGGGGTGCTCAATTCTGACCTTTCCCTCTCGTACCCAAGTTCTCGAGCCGATGCAACTTTGGTGATGACGGACACGTGGCCTTTGGTACGAGTTAGGGTTTCCTAAATTTTCTCAAAATAAAATATTTAGGTGGCAACTCTGTATCTGGCAAAGCAGTCCAAGTTTGGCACTTTCGATTCAAAATCAATTTTCCAAAACGATTTGCCAGATTTGGACTCTTTGGAGTTTATCATTTTCACATTGCACTTGTGAGATTAGATTCAAAAGGGAGTCTGAGCTATAGGGCTTCTTTCAAACCTTCTGAAAGGGGGGCGGGGGTGTGAAAAGCTGAGCCACAGTTTTTGACGACTCTGCTAGGGATTTAGAGAACTTGACTCGAACTCGTGATATGACATTTTATCTACACTTATGTGTTTTTTTGCATTTGCATTTGTATTGGTGCGCCTAAGTCACTGTGTTTGCCATCTGCTATTCCTGAACAGTTTCTTGGAGGCTTGCTTGGAAAAGCTTGCCAAAAGGCTTACCGGTTGCGGGATCTGCCATGATAGGAACACAACCCTTGGATCTGGACTACTGTTGTACCGTTTGATCCTCCCTTCACTTCTCAGTGTTAGGTGTGAGAGGTATATTAGGTAGTCTTGCTGAGGTACCCTTTTTGACCAATCGACCTAGTTGCATATCGAAAGCCATAGAGACTGTTCCAAACTAGGATAGGTTGCTCACCCAGATTCAGGATTGTGTTAAACACTTTGCTTGAATAGCTAACCCTAGTTCCTGATGAAACTAGGACAGGGTAACCCTACCCCATTATAGGGGTGCTTTGGCTCTCACTTGCTTGATATGTGCTTTTAGAGTGAAACTCTATAAGAACGTGTATATCAGTTGCAAGTTTGGGCATCAGTTTTGGGACAAAAATCAGTGTTGAGTACAGTTCTCCAGCTTATGATTGCAACTGCGTGTTGTTTGTGTCTGAGCCGAGGTGCTGTGCGGTTTCTAATTTTTGTTTTCTTTTTGCTTTATTTCTTTTTGCAAGGTAGTTTTTCATCATTGCTTTGGACGATTCTATTACCCCCCAAGCACTCTGGACCCATGTGAGAAGGATTTGCAGATTTGGGGATCTTGTCAGGGGACAACCAGTGTTTGTTTCACTCCTACTGGTTAGCAGACGGAGGAGGATCCAGCAGAATTCACTAATCCAATAGTCACCTTTTTCTTCGCCTGCGCCCAGTCAGGCCCAGTCTTCTACTTCTACTTTAGAAGGAAGTATTCACCAGTTCTGATAGCTCAACATCCCCCAGTCAGCATGGAAGATATGCTTCGTCAACTCCAGTAGACCATTGAGACTATGCAGCTAGATGCTGCCAGCCAGGTTGAGGTTGCAGCCCGCCAAGCAAAAGTGATAGATAGGCTTCAACAACAGCAACCACAACTGGTAGTAGCCTCTGCATCCCATGCACCCCCAGCGTGAATTCCGGCACCCCGGGGTCACAGTCAATGTTCAAGAGAATATGGGCATTCTGGCAGATCCGATCCCACCTTAGGCCTCCAAGGCACTAGTTTACCAAATGGAGGTGCTATTTGAATTCGAGGTTGACCCCACTGCATTGAAAGTCAACAAGCTAGAAAAACTCTTCAAGCAGGCACAGGGCGTGAATTCAATCCTTGACATTGAGGATGCCCCTGATAGTGAGGATGGATACACAAACGCTGTAGTGACTCTGCCGGACAGATTTAAGATGTCCCACATAGACCGGTTTGATGGCTCTAGGGATCCCATGGTCCATTTGCGTTTATTCTCTAATATCGTACGACCAATGGGTCTCACCAGACTTCAGAAGTTGTCACTTTTTGGCCTGACCCTGTCAGGTATAGCGGCCATCTGGTACGCAAAGTTGGAAGACTCCATGAAACGGAACTGAGAGGAAATGGCAAAGGCCTTCATCGCATAGTATTCCTACAATACCTAGATCGAGGTCACTACCCATGATCTTGAAGCACCTGTCAGGAGCCGAAGGAGGGTTTCTCAGACTTTGTGACCCGATGGAGGGCCAAGGCCTCTATGATGACTATCCGGTCGTCTGAAAAGGACCAAATTAGAATGGTGGTCCGTAACTTGCAAGGGAGGCTATTACAGAAGATAATAGTGTTACCTTTGTTTATATTTGCTGAGCTCCATGAAATATGGGTTCAAATTGAGGATGCGATGAAACAGGGGTTGATAGACCATGAGAAGGAACAGCCCAAGAGGCCCTTTACATGCAGCTCCAATGCAAACACGAGTGGTAGCCTCTGCATGGCCTTCGGATGTGAGCATGGTCACCACCACACCTAAAACTGCCAACCCGTTCGCCAACACTTCCAACACAACTCCGCAAACCTCAACTAGCCAGGCCTGATCTCAAAGGGTCTCCACATGCCTTTATCTAAAGCCTTAGTGGTCCTAATCAGAAAGGGGCACCTTAAGCCATTAGAACAATGCCCTCTACCCGATCCTCTCCCCCTGAGACAAAACTCGGCCAAATATTGCGCTTTTCACCAATAGCACGGTCATGACACTGATCAATGCTATAGGTTGCGTCATGAGATTCAAGATCTCATTGACAATAAGGTGATAGGGCCTCCTAAAAAACCCAACGTCACTACAAATCCTCTCCCACCACATAATCAAGTTTCTCCATCCGGGCATACAAACCTCATCCACACATTGGCCATCCCTTATGACCCCAGTATATATATCACCCCTTCCTACCTACCCAAACCAGCATTGTTCATCCCTGGGAGCACGAACTTGTGCATGATGAACACGTCTACACTCCAACCTGAACCAGTGGTGGTGACAGTGGAAGATAAAGGGAGGTCCACCTTGGTGGAGAATGTCAATCCGTTGCCCAAGGACTCTGAGGATTTATCTAAGGGGATGTACAACCCATACTGCTATATCGTGCCAATTGATCAAGCTAAGCCAGAAGTGGTGTTGCCGACTGGGATGAAGGTCAGTTTAGCTCGAAAAGATGGACCAAGTCAGGAATTAGAGGATCTAGCTGACCTGCAGGAGGATATAGACAATTTGTAGTTCTTTGATGAGCAAGATAAAGAGGACGTGCATATTGATTGGTTTGATCTGAACGGGTCAACAGACAATTCTGGGTGGCTAAGTGATGAACCCGATAGAAATGAGGGAATTGAATCAAAGCTCGAAGGACAGAAAGTGGGAACCGCTGCAATGGCCAAAATCGCCAACGGAAAGGGTAAACTACCGAAAAACACCGGTGTAGAATAATTGGCTCAGGAATTGGGCATTGTTAGTATGGTTCATGTAGAGCAAGAAGCTGCGCTAGAGCAGTTTGGGCAAGAAATGAGTGAAAACGATTGGAAAGCTGGAAAAGCTCAACACACTATGGGGAATGTTTGTCATAATAAAATGATCCTAACGGAGCGGGACGAGTGCTTGTCGGCTACTGAAGGGGTCTGGTGGGATGACGATAACCTACACTTGGCCCATACCGATGAGGATTGGGGTGAAGACCTTGACAACACTTGGTATGTGCAAGAAGTCGACCATATGATAAGAAGTGGCCGATATTTCAAACTACCGCATTTGGACCAACCTGAGGCATCCGGGAAGGATAAAGAAGTTGAGAAACAGAAGGAAAAACAGTTGGAGGAAGAGGTTGTGCTGAAACAGTTGAAGAAGATTCAAGCTGATATATCTATCTGGGGTCTACTTATGGCTTCGCGAGTGCACAGACAGGCTGTACTGACGGGGATGGATAAAGCTAAGTTGTCCATCGACACCACCCTGGAACAACTGGTGGGATTAGTCTCCCGGGAGGTGCTGTGCCAACTTTGACCTTTTCAGACAAGGAATTACCGCCAGAAGGCTCTGTACACAACAAGCCTTTATACATATCTGTAGAGTGCTGAGAAAAGTAGATACCAGTGGTATTGGTTGACACCAGGTCAGCAATCAGTGTCTATCCTTGTCGTACGGCTTATGTTATTGGTTTGAAACTGGCCGATTTTGTGCCTGCAGCACAGGTGATCCGGGCGTATGACAATACAAGCAGAGTGATGGTGGGGACAATGGAGATTAGAGTACAAGTGGCCCAGCTCAACAGCACATCGAGTTCCATGTCCTGGATGTGCCAACCACTTTCAATCTATTATTGGGGAAACCTTGGTTACACCAAGTAAAGGTTTTCTCTTCAAACCTCCACCAAATGTTGAAGTAACCCCATGGGAAAGGGGTAGCTATAGTCTTCGGGAATTCATCTATATATCCTCCGCCAGAGGTCACTACACCTGTGCTAGAGATTGTGCATGGCGAAGAGGATGTTTTCCTTTTGGGGTTTACCTTGGCTGAAGCCCGGGTGGTGCAAAATATCTTGGCCATTGATGAGGGCTTGTATGCCAATGCCTAATCAATATACCTCATGAACAAGCTCCTTGCATATGCCTGGAATGGGATTAGGAAGAAGTGGCTGGAAGGGTGTTACTGCGTTCGCCGATGTGCCACATAACTTGTCTGCCTTTAGTCTTGGCTATTCACCCACCAAAGAGGATTGGGTCAGGAAAGGGAAAGAAATGGCCGGAAGAGCCAGAGCTAAGTAGACCGGGAAGCGCTATGAACTTGTGCATAGATCAATCCGGGGAACCTTGAATGGTCATTTTTTTTAGAGGGAGAAGACTTCCCATTTTGTGGCTTCCCCGAACCCTGGTTCATCTCTGAGAAGCAGCGGGTTCTTGGCTTTGAGATATTCTTTGACTTGTAGTTGCAAGACAGTGATACAGAGGAACAGATTGAACTAACTGCTGAGGCTACAAAGAGCATATAAATTGATTTCGACAGCAACGAGTCTAAAGTAGGAGCAGCACGGCATGTCTCCTTTCGGATCCTCAGATCAACTCAGAGAGCTTGGGGGATAACCTAACTGTTTCCATGATCGGGGACCAACCGGGTGCGAACCCTTCTAGTAGCATCTTGGATGCATCTGACGCACTATCCCTCATTTGGCAATTGGAGAAGGGCTACCTGTCTAGCGATTTTGAGTAAAGTAGTGAATCAAAATCTGATTCCACAGAGTCTGTGGAGTCAGAATCAGATTCTGGTTCTTCTGAGTCTTGGTCCGGCATTCCTGGCGTTGATAACCCAGATGCTGAGGTTTTATCCAGGTCGTCCTTTTCTTTTTATTTTGAGTCGATTATAACTGAGGAACTGGATGAGTTGGGCCTTTTGAATGAGAATGCCACTGCAGATTCTGAGTATTTCTCTATGCCTTTTGTTTATTGCATTGATCATGATTTTCAAAATTTTGATGTAAACGATGAGGAAGGAATTCCTCTGGTTTTAAAAAATTTGATTAATTGAGAGGAGGAGAGGTTTACAAAACCCCTCGCTGATGAAATCATTACAATTAATGTGAGTACTGAAAAAGATCTGCGTCTGGTCTAGATCGGGTCCACGTTGTCTTCGGAGGAGCACGGGCGCTTAGTCGTTTTATTAAAAGATTTCAAAGATGTTTTCACATGGTCCTACGAAGACATGCTTGGAATCGATCCTAAGATTGTACAGCATCGGATCCCTTTTGACCCCGAGGCCCGACCCATCAAACAGAAGTTGTGGAGAATATGCCTAGATTGGCTTTGAAGATTAAGGAGGACGTCACTAAGCAGATAGATGCAGGGTTCCTGCTAGTATCTGAGTATCCAACTTGGTTGGCCAATATTGTCCCAGTGCCAAAGAAAGACGACAGAATTTGGGTGTGTGTGGACTTCAGGGATCTGAACAGAGCTAGTCCGAAGGATGACTTTCCTCTGCCGCACATTGACGAATTGGTGGACTTCACCGCCGGCCATGCATTGTTCTCCTTCATGGATAGATTTTATGGGTATAACCAGATTCTGATGGCACCCAAGGACAGGGAGAAAACTGCTTTCACTATGCCGTGGGGAACCTACTGCTATAGGGTGATGCCGTTTGGGCTGAAGAATGCCGGGGCTACCTATCAACGGGCTACAACCAGAATTCTACATGATATGATCCATAAAGAGGTTGAGGTGTATGTGGACGACATGACTTTTAAGTCCAAGGGAAGAGAGGGCCACTACACCGCCTTGAAGAAATTTTTTCAATGGATCGGAGAATACAGACTAAGGTTGAATCCACAAAAATGTACTTTCGGTGTAACAACGGGGAAAATGCTGGGTTTCTTGATCACACAGAGGGGCATCGAGGTAGATCCTTCCAAAATCAAGGCCATCCTAGAAATGCCACCACCAAGGACTGAAAAGGAGGTGCGAGGCTTTCTGGGTAAAGTGCAATTCATAAGATGGTTTATTTCTAAATTAAACCTTGACTTGTGAACCACTATTTGGTCTCCTGAAGAAAGGAAAGAAATTCCGATGGGATAACCGATGTCAGTTCACTTTTGAGTAGATTAAGCAGTACCTTCAGAATCCACCAGTGTTGTCGCCGCTAGAGCCGGGGAAGCCCTTGATTTTGTATCTGTCAGTAACTGAATCATGCTTGCTCAGGAATTTGAGGATAGGGTAGAGAAAGCCATCTATTACCTGAGTAAGAAAATGCTGGATTATGAGACTCGCTACACTCCGCTAGAGAAAGCTTACCTAGCCTTGGTATGGGCTACCAGGAAGTTGAGGCACTACCTGTTAGCTCACTCCGTAATTCTAGTTTCAAGATTAGATCCCATTAAATATCTCTTTGAGAAACTAGCGCTTACGGATAGGTTAGCCCGTTGGTTGCTTCTTCTTTCTGAATTTGATCTGAAGTATGCTACTTGCAAGTCTGTCAAAGAGAGAGCGGTAACTGAGTTTCTGGCAGATCACCCGGTGGAAGGGGATGAAGTAGTAGAATACCTGTTACCAGATGAAGCTATTCTGCAAGTCGAGGAAGAGATCTAGACAATGTACTTTGACGGAGCGTCTAATCAATATGGGTATGGGATAGGTTTGTTGCTGATAGCATCCGACAATTCCCACATATCCCTAGCCTTCAAACTCTGGTTCAAGGTATCTAATAACAAAGAAGAATACGATGCGTGTATCCCTGGTTTGGAAGCCGCCCTGGAACTACGGGCAAAAAGGTTAGACGTCATTGGGGACTCGAACCTAGTTGTGTCTCAAGCAAAAGGAGACTAGAAGGTCAAAGAAGAAAAGATGAAGATCTATCACCTGACCCTAGATGTTATGATTCCTAGGTTTGAGGAACTGACGTTCATGCATCTACTAAGAGAGAACAACAAATTCGCTGACGCCTTATCAACTCTATTTCAATGATAGACATCCCGTTTGGAGTCCAAATGTGTCCGATTATTATTTAGCAGAGATATATGCCGGCCTACGAGTCTACCACCGCAATAGATGAAGTACAAGATCAAAACCCATGGTTTTATGATATCTGGAACTTCTTGGAAAAGGAGGTTTATCCACCAGGGGATAATGCCAAAGATAGAGGGCAATACGGCGGATGGCCATTCAATTTATCATTTGTGGAGGTAAACTGTACAAGAGGGGTCATCTGGGAATGCACAAGCTGTGTGTCGACGCAGAAAAATCAAAGCGCCTAATGGAGGCTATCCATGGGGGAGAGTGTAGAGCGCACATAAATGGAGTAATGTTAGCCTGGAAGATTCTCAGGCAAGGTTACTATTAGTCTACTATGGAGAAGGATTGTATCGGTTTTGTTCGGCGATGCCACAAATGCCAAATTCATACTAATCACATAAATATCCCACCGTCGAAGCTGTACAACATGACTTCAGCATGGCCTTTCTCAGTCTGGGGAATCGATGTCATCGGCGCAGTCACACCGAAAGGGTCAATTGGGCATGAATACATTCTGGTGGCAATTGATTACTTCACAAAGTGGGTGGAAGCTTAGTCTTACGCAGTGTTGAAGGCAGCGTATGTGGCTAAGTTCATCTGAAACAACATCATTTGCCATTATGGAATCCCAAACTAGATCATTTCAGATAATGGCTCCCATTTCAAGAAAGAAGTAATCAACTTGTTGGAGAAATAAAACGTGGATTTTCATAAGTCATCCACATACCGGCCACAAACCAACGGAGCTGTTGAGGCCGCCAACAAGAACATCAAGCATATTCTGCAGAAGATGGTTGAGACCTACAAGGACTGGCCATACAAATTGCCTTTTGAACTCTAGGGTTATAGGACTTCAATTCGGATGTCTACTGGGGCAACTCCTTACTCTCTTGTTTATGAGATAGAAGCTATTCTACCGATCGAAATAAAAGTTCCGTCGCTACGGGTTATAGTTGAATGTCAGATAGTAGAGGCAGACTGGCAGCAGAGTAGGTTCGAAGAACTGATGCTGTTTGATGAGAGAAGGCTGAAAGCACTGTAATGTTCAGGGTTATCAACGTAGGATTGCCAGGGCTTTTAACAAGAAGGTTAAGCCCTGGAATCTCAAAGAAGGGGATTTGGTGCTGAAAGACAACCGAGCTCCCATTCATGACCTTAGGGGCAAGTTTAGACCCAATTGGATTGGTCCTTATATCATCAAAACTATTTGGTTAGGTGGAGCTGTTATTCTCATGGACTTGGATGGCTTAGAATTTTCCCAACCGATCAACATAGACAAGTTGAAGAAATACTATCCCTGAGAGGCTCGCTAGGCCGAAAACCCGAAGGGTGATCTAAGCAAAAGTTAGAGCATACAAAAATTAGAAATAAAGAAAAATTGAGCTCGCAAGGTTGAAAACCCTAAAGGTCGACCTTGGCAAAAGTTAGAGCACAAAAGAAGAGCATTAATACTCGAGTGAACCTGAATCGAACTACGTAAGGCTTGATTCCTATCTTTGGGATACGTAGGCAACTTCATTCTGAAGTTCGGCCGTAAACACCTGCAACTCAACTGTCCTGTCCATGTGTTTGATCAGGTCATCTTTGTCTGTTCTTTATCTGAATGTTCGGTTGTGATCTTTTTTGAGAACTGGTTACAGTGCTGAGCAGTGTCATTCAGACAAGGGGCAATTTGTTATCTTCGGATCTGGGATTGTACATCTCGAGGATAGATTTTGTGCATGTCAAGTTGTGATCCTCATCCAAAATGGTTTTGAAAAGTTTTGATAAAAGTTGACTTTGCTCAAATTTTATCTTTACAACTTAGACCATTTTTGGACCAAAAGGAAAACTTTCAGTGCTCACAACTTTTATTTCATTGATTTCAATACAAAGTTCTCAAACTCTCGATACAAATCAAAGCTACTTTTATTGCATGTATAAAACTTGAAGAGTAAGATTAAAGCAACAAACTTGGGGCATAGTTGAGTCAGGTGTTCCTGCGTCCCCGGCTTGCGCTTGTGGAAGCCTCTGATGCCAAAGTGGGCCCAGATTGTGCCTTATCTTCGAGCCAAGTCAGGCACTCTTCAAAAAGGGCGTAGCTAAAACTAGAGTCAGGAGCCAGAAGTTCTCTTATCCTCCAAGCATTGGGTATCTAACCAAGTGTGAACCTCAGATGGGGAATGAAACCGGGTATTCTACCCACTTCTTTGGGCAAGTCTGATCATGTCCAAATTGATGCCTGAACCGGAACGGAAAGTAAAATACACATTGTGTCAAGCCAATCAGCTAAATGCTAGGTCGTCGAGCCATGCTGTAGCTCATTTTGGTTAGATTAAGCCAGGGGCAACGCCAAGCAATGTCAGAAGTAGACCTGTGGCACATCCAATGGCACCACCATCCTTCATTTGAAAAATCAACTAGCTGTTGGCGGAAAAAGTATGCTCGGGCAGAGTATGCAGGACAAGAGTCTGTTACCTTTAGCTTGTCCATAAGCCATATCTGGGGAGGGATGAAAGAAAAGAGAGATTAAAGAATAGAGGGATGTATGTTGAGAGAAAGGTGAGAAAAGGGCTTCGAGAGAAAAATAGAGCATGAGTGCCGAGAGATGTGAGAAACAAATATTAGAAAGGATGGGAAACATTACCTGAAGAAGTAGTGGACTCCTCGTGAATTTGGTGGCCTCTCACCGATGAAAGGCGTCTAAGCCCATCAAAGTCTCAGCCAGCGCCAAACCAATGCAACTCTTGCCCTCTTTCAAACCTTGGGCCACTTCGACTAATTGAATGCTAGACTCGCCGAAACTAGGGACAAGGAGGAAATATGCTAGCATGCACAAACAAAGGGCGTGTTGTCGAAAACCCCACCAAAGAAGGTCGCCTTGGTCACTGGCGTTAGAAAATCGATGGATCAAACTGGGAATGTCCAGCTCTCCATTGTGAACCAAGGAACAGGTCTCATGCAGAGTAAGCCCGCAAATTCGTCCCAAAGGTTGAATGTGACCAAAATGGGGTTGAGGCAAGATTTCCTCATCACACCGGGGACTCTATTAGCACTTGAAATTCTTCGATTGTCGAGCATAGCTTTTGTCCCCCGAAGCTAAAGATGTGTCTAATTGGGTTCCAACATCTAGCCGCGACATGTTGGAACGGAAAACAAAGTGGAGAACGACTCAGCCGGAAAAGTGCGTTTATACCGAAACCCCAGAAATTCAGCTTTTCCGAGCCATCTAAAGTTGCAATCCAATTTGAGAGTTTTTCGGCAAAGAATGGCTTCATTTTGTGAAGAATTTGTAGCTGAAATGAAGAAATCACGAAGCTCAACCTTTTGTAGAAGATAAGGCAGTGAGTAGAAGCCAGGTGGCAACAATCTGGAGGTTCCTCACATTGATGGCTGGCCAGCCATTAGTGATGGCCAACAGGCCACTTTGGTAGCCGATTGGCCACCACTGGTGGCCAACAGCCTCTATTCATGGCTGACAATCCTTTTGGCAAGCTTGTCGTCCACCTGTGTGCTGAGAATGTTGAAAGCATGTGTTTTGTCCTGTTCTTTATGCATTTTCAGGTCTTGTTTTAGTCTTTTTAGTTCTAGCAAGTTTGTTGAGTTGTGTTTGAGTTGTTTTATTTTGTTTATCGAGTTGTTTTGTTGTGTATCAAGTTGTTTTTTTTTTTTTATCGAGTTGTTGCTATTTTGATTATCGAGTTGTATTACTTTGTTTTTAAGTGTTGGTTGGTTTATTATCCGATTAAAAATGTCATGTTAATACAAGTGTTCAGTTTTCATTATCAAATTCAATCTCATTTTCATGCAATGTGGTGCTCATGATGCAAAATACAACACTTTTTCAAATGAAAATTGGTTTTCATTTCGATCATGGTTGTTTTTATAAAAGTGCAGTACAAGTTTTTAAAGAAAATAAAACCTGTCTGAACTGTACAATGTGCTAACACTACTAACAAAAGAAACTAAGCAAAAATAAAGAAAATCAGTGCCGACTATCTTGGGCTTGAGAGGCTCTCTTCGTCCTTTTCCTGGATGGAGACTCAGAGCTGTTTCCATCTGCACCGCTGTCTGAACCAGATGCCGAACTCGAATCGGAATCATCACTGCTTTCTGCCTCAGAACCCGACTCAGCGTCACCTCCACTCTTAGATCTAGAGTCGCCGTTGTCTCTACTCTCAAAGGACTCAGACTGTGGACTCACTGCCTCCTCGGAGCCACTCATCTCGGCATCCTCATCGCTCAGAATGGGCTCTGAAGGACCACTCTCATCTCGGGTGCCTTTGGCTCTGCCTTGGCTGCGTGCTGGAGCTCGTCTCCCTCTCCCCCCTACTACTGGAGGAGGTACTACTGGTCCTGGTGCTACTCCCGCTGGTGCACTCGGTATATCTGGGATTTGTAAAGGACAGTTGTCAATATATCAGTTTCAGTGTATGTATCAGATATAAGCATGGTATGCAGCATGAGTGTAGGCAGAATTCAAATACAATGCATAAGTATAGCGTATGAATGCAGTATTTGAGTGCAATGTGTCAAATGCAGTGTATCAGATCACTACAATGTGGAATAGATTACAGTTGAAATGCTAGTGTATCAGCAGAAAGATTGATAACATGAAACGTAAATTGAAGAAAGTTACCTGAATACCGTAGAGATTGAGCAGGCTCATGCTCCTTTGCACCATCCCCATCAGGGAAGCCACCGGTTCGAGAGTGTCCCCGGTGTACTCTATAGATGCTTGTGAGTGCGTTGAGGTGATCAGTGTGCTATAAACATAACTGAAGTGAAATATAACAAGCAAAATGTAAATTGTGGTACATACTGGAGTGGGGCCTTGAACCTCGGCAAGCTCGTGCCCGGCCAGTATAGGCTCAATAGGGGATCTGGTAAGTCTTCTCAGCATGCCGCCAACATATAAGTTTAGTGGAAAGCTCTGGCCAACCAGTCATCTACCTCACCCGAGAAGCCTCTCTCTCATGGGCCCTAGTCGCTCTCGGCGCCGCCCTCACAGCAGGAGCTCTCGCTCCCTCACCCCTACGGACACCGGTCAAAGGAGGCATGAGGTGTGTCTAGATGAATGTCGAATAATCCCCCTCCTCGCAAAAGTAGTCGGCCTCGAAGCCCTCCGTGAATTGAATCATCTCTTGAAAGGTGAGTCTCTCTGTAGCTCTCATAGATGGCGGGGGTGGCACAGGAACTACTGGCTTAGGCAAACCCATGATCTGGCGTAAGAATAGCTCGCCTAGAAACCAGGCTCCACAAACCAGGCCCTCGAACAAAAGTTGAAAATGGGAGGCCCCCCAAGCTCCAGCGTACTGGTCCCTGACTCTGGTCGGCATCGTCGCCCAAGGCTGCCAAGCGATCTGTAAATAGAGAATGCATGGATTGTTAGTGGCCATCAGATATCGAAGTATGAATCAGAGCCCAAGTAGAATGAAAATAACTGTGAATTTTGAGCTACCTCTGCCGTAGTCACTGTGTCACAACCCATACCCACCCCTAAAAGTTGGGTCCATGACCGTCCTGTACATAGGCCTCAAAATAGAATTTTAAAATAATATTAAACCAAATACGGGGCCTTAAGCGGAAGCAATATTAATAAAAGACAACATCCATTGAGCTTGTGCATACATGATAGCTTAATTAATTAGGCATTTAAATACATTCCCAGAGTAACATATACAATCACAAAATTATACATATCTCACACACACTTAAATAAGACTCCAAAAATTACACAACTCTCAGAAATCAAAATTAAGGCCTCAACATGGAGGTGTACCCCTGGTGGCTTGGCAGACAGGTAGACCTCAATACAATTCTATTGTCAATCCCCGATGGCTCACCTACATAAATATACATAAAAACGGAGTGAGCAAGGCTCAGTGAATAATAGCAATGTAAGGAGGTGAGTTAAATGAATATAGGTTTAGAGAATGTAAATATGCATATCAAACCATATAGAGATCTTATTCATAATTATATTTTAAGACGGCCTCAGGCCCACGTGTAATACAGAACGGCCTTGGGCCCATATATAATACAGAATGGCCTCGGGCCCATATATGATACAGAACGGCCTTAAGCCCAGATATGATGCAGAATGGCTTTAAGCCCAGATATGATACAGAGTGGCTTTAAGCCCAGACATGATACAGAATGGCTTTAAGCCCAGATAACGACAACTGCCCACACATGGTAGGGTAGGTAGAACATCGACATGTACACTACCTCCCTTGGCCTCTGGCCATGAATCATAATCAATTTACATCATAACGGCCTCAAGCCCACTTTTATTAACAGAGACAGAACGACCTTAGGTCCGTAACAGTGTTATTGTTCAATTATGTCCGTTAATTCAATCAGAACACAATGTCAATAGTATATGTCATTCTCAACAATCATATTTAAATCATAAGCACCAGAAGTAAGTATAACATATCGTTACACTACTATTACTCACAGTGATCAGCTTCCGGTAGTAATGGGACGATGTCCTCGTCTCGACCTACAAACACAGTGCACAACACATAATATGAGATTATAACTGATCCTTTACTTATTCTCTTTGATCAATTAATCACTTAGCCATGGTGGTCCCAAGCTCATTATTCCTTAATAAGTTATAATCCATGCCTCAGAAAATAGGAGGAATTGATGAGAAATTGTTTAGGTGAAGAAATGGTACAAAACTGGTTGATAGAAAGTGAACAACTCTCACTAATTTGGGCATATCTAATTCTGTACTTAGCATTTGGGAGTGAGACCACCACCATTGGAAACTAGACTTCTGGGGATTGATTTTAGGCTCAAGAATCACTCAAAATGGAGTCCGGATGCAAAAGATATGCTTATTCAAAGTTGGTTGGATAGAGCTGTCCCCGCACGTGTGAGAATGGGGCCGCACGTGTGGGACTACGCGCCTTTTTAGCAGATTCAAATTTGGTTTTGGGTGTGGGCTTCCGCACGTGTGGGAAGGCTCGCCGCACGTGCGGCTCTGGGCAGTTAGCAGCCCGAAAATGGTTCTTTTGTTCCAATACTTGGTTTTTTCCCATTTTTAAGCTTGGTTTCTAACATAAATCACTCAAAAACATGTAAAATTGCCTCATAACATGATAAACTAACATCAACCAAGTGTAATTTCATTTCAAACAAATCAATCTTTGTCTCAAATTTCAAGATTAATGCTTAATCTTTCATGATCTTCAAGGTTCTTAAAACACAACCCACAAACCCACAAATTCACTTGATTCTTGCATAATCTAAAGTTTATTTCATGATATCCATGAGCTTGAGCTCCACTCATAAACAAAATTAGAGAACTCAATTTCTAATTCCTCAAATTAGCTCAAGCAAATACATATATATTAAATCTTCCAAGATCTTTCACCAAATTGATACTTTAAACACAAGGTTTCAAGATAGATTATCATACCTAGCTCAATCTTTGTTTATCCCTTAGCTCTCTTCAATTTCCCCCAAGTTTCCATAGGTGATCTTCTTTCTCTTTCTTCAATTCTCTCCAATCATCTTCAAAGCCACCATGGATGTTGAGAAGGTTTGTCCCTCTTCTCTCTCTCTCTTTCACGGTTTCCTCTCTCTCTCTCTTTAGATATTTTTGGGCTCCCAAAAGATGAGATCAACAACCCAAAGGCACATATATATATATACACACACACATAGGCTTAACACAAAAGGGAGAGCCAAACGCGGCCTTACGAATTGCACGAAATCAAATTTCAATTAAACTTTTCTGATGACTCTAAAAATTACGCTGATCATAAATATGTCCTCTATTCTGGTTTCTGAAGCCTCTAAGGCCTTCAATTGTAGTATAAAGTTAACCACCCAAACGTGCATTAATGAATTAGACAAATTAGATTTCCAATTAATTTTCCCAAATAGTTCTAAAAATTCCCATTAACATATCCAAGTACTCCATTTCAATTTCTGAACCCGTAAAGGTCGGTAATTTCAATTCTAAAGCCGTAACTCAACAGATAATGCTTCAATTCAAACAGATACTATTAAATTAAAATGCATTAACCCACAAGGGCATAAAAGTAATTTCGGATACGGATTTTAGGGTCGTTACATTCTCCCCACCTTAAGAAGTGTGGTCCTCCAAACTTGATTCACCCTGCCAAAAGTCAAGTTTTGTCTTAGATACACAACCCTTCTCAATTATTTAGCCATTCACAATCTTATACAGTCAATTTCAATGGAGTTTACTCCCAGAATCACAAGTAATTCATCTTTACTGGCTAATTGGTAACCCAATTGATAATAACTTAAGGGTGTTCAGAAATGAATTCATTTCAAGTATTCAATTGTATGCAACTCATAAGCTATCAAACATAATTCAAACTCTTTAGGTTCACAAACAACCCCCATTATCATAATTCCTCAAAGATTAAGGGAACATTCACTACTCAATCGGGTTTCAAATGGCACAAACATACTACAACAATTAGGCCCAGAATAAACAAATGAGTTTTACATTAACGACCTTATGACTCCTGCTCACTAATAAGTTAAATATTCAGAATAATGGTTTGGTAATTTGAAGTGACCCCAAGCGCTTTACTTCCATAACGGATGGAATAAAGGAATTAAACTTATCAATTCGAATACGATTTCTAGCAGACTTCAAATAGTAACCCAAATTCCAAAATAAATCGTTAGCAAAGTCAAATACGGATCAAACCTTAATTGTCACAATTCCTAAACTACAGTAAGGTAATAATCATTTAAAATCCATATTCGCTTGGAAGATCTTAAAGTCAACATCATGACATCAAGCACAAAATACATTCACCATAAAACTATTATATTCTTGTTCCAGTAACGTCAAAGTTGGCTGAGCATCGTGCCTAATCTGATCTTTTTTTGTTCTATAATTAGTAAAACATTCTAATCATGGACAAAAACATTTTCCAAAAATATGTAATACATAAAATTCATCGAACTTTTCAGAATTACACATAATACGTTGTTCAGAAACATTATTCAGAAACTTATCAGACCTTTCATAGATTATCAGATAATTCCCAATAGCATTAAACTTATTTAAACTTTGATAGAACAACCTCTGATCCAACTTATAACAGATAAGACAGAATAACTTCAAGTTCATCATAGAGCATTCATCAAGCATGCCACAATCAATTATCAAATGGGAAACTCATTTATGCATAGCAAACATCTTTTTCAGAAAACTTGTCATACCCTGAACAATCGGAGTTTCGTAGCATATCTAGTCATTTTGGGGAAATTATTCGGAAAACTCATCATATCATAAACATGTCGGAAGTTCATAGCATATTTTATCATTTCAGAAAATACTTATCATATAGAACATTTCGTAACCAAAATATAGATTTCATTAGACATCGTATAGCATAGCCATTTTCAAAATCATTTATACGAAAGTATCTTTACAAAGACATTACTCACTTAGGTCTATAGTCAACTCACACAAGATCACACATTATTCATCTATGTCGGAAGTACCGAATGTAATTGGTTGTATGACATCTCTAAATAACACAGATCACATAAGTTTTATTCCAATGAGCACTCATTTCCAGATCACAATAAAGGAACAAGCCTTGAATTAATTCTCATACAAATATTTCATCCTTCATTAGTAGCGGTGAGTTTATGATAGCAATATGCTAGGTTAAAAAAAAACGTATCAAAACAACATTATGTCTTTCAGACAAATGGTAGTCCACAAAAGGAAACACAATTTTCCTTTTATTCACATTCATTCACAAGAATATATGTTCGAACTGAAAGGAGGAACATAACTTCACTTATCATCCCATAGAAAAATTCACAACATGACCTTCTTTTCACCAATGACCCATTTCAATTACACGTGGTAGGTCAACATAAGCACACCTCATTCTTATTACCTTTCCCTCCAGACACTAAATACAAATTAGCTTAATATAGAATATCATACCAAGTCATTTAACTCTATGGTTCTAGATTTCAGATAGTATTTTCCTTCGCCAGCATACCTATCTCAATTTCCTCAACATACACTCTATCTTTACAAATTAACATACTCAACACCACCAACATTCTAGTCAAAATTTCAATTTCCCTGTATCACTACTTCCATAAAATTCCACTGAATACTATGTGATCACAAATCATGATACTTGTATTTATTAACATTCCATTTCATCCCTACTCCTAGAGTCATAAGATGCAGACTGTGAACACAACGCGTATCATTCATTAATTACTCCATAACACATAGTTTCGCATACTTAGTCATAACACACACAAGCATACAAGGATATGAGTGGGGCAAGTCCTTTATCTCTACTTCTTATATCAAACCATTTTCAAGTCCCATACTCGATATTAATCATTGTATTTCTCAATTACCATACACTTCATTGATTCACAACAACCTCAGTTTCCCCAAAATTCCTCATGGTCTAATTTCACATATAACACAGATAGAAGCTAAGTTTAATCTCTTTTTAGATTACATTTCCACAAACATGCTTATACTTATCAATTTGAATAGCCGAAGAACACCGATATTCCACATCTTTCAAAACTTTAGCCTTATGTAACCCATTCTCATTTCATAACAATTATCCAATTCTCCTTAGTCACAAAACTTAGTCTATGAAACAGAACATGTAAATCTTCTTTTATTACCCCAAAGTCCATGAGAATTCTTATTCTTAATCTCAATTCTTAACGTATTGTACAAGCTCACATACATCTTTTAAAATGCACATCATATCCTTTCGTTACTAGATACATGCAACTTAAATGCATTCTAGACACTGTAATGGTCAATGGATACGTGTGTGAGATCTTAACTCGTGCTCTGATACCACTTGTCACGACCCAAACCCGCCCCTAAAAGTTTGGTCCATGACCGGCCTGAACATAGGCCTCAAAATAGAATTTTAAAATAATACTTAACCAAATACGGGGCCTTAGCGGAAGCAAATATCAATATAAAGACAACATCCATTGAGCTTGGGCATACATGATAGCTTAATTAGATTTAAGCATTTAAAAACATTCCTGGAGTTACATATACAATCGCAGAATTTATGTAGATCTCACACACACTTACATAAGACTTAATAATTTATATGACTCCCAATAATGGTTAAGGCCTCCACACGGAGGCAATCCCAGGTGACTTGGCAGACAGGTGAATCTCAGTACAACTCTAGTGTCAATCTCCGATGGCACACCTATAGAAATTCACATAAAATGGAATGAGAAAAGCTCAGTGAATAATAGCAATGTAAGGAGGTTAATTGAATAAGCAAAACCTTAGATAAAATAAATAGACGGATACCAAACTATATACAGGTCTTATTCATAACTAAATTTCAATACGGTCTTAGGCTCACATATAATACAGATTGGCTTCAAGCCCATATGTAATACAGACCGGCCTTAAGCCCATGCAGAATACAAAATGGCCTTAGGCCCAACATATTATGCAGAGCGGCCTCATGCCCAACAGATTATACAGAGCGGCCTCTGGCCTAACAGATTATACAGAATGGCCTCTAGCCTAACAGATTATACAGAGCGGCCTCTGGCCTAACAGATTATACAGAACGGCCTCTGGCCTAACAGATTATACAGAGCGGCTGTAAGCCCAGATATAATACAGATCGGCTGTAAGCCCATATGTGATACAGAATGACTTTAAGCCCACAGATAATACAGAACGGCTTTAAGCCCAGATATCAACAGATTGGCCTCGGGGCCCATCATTAGCAAAACAGAATGATTCCAGATACACAAAGATATCATTGTTCCATAATACATATATGTTCCATTTGTTCATCATGAATTCAGATAGTTAACTTGCAGATAACAGAACGTCAGTATTAACTATTAACAGTAAACAAAACGTACTACTACAGTACTATTACTCAATAGTGCACAAAGATTTTCCCCATGGTTTATTACAAGTCGACATAGTTGTCTTGCGGCTAACAGAACATTAATAATAACTATTAACAGAAGGCAAATGTATCACTGCATTACTAGGGACAGAACAAGTCACATCATAATGGCCTTGGCCCACTTCTATTAATAAGGACAGAACGACCTTAGGTCCATATCAATGCCATTATTCAATCATATCCATTAATTTAATCAAAACACAATATCAATGGAATAGGCCATTCACAATTGACAATACATAAATCATAATCACAGGAAGTAAGTGAAACATATCGCCACACTACTATTACTCACAGTGATCGGCTCCCAGTAGTAATGGGACGATGTCCTCGCCTCGACCTACAAGCACAGTGCACAACACATATTATGAGATCATAATCGATCCTTTACTTATTCTCTTTGATCATTTAATCAATTAGTCATGGTGGTACCAAACTCAATATTCCTTAATAAGTTATAATCCATGTCACAGAAGATAGGAGGAATCGATAGAAAAATGGTCCAGACGAAGAAACGGTACAAACCGGTAAACAGAAAGTGAACAGTCGTCACTAATTTGGGCATAACTATTTCTGTATTTATAATTTGGGAGTGAGACAACCACCATTGGAAACTAGACTTCCGGGGCTTGATTTTAGGCTCAAGAATCACTCAAAATGGAGTCCGGATGCAAAAGATATGCTTGTTCAAAGTTAGCTGAACAGAGCTGTCCCCCGCACATGCGGAAAACAGGGCCGCACGTGCGGGAATGGGGCTGCACATGCGGGACGATGTGCTTTTTTAGCAGATTCAACTTTGGTTTTGGGCATAGACTGCCACACGTGCGGGAAAACCCGCCGCACGTGCGGCTTTGAGCAATTTTCAATCCGAAAATGGCTCTTTTTGCTCAAACACTTGGTTTTTCCATTTTTAAGCTTGGTTCTTAACATAAATCATTCAAAACATGTAAAATTGCCCCATAACATGATAAACTAACATCAACCAAGCGTAATTTCATTTCAAACAAATCAATCTTTGTCTCAAATTTCAAGATTAATGCTTAATCTTTCATGATCTTCAAGGTTCTTAAAACACAACCCACAAACCCACAAATTCACTTGATTCTTGCATAATCTAAAGTTTATTTCATGATATCCATGAGATTGAGCTCCACTCATAAACAAAATTAAAGAACTCAATTTCTAATTCCTCAAACTAGCTCAAGCAAATACATATATAAAACCTTAACCCCAAATGGGTTTAAATCTTCCGAGATCTTTATGATTTCACCAAATTGATACTTTAAACACAAGGTTTCAAGATAGATTATCATACCTAGCTCAATCTTTGTCTATCTCTTAGCTCTCTTTAATTTCCCCAAAGTTTCCATGGGTGATCTTCTTTCTCTTTCTTCAATTCTCTCCAATCATCTTCAAAGCCACCATGGATGTTGAGAAGGTTTGTCCCTCTTCTCTCTCTCCCTTTCACGGTTTCCTCTCTCTCTCTCTCTCTCTATTTAGATATTTTTGGGCTCCCGAAAGATGAGATCAACAACCCAAAGGCTCATTTATATATATAAATATACACACACATTGGCTTAACACAAAAGGGAGAGCCAAACGCGGCCTTACGAATCGCACGAAATCAAATTTCAATTAAACTTTTCAAATGACTCTAAAAATTATGCTGATCATAAATATTTCCTCCGTTTTGGTTTCTGAAGTCTCTAAGGCCTTCAATTGCAATATAAAGTTAACCACCCAAACGTGCATTAACGAATCAGACAAATTAAATTTCCAATTAATTTTTCCAAATAGTTCTAAAAATTCCCATTAACATATCCAAGTACTCCATTTCGATTTATGAACCCGTAAAGGTCGGTAATTTCAATTCTAAAGTCGTAACTCAACAGATAATGCTTTAATTCAAACAGATATCATTAAATTAAAATGTATTAACCCACAAGGGCATAAAAGTAATTTTGGATACGGATTTTGGGGTCGTTATAGGTTATGACCTTTACCCATAGGGGCGGGTTCGGTTCATGACACAGGGACTTTAAGTGCACCAGTGCATGCAATGCAATAAACAAATAATTGAAAATAAAAGTCATATCATGGAGTTCGAGTCAAGGTTTCATAAAATCTTCAGCAGAGTGGCCAGAAACTGTAACATGCCCGGGGGTACCCCTGCGCGTTAAACAGTTCGGACCCTCGATTTCTTCGATTTAGTCTCATGAGTGCAATATAAAATATAGATGAGAGTCCAATTTTGACAACTTTTATAGAAAATCTATTTTATTGCAAAACCTTTGCCAGAAATGGACTATATCACCATATCTTAAAGTCGCCACCTAATGTTATGGAAAAATTAGGAAACCCCGTGACTCGTGCCAAGGCCACTGTTCGTCGTCCCCAAAGATGCTTGGCTCAGAACCTTAGGTATAAGAGTGGAAGGTCATTATTGAGCACCCCTGCTCACTCGATCAAAATATCGGCCTCTATTAAACCATGATATGAATTTGATTTTTTTTATATGTTCATGTTCTAATTATTTAATAAATCACTATGTGAAGCATACAAGTATAGACTATACCAATCATTTTGGAATAATTTGATTTCATGTATTTTGAAAGAGTTTTGAAGATGTACAACCCAAATAAATTTAGTTTACAAATATAAAAAATCAACATCATTTCAAATTAAACGACACAATCTCCATCCACTGGCATTCATACAGTTATATCAAGTAAGCAAGTAGTCACATGGTATGATTCTTAAATATAATAAGAAAAATGCACTCAAGTGGGATGCTTAAGCATAAAAACTTACATATTTACCGATGTCCTGCGAACAGTTACAAAACAAAGTTAGTAAAACATGCATAATCTTATATACAAAATCCTATGCAATTCACTCATGAGATACAACTAAAGATTCGGTTTCTAAGATATAATATGTAAATCATCTAAAAAACAAGATGTAGCGCACATAATCACATAGGAATTGATTAAATCCATAAATGCAAACTTAGCCAAATCAAGATGCATGAAACATGGATGCAAAGCATGGATATGAAAGATAAAATATGATGCATATTGACAAATAAAGAAAGCATGTAAAAAAACGGGGTAGAAAGAAGCTGGGCGAGGAATTATTACAACACTTGAAAGAATAAGTACAAACCAAATTAAAGAGGGATAAAGAGAATATTATGTCAAAATAAAAACCTCACAAAACATTCAAAATAAAATAATCAGAAGAAAAAAAACTTCATGTGCCTTGGGAATCACGGGAAGTTGGTTAACATCGGAAGAAAATGCCATCTTGTCCAAAAGAAGCTAATTAGCGGGCCAAATAAGTCAGTCGGCCAAATAGGCCTAGCAAAACCTGTTTTATTGCAAAACCAAGAAAAATAACAAACAAAAAATATGTAGGTGACTCAACTAATCACTATCGGTTAGATTAAAACAAGAAAACAAATATAAAATAGAAAGTACAAATTTACAATAAAACTAACATGAACCTAAAACAAGAAAACAAATATAAGATGGAACATGCAAAATTAGAACAAAACTACTATGAGACTAATACAAGAAGACAAATATAAGCTAAGAAATGCAAGATTACAACACAATTACTATGAAACTAAAACAAGAAAACGAATATAAGATAGAACATGCACGATTACAACAAAACTAATATGAAACTAAAACAAGAAAACAAATATAAGATAGAATATGCAAGATTACAACAACGCCAATATGAAACTAAAATAAGAAAACAAATATAAGATAGAACATGCAAGAGTACAACAAAACTAATATGAAGCTAAAATAAGAAAACAAATATAAGATAGAACATGCACGAAAAATGAAACAATTGAAAATTCACATTCTAAAGAAAGATTGAACTTCTTGATTTTCAAACTTCCTCTTGATCACCTCAAGGTCGTGAATTATGATTTTAATCCTCAATTCAAGAGCTTGGAATTTGAGCTTAGAATGATGGTTTTAAACAAGTGTATGATCACTCTTTTCTTGGCAAGAATACTCTCTATTTGATTAAGGCTTTGAGTGGTTTTGACAAGGGAAGAGAAGATGTAAGAGGCTATGTAACTTCACTAGTTTGGCAAGACAACTCTCTTGTTTTTAAGACTTTCTTTTCTCTCAAATTCTAACACAATTTTAGCATTCTCCCTCTACCCTCTCTTTTTAAAATTCTATCCCAAATTCAAGACTAGAACTCTCATTATATAGCCAATGCAAGTGGGCAATGGTGGAAGACAAAGTAGAGGACAAAATGGGGCCTTTAGGGAAGATAATGAAACTAATGAGGGACAATGTATAATGGAGGTAAATGATGAACAGTGATGGTTGTGTGTGATTTAGGAAAATGGATGGTGAGTGGGGATGATGGAGTGTAATTATAAAAGTAGATGGTGAGTGAGGATCGTGGGGTATATTTATGAAAGTAGATGATGAGTGGGGATGGTGATGTGTAATTATGAAAGTGGATGATGAGCAGGGATGATGGGATGTGATTATGAAAGTAGATGGTGAGTGGGGATGGCGAGGTGTAATTATGAAAGTGGAAAGTGAGTGGAGATGATGGGGTGTAATTATGAAAGTGGGTGGTGGGTGGAGATGATGGATTGTGATTATGAAAGTAGATGATGGGTGGGGATGGTGGGTTATAATTATGAAAGTGGATGGTGAGTGAGAATTGATGGGTAGAAAATTTGGTAATGGAGATTTGAAGAGACAAAATTCTTTTGGTAGTGGAGATTGGAGAAATTTGGATGAAAAATAATTTGGCCAAAAAAAATGTGAAGGTTGGGATTGAAACTCAAATTTCATCTTTCTTACTGAAGATTTTGTGAGAAACATATTCTGATTGTCATCATCAAGTAATCAGAAGAAAGCGCCCAAATCTTAAGGTCGGTCAAAATGAGGTGTCTACAGGAATGATCATCCCATTCTACTCTCACTCATTCCAGTGAACCAAATGAAACCTTTGGGCTTAGGATTTAGAATTTAGGTTACACTGAATTTGAAGTAGATCACATCTCATGTATTTAAACCACTAGTTAAACAACATCACAGTACAAAAACAGTGGAGGTAAATAAAGATTATTAGTTTCAGTAATTATAAAACATCAAACATATTAAACTTTCCAAACATCAGGAGGAGGACACAACCAAATAGATAGAGATTAAATTGCAGTGATAAATATTAAGGATTAAAATGACACGTAAAGACTAGAAACAAACATAAACATGAAAAACAAACACAACAACACACAAAAAATGGAAAACTCAAACCCTTTCCTTAATTACGAAAAATGACACAACCAAAGAAAGGACTCCAGCCACAGTCGATGGAAGAGAAGTGAAGGTGCCTTGAGAAGGGCTAGGGGCCGGGGTTGGCATACCAGGCATTCTGGGCATGTTATGTGCCGCGACTTATGAAGCACGGGTGCAAGTAAGGATACGTGTATGAGTACGATACTGGTACGTCGATATGGTAAATTTTAAAAAATATAGGGTATGGATACGACTGGAGTACGCTAATTTTTTTGTAATTTTTTTTATTTTAAATTTATAGCTAAACATCCAACATCATAAGTTTCAATATCAAAACTAAAAAGAGAACAACTTGTCTAAAAAGTTATACAGTGTATTTGGTTTTAGTTTTTTGAAATTAGTTTTTTGAAAATTGATTTTTTTTTTTGTTTTTTGTGTTTTTTTGTTTTTAGTGAATATTTTTAAAATTTTAAGCAATTTTTTTATTTTTTTTATATGCACCTTACTTAGATGTATCTAAATAGTAAAATATTTGTGAAAAAATATTTTAAAAAATTAACAAATACACAAAAATATGAAAAATGTATTAAATTTTCATTTTTTATTATATTTTTAGTATTTTGTGAAGTTTTTAAAGATTTTTTCACAAATATTATACTTTTTAAGTGTATTTATGTTAGGTGTATCTAAAAATTAAAAAAATTGCTTAAAATATTGAAAAAATTCATTGAAAACAAAAAAAATATGAAAAATAAAAAAGTAAAATTTTTTGAAAAATATTTCTTGAAAATCAAAACCAAACAAGTTGATATAATTCTTTTTTTTTTTTTTTTTTTTTTCTTTTTTGATTGTTTAAAACATGATGCAAAAGGTAGCAAATCCATGACTTATGGGTAAAGGGTGTTGGAAATAAATTACTTGATATTTTCAAAATTGAAAAAAATAAAAATAAATGCTGCAATGAATTCTAGCAGCTACAAAAAATAAAAATAAAAATAAAAAATTAAAAATTAAATATAAAAAATAAACCCTTCTGTACCGGTGCCATACCCATGCCATACCCACGATGTGCCCATACCATACCCATGACGTACCTAAATGTATTCGTCGTACCCGACATATATTCGACGTACCCGGTACACATACCGTCGTACGAGTATGCATACCTGCACCCAGTAAACATCCGATACTCATACGACACCATTCTTTAAGTAGCCGTGCTTCATAGATCACAACGGACATCGCCAAAATGGCGAAACAGGCAACAAAAATAGCAGATGAAAACTGAGAAGCCATATATGATGAGCAAGTGAATGTTTGGATTGTCTTAAATTTGATTAATCTTTGCTGCTATAACTTGTTTGGAACCTATATATATAATGGTGATGGGTTAAATTACATTGGCCAGTTGGACACTTTGGGCTGTAGAATAGGGACCATTGAAAACATTGTCAACCATTGACATTAATTTTAATGCCGGGGAACAATGCTGGAATTCGTTATAACCTATGACATGTAGTTTGTAATTTTGTGGGCTTGCCGTGAAAGGCAAAGCAAGTGTTCATCATGTATTATACGCTTAATGACTGAAAATGAATTGAAATTAATATGGAGGAGTGGTTCTTGGTTAAGGTCCGGATTAGAGGTGTAATTGGTTTGGTTTGATTGAGATTGAGAGAAAAGTTAATTTGGATGAATTTTTGTCCATCTCTACCGCAAACATTTTTTTTTTTTGATGACCGGGTATTTTGGTTAATTTATGTACATCTCGACTAATTTTAGAATCCACGCAAAGCGTCTCCTCCACGTGGATCGGACAAATCTTGGACAGAGCCTGTGAACATAATCCCAAGGAACGGATTGCTCCTAATGAGAGTTAAACTTGAGATTTAGAGGGAATACACCTATAAATCTCAAGTTACACCCACTAAGATAACCTCTTGGGGCTCTCTACCGCTAACATTGGCTTGCCATGTTACTTTAATTTGGATGAAGAGGTTTTTTTTTCTTTTTTTGGACTAGTGGATGAAGAGTTAACATAGAGAGTAAAGTTACAACAATGCAACAAACCTAAAAATATATTCAGAAAAACACGTCCATGGATCACATTGTTATCAATTCCAAAAAATACTCAGAAAAACAAATATGTGGCTCACAATCATTTTAAGTGCAACTCATATTAGACTAATTTTAAATTGACGCCATGCAATTCATTTGGGATAAAATTTGGGATGAGTTTTCATGGTTCAACATAATCTGTAAAGTTAAATTAATTATTAAAAAAAAAGGAGAGTAGTTAGAAAAGAGGAGAAATTATACTAGTAGTCCCTGTAGTTTACACGATATTTCAATTTGGTCCTTATTGTTTTAATTTGCTCGATTTTGTTCCTTAATTTAACAGATTGTGTCAATTTAGTCTAATAAATAACAGTTAAGTTTGGTGGACGAAAAGTCAAACTATGTGTTAATTTGGTCCATATAGTTTACACAATGTATCAATTTGGTCTCTGTCAAAATTGAGCAAATTAAAATAACAAGGACTAAATTGACACATTGTGTAAAATACAGGTGCCAAATTGACATATCGTTTGACTTTCAGTCTACCAAACTTAACAACCGTTATTTACTGGATTAAAATGATACAATCTGTTAAATTAATGGGCAAAATTGAGCCAATTAAAACAACATGAACTAAATTGATATATCGTATAAATTACAGGACCATTTAGATAATTTATCTTAGAAAATCTGGCCAGATCAAAGACATTATTAATATACATTTTTTGTATATTATAATTATTGTCATGTATTACTTTATTAGATTAAAAATTGTAACGTTGAATTTCCTTCATTTATTAATATACATTTTTTAAATTTAAACCTTAATAATGAAAATACTTTTTAAGCTATAACAACAAATTACATTTTACCTTCTTAAACTATCATATATCACTCTATTACCATCAACTGAAAAAGAAAAATTACATTTTCTCATCTAGAACTATAAAATTATATTAGTGTGAACTTTCCATTAAGATTCCATTACATCATGGATGAAAAATTACAACTTGCAAATGATATCTCAAATTTTCTGACCTACTTAAAAGATCTTATTGTTCTTTTTCATTATTTTCTCTCACTTTACTTTATTTGTCTTACTCATGTCAACCGCCATAGCTTTCTACACTATGGCAACCACGGTAGTTGCCTTCAATAGAAAAAAGAAATGGGGAAAAAACAAAATATATATGTCGACGGACTATTTTGAAAAGATGGTTATAATCAACTTTTTAATTAAAAGCCGATTATGATCAACTTTTTATAAGAGAGGGAAGTGAGTTATAATCTGAAAAGTAGATTATAATCCATTTCCCAAAACAAGCCGACATTTTATAATATTTGAGATGTCATGTGTGATATATGTTAATTTTTTATTTATTTATGTAAAAGATTATTAACAGGCAACTTACGTTGATATAAATTTATAATTTAAAGTGACAAAACATAATAGTTTTCAGTTAAAAGAGTAAAGTGATATACAATGATAATTCAAAAGGGCATAGTGTGATTTTATCCTACAGCTAAAAGAGTATTTTTGTCATAAAAGTTCTAATTGAAAAAAATTAATAAATAAAGAAATTAAGTGTTACAATATTTAAAATTACATATAAATATGAGTAATATTTTATAAATTATTTTTGTTTATTGATATGACATTTGTTAATTTGCATTGCAATGATTGGTTCAACAAAAAATAATTTTGAACAAAAAATACTATGTATAAAAATATTTTTTTTTGTAAAAAATGTTTTTCTATGATTGATTGTAAGGTAGATGGCTGTGATAATATGGTGGCATTATTATGACTTTAATTGGGATTTTTTTTCACCATTAAAATAGAATTTTTTTTACTCTCATTTATTAATACTAAAATGATTTACTATTTTTTTATTTTTTATTTTTTATTTGAAACAAACTGATCATACTCAGAGTCCTATGGAGTGTTTGCGAAGTTAAGCTTAGGCTAAAATAACTAATATATAAAATAAACTAACATAGCTAATAAGATAATTTTACAACCATCAAATTAACTACAAAAAAAAAAAAAAAAAAAAAACAATTATCATTCCAAATAAAAAAATTTCAATCAAACTAAAATAGTCAAAAGTCAACTAAAATAATCTATTCTCAAACGGGGCTTTAAAGGTTGTTTGGGATGCACTAAAAAAGTGCACTTATTTATTTTTTTATTTTTTTGAGTCATATCACCTCTTTACTTTTTTTACACATTTTTCATAAAAATTAAAAAAATGGGAAAAGTTAGGGATCATGAAAATTTTGTCATGAAAATGATTATGAAAAATTTATGGTCCTTGGATTACCTTGATTAGTGTGTGGTGCTTTATTCTAAGTGTAATGCAAGGGTCACAAAACTTTCATGATTATTTTCATGAAAAAATTTTCATGATACCTAACATTGCTGTAAAAAAATATATTTATTTGGATCATCCAAATAACCCAGTGATTTCGCCTGGTAGTAATTGGGCTGGGCTTGTTCAAAAAAAATCCCAAAGCAGCCCAACCCAATGTGATGTCTGAAAACCGAGAAGCCCACCTGTTCAGAATTAGACGAAGAATCAATCGCCGTTTTCTCTATCTCCTTCCTTCCCTCTTCTCTGCAACTCTCCAATCTCCATACTCAGAATTAGTCTCCGAAGATAACCAGTCTATGCTCTTCTAACTTCACTCTCTCTCTCTCTCTCTCTCTCTCTCCACCTATGGGCTCTACTTCCACACTCTCTCTCTACTCTCATCCAAAAGTACACACTCTCTCTCTCTCTCTCTCACACACACACACACACACACACACACACACACACAGACACTGACACACATATACATATATCGGAAACCCTAAGCTGATTGTTGTTTCTAATTCTTCAGATTTCCTTTCCTGCACAGCCTCTGAAGCGCGCACGCGAAGCAGTGGGCGGCGCAACGAGCTATTGTGCGCCAGGGGTGCTGTTTCCTGCTACTCCACCATATATCAGTAGACGAAGGTGTTGGAGATCGAAAAGCTTTGTTGTAAGATCGGACGGTGGTCCGCGAAGGCCGGCGAGTAATCGGAGGGTTTACAAGCAGTCTCAGAGCCAAGCAGCTTCTTTTCCTGTAAAGGAGATTGCTTCCTTCATTGTTCCAGCTGGAGCTTTTGTTGCCATGACTTTTGGTATTGCTTTTGCCGCTTTTAATAACGTTTTCAATTTTCTATCTCACGAATTTATGCTTGGTTTGGTTTTGTTTTGTGTTTGCAATTTAGAGTAATTTAATGATCAAGAACAGTGAAAGAGTTTAGGTAATGTTTGGTTTATTGGAATGAAATGGAATGAGAATGATTGTTCCATCAAAATGTTCATTTCTATGTTTGGTTTGACTAACAAAATACTGACAAAATGCATTACAAATGGAATTGTCATTCACCATTTCAAGGGAATGGTTATTCCATATGAGAGCCTAAGGAATGATTATTCCATTCCACTTTCACTCATTCCAGTGAACCAAATGAAGCCTTCGGCTTTAGGGTTTAGGATTTAGGAATAGTGAAAGAGTTTGTAGCACTTCAATTTAGTAATTCAATGGTTATTTATTGTGGCTACTGGTGAATTCAACTTAGGTATTGTATGTATAGGGTCTGTTTGGTGCAAACTTATTCTAACTGATAACTGATAATCTGTAAGTAGAATCTAAAAGAATCAATTTTCCAACTTCAAGAGAATAATTTTTTTTTTAGTTAATGTAAACCATTTTTGTCTCATAAACTAATGGTGCACGAAACACTTTTAGCTCAAATTCCCAAAATATAAAAAATAAAATAAATAAAAATATTTTTGCAGTTACATGTTTCTATTTCTAAGCATTTCTCAATCCCGTGCCAATGCCGAAGTTTGAATTTTGTTTCATTTTCAATGTAGAGAAACTGAATGATCAGGAACAAGAAGTATACCTTTTTGATTGATTTTCAGTAGATTAAGGATTATTTAAACTACATGGTGAATCGGGTTAATATGTCATTGATTAAAAATATATGTAATTGCATTGGGATGCCAATGTCAATGTGGTTGTGGGAGTTGGGTGGAAAAAGGGAACACAATAATATGGGCCGATATTATAATTGAAATGAAAACTTTTTTCTTCTTCTTTGCTTAATTGTCACACTTACAAATGAGGTCACAATGTAGGAATGTTGCTTCACTGTAGAAGATGTTTTATAGAATTTGTAAGGTTTTGCTTATATGTTTGAGAAATCGAGTAGCCTCATTGGAGCTACAACTCATTTATTTTGCTTTATTGGTTGCTTGACAATTTGCCTGAATTGTCAACCCAAAATATTGTGGAAACCACACTCAGGAAATGGAGAAAGTCTTTGAGGGTCATAGCCTTCAGAGTCCTTGGGCTCATATCGACTATAGTATGTCAATTGATACCCGTATAGATAATATTTTTTGTTACAAAATTTATTGTCCTGTGGTGATATTGCCACAGATTTCACTACTTTCGGCCGTATGTTTCTACATCAGTGGTTGATTGTTAAGAAATCTCTATTCCTTTCTTCTACGATTTTATGCTTTGGAAGGATGACACATATAAATGATAAGAGATTCTATCTCGGTAACCATCTTGGGATAATTCCTTCCTTTCTTCCCTTGGGATAATTCCTTGTAGTATTTTTTGTCTTACTTTGGTCAAGAAATGCTAGTTGTCTACTTAAGCATGCTGCTATCCTCCTTTTTTCATGTGTGTGTGTGTGGCAAAGTTAGGATTTTCACTCAATGGGGTCAGCAACAACTACTAGCGAGTAATTCTACATTGACATTAACTTCACCACATAATAAAGATATAACATGAGTGAAAAAAAGTATAAGAAGTAAATCATGAACAAATCTACTATAAATGGTAAATAAAGAGTTGATTTGATGAGACTAATACATCGCCTTTCTCTACCACCCAGCAATTGAAAGTATGAACTAATTGAATCCATTTGAAGAAAAGAATTTTGAGTTTTTTTTATTGGTATTCATAATAAAGAAAGAAAGATGATCACTACGGTGATTGTGCTCATTTTAATAACCACCATTGACATGGAATAGAGTGGGAAACTTTGAATGAAAGAGACAAAAAGAATAAATAAATGGGCTTTTTGAATTTTATTAGGAACCCCCCTTAAAATAAATAAATAAAAATCCTTGGAAACTTTCTTTATGTTCTATGAAACTACCTTACCAATTTTAGATATTAGATAGAGATGGTGACTTCACCCCACTATTCTTTAGAATTCCGGTGGGGTCACGTGACCGCTGAATTACATGTGGCTCTGCCTCTACGAGTGTGTGTGTGTGTACTGGCTTCTACCCATCAACTTGATTTTCTATTCCATTTCACTGGAGATTTTTGATTCATTGTCATCCCAGTTATTGCCTGTAGCAAAATGGTTGTTTTTTTATGTCAATGCAAGCACAAGTGTCTTGTGTGAAAAGATTAAAAATTCTCAGTGGGCACTAAGTTATTTCTTCAGGTGACAGTTCTATGGAAATTGGTGGAGAAAATCCTTCTTCCAAAATCACGAAGTTCTTCGTCTCTGGAAAACAAACCTTCTACACAAGGAATGAAGTGGTCCTTCTCTCCTGGCACAAATTTATTATCAGGTTTTGGTGCAAAGGTTGAGAGGGAGTCCAGACAAAGACTCAATGAATTGGCCAAAGAACTTAGAGCATTCCGAAGTGTTGACATGTCAGGTAACAGAGAAGTAAACAGTCATGTACACAAAGCAGTATCACTACTTTCTGGCCGTTATGTGTTTTAAAAGTTCATGTCTTCTAATAACTGCCTGGGAAGGTTTTAACAGGTATTAACTTCGGAGATGAAGGACTATTTTTTCTTGCCGAGAGCTTGGCATACAATCAGGTTCTTTTTTCTTTTCTTTATGCCTTTTCTTTTTAAATTTTTCCCCCCTCCTGTTTGATGTTAGTAATATGGATACTTCATTTCTGTTATTGTTATTAATTTGTTTGTAATTTTTTTGGACAATTAATTTTAGTAAGAATATATATATAGATATATTTTATTATTAAGACCATTGAATAGCTGAATTCTATATGGGCCATGTACAGGTGGGCCATGCACAAGTGCGAATGGAGAAATATTTATATGGCCATATGGCACTGCCCCCTTGGCAGCTTTTTTTTTTTTTTTTTAAAAAAGAAAAAGAAAAAAAGATTTACCTATAAAAAAAAATAAATTTTGTATGTCCACTTCCCATCTATGTTGTGAGAGTTCAGACTGTCTTGGTTCCCTTACAAATGTACCAAACATATTCTTAAATGTTGTTTTCCAGACTGCAGAGGAAGTAAATTTTGCTGCTAATGGAATAACTGCAACTGGATTGAAAGCCTTCGATGGTGTTCTTCAATCAAACATTGTACTGAATACTCTTGATCTATCTGGAAACCCCATTGGAGACGAGGGAGTTAAGGTCAGCTTCAATGCATTGTTCGTTTTAATCAATGCAAGTGATTGAAATTTTAACATATCTATTGTCACATGCCATGCTGCTTGAGTTGTGTGCATACAATTTCCTCAAATGCTTATGAAGTTATTGTGAGTGGATGCTTGCTTGGTGATTGTTAAACTGAAATACTACTCTTGGGTTTCAAGCAAGGTTGTCAAAATCAGGATCCTAAAATTGATCATAAATAAAAAATTATATTATGCAATAGCAGAAAATAAAACAAAAGGTAATAAATAAATAAATAAAAATTGGAGTTTTCTAATTTTGGAATACACTTTAAAAGAAAATAAAAGCCATGTATTGTTAAAGGATACATGAAAAGAAAAATAAAAATAAAAATAAAAAATTTGAGAGGAAGAAAATTAGAATGAAACATTAGTAGAAAAAGAGAAAAGAAGAGAATAGAAGAAATAAATAGATCTTCGTCTTTTTGATTAAATGGAGAAAAGAAAGGGGGAAATGTTATTGAATGATCTACCATGCAATGAAGGAGAGATGGTTGATGAAGTGTATTTGGAAAATGGAGTGGGTTAGATAGGGAGATGGAAATGGAGATGAGATGCTCAAATTGCATCTATATCTTTTCAATTCTCAAATTTTGCTGAATTGCTGCAATGTTTGAAAGTCGGTTGCTCTAATTTGTTTTTATTAGCATATTTGATTCAATGTGACTTATTTTTGTTTGGTTTGGACTTGGTGTATAATTGCTATTTATGCCACAAACATAAAAATATAAATAATAATAATAAAAATGCTTCACGTAGGATTGGAATCCAAATCAGGATTCCACAATCCAGCCACCAAATTTGTAAGATCCCACTTCCAAGGGATTTTCTAGGCGATCTAGATAAGGATTTTAACAAATGGTTTCAAATAGACATTATTTTGGAAGATACAGATCTTACATTTTCTGTGGGTGGGTGGGTTAGATCCAGAGTTTTTCCTTTACTATTGATGGATTTACATGGTTCATGAGTTTCCCTAACAAATGTGCATCAAGTAGGAAGTCGCTTAGTGGTAGTCTTGGTACAATAATTTAGCTGAGGCAAACTTAGAAGCTATGAAGCACAGGTACGGGTCTGGGTACGGGTCCGGGTCCGGGTCCGGGTCGGGGTACGGGTACGGGTACGAGTACTGGTACTAGTACGATACGCGTATGTTGATACGGAAAATCCAAAAAAAAGTAGGGTACGGGTATGGATTGGTACGTTTGTACAAAAATATTTACTTTTAATTTGGATTAATGCAAAAATTGATTAAATAGTTTAATTTGTTAAGATTCAACCTACAATTAACATTTAATGCCAAAAGTAAAGGTATACGTCAAAATTAAATGTTATTATATTAAATAACTTACAAGCCATAGCTTAATTTTGAAATCATACTAAGCATAAAACTAAAAATAAAAAAGAAATTTAGTGAAAGGAATTTTATCTCTGTAGTGAAAAAAAATATTATTTTGACTAAGGTATTGTATGACTTGGCTATATATTAGGTATGTCTGGGTACACCAAAAATTAAGAAAAAAAAATTTGAGTACGCGTTTTGTGTATCTAGTACGTATACAGAAATACCATACAAAGTATCATATGCCGGTAAGTACTTGGTACGGATACGACATGTTTTTCAAAGTACCCATGCTTTATAGCTTAGAAGATAATTTAGTCTACATCTTCAACTTTTGTTGTCTGTTCCATCTACCCCTTCACATGATCATTGGCTGAAAATAAAATTGGTCACTTTAAAATTCCTCTTGAGCTTGCAATTGCATTGCCTCTCATCTCTCAATTGTTTTGACTGCACTAATTCCTTACATTTTGAGGCTTTTTTTTTTTTGTAATATAAGGTTTTCTTCTTCACAGTGCCTATGTGACATACTGGTGGATAATGCTGGGATTCAGAAGCTCCAGCTGAACAGCACAAACTTGGGTGATGAGGTTAGTTTACTTTTTGAATTGAAGTAATACTCTGCTGCTTACAATCACATTCCTTCAAAATTTTGAGGATTATCCAAACATCCCTCTTTGGTAGTGCCTTCAATAATCAGCTCACTTTTCTGTGCAGGGAGCGAAGGCTATTGCCGAGATGCTGAAGAAAAATTCAAGTTTACGCGTTCTTGAACTTAATAATAATGTCATTGATTATTCTGTATGCAGATCAAATTTGACTATTTTAATTTATGTTATTCAAGCTTCACCTAAAATTAGCTCAATTTGCATAATTGATTCTACTTTGTTTTGTATTTTGGAAATGGAGGTAGGGATTTACAAGTATTGCTGGAGCACTCCTGGAAAATAATACTATACAGATTCTGTCTTTAAAGTGAGTAAAAGTTCTATATTTGTATCTTCTTTCTACTTCTATGATGATGCAATCTTTGGTGTACCTATGTGATTACCTTATGTGTGAATTGGCATTGTATATTGTACACAATTTCTCCCAAAACATAAGATTCTACTTCTAGCAGTGTGCTTTCCTTCCTCTCTCTTTTTTTGTTTGTTTGTTTGTGTGTGGTATTTATGTGGCATTTTGTTATTGTTTAAGTGGCAACTATGGTGGTGCTTTGGGGGCTGCTGCTCTGGCTAAAGGGCTGGAGAGAAACAAATCTTTGAGGGTACATTTCTTATTTATATTTTCCCCATGTCTTTATTTTCTGCATGCATTAAAATTCAAGTATCATGTAGATTTTTCCAGATTGCTTTGGAACCGTGATGGGCAAAATCTGATCTTATAGCTTGGTAAAATACATCTAATGGGAATGTTATAATGAGGATTTTTCTTTGGAGAAAAAAGCTAGTGTATCAAGAAGTATCTTAAGTTATTAGCTAGAAATATCATAAATCAAGGAAGCTAAAGCTGAATTAGTCTTAATAAGAGGATAACTTAATTAGTTAATTACATAGATGTTCCTTGTGACCTCTTTAAGCTTGGTGTGCTAATTGATGTCTTACTTGTTTTCATTTGACTATAAATATTTGGAAATTCTACTTTAGTAGTAAAGATAGATTGAAGATGGTTTCTTCATTAACAACATATAGTTGCAAATATTGCAGTGACTTCAGAGAATTTGGCATCATTTCTTTAATTTATTTTAGTTAGTCCAATACAAAGCAATGTTATTGTAGACCATTTATATCCATATGAAGTCAAGAGAAATATTAATTATTTCTCTCAATGGGATTTGTTACACTTTTTCATGATCTAATGAAGCTTCTCTCGATGAACTCCTTGGATCATCTGAATATTCTCATAAGCATTATCATCATGGTTGGAAAGTTCTCTATGTTATATAATTTCAATTATATCTTATATTATGTGTATGTTGGTATGTGGGTCTAGATTTCCTGTTTCTCCACAACATCATCTCTGTGAAATTGGGACCTACATGTCAGCCTCATAAGGTGACATATGAACCAATCAGAAATCTTCATGTGCTCCCCTGTAAGGTTGAGCCACGCCTGACAAATCTAATGTACACGGTGCCTTAGCCTTGAGCCTAGGCGTTGAGGGACAATCTTAGAGGCACCTGCTAGTCTGCTAGACGCTAAGAAGCACGGACACGGACACGGACACGAACATGTGACACGATACAGACACGCGGATACGTTAATTTTCAAAAAATGTAGGACACGACGCATTGGGGACACATTCAAAACATATATTTTTATATTTTTATTATATGTATATTTTAAAATAGGGTAAATTATAACTTAACCCCTGTGGTTTACCCAAAAAATACGGAGCCACCCTATAGTTTCATTTGTAACACTTAAACTCCCTATATTTCATACCAAAGTGCAATTTTGGGCAGACGTAACAGAAATTGTAAAAAATCTAAATTACCCTTATTTATTTCTCTAATTTTCTTCTTAATGCCATTGTAAACCACCAGTCAACAAACTGAATCTATCATTGATAGGTTAACATGTAGACACCTGAGAGAAGGATAAATGGAGAACCCAAGCTTTGACTCTCTCTCTCTCTATATATATATATATGTATATCTTCTCTCTCACCGTGACCACCATCATCACCACCATTGCCTAGCTCCGTCAACACCAAGAACCATCCTTTACAAAATGCTATAGATGAAGCAACAGAAGAGAGTGGATGATGAAAAAGAAAGAAATAGATTTGGAGATGTTTCTTTGAAATGTGTGACGTTAGTTTTTGGACAACTTTCGGTATGCCGAAACCACCCATTTCAGGAAGAAGTGAGAAAACGAGGTAGCGTAGGATGAAGTATAAAGCAAGGCGAGGAGATTGGTGAAAGAACGGGATAAAACCGTTAAGAATCGCGAAAGTTATGGAGTCCGAAAGATGGGCCGAAGAAATGTCAGAAACGGGAAGAAAAAGTGGGTTTGGTTGGTATGAATCCCATCAATGCTATTTCAAAAATCTAAATGTTTACACATTAATTATTTGATTTCATGGGTTGGGTTTGTTACTAATTTGAATTATAAGAAGAAAAGTGGGTTTGGATAATTTTTAGAGAGAGAAGTTGTGATTTTGAGTGGTGGTTTTGCATGGAATAAGAAGTTGGTGGTGGATAATTTTTAGAGAGAGAAATTGTGGTGGTGATTTTGAGTGGTGGTTTTGCGTGGAATAAGAAGTTGGTTGTGGATAATTTTTAGAGAGAGAAGTTGTGGTGGTGATTTTGAGTGATGGTTTTGCATGGAATAAGTTGGTTGTGGTTTTGCATGGAATATGATGGTGGTGATGTTGGTTGGTTGTGATTTTGCATGGAAGGTGATGGTGGTGAGATGAGAGGGGAAATAAAAGGTGATGGTGTTGGTTTTGCATAGAAGGTGATGGTGTTGTATATTTATATAATGAGAGAGAGAGAACTTGAGGTAAATGAAACAAACAAAAGGATATTAATGCATGAGGTAAATAAAACCCATGCTCAAGCCAATGCTCAAAGGATGTTAATGCTTGAGGTAAATGAAACCCATGCTCAAACACTGAATTTCATTTGGGGATAAAGATCTTAATGTTTCGCCAAGAGTGTAATCCATGCTCTATTGCACTACACCATTTTGTGTATATATATGGCAATAAGGGTGTTTTGGTCATTTGCCATATGTTTTTGGGCGGGAAAAACTGTTCCACTCACCATTCATGGTCGTGCAGCACATGTTCTGTTTAAACAAACAGTTCCATCGAAAATTGTACTTTGGTATGAAGTATAGGGGGTTTAAGTGTTACAAATGAAACTATAGGGGAGCTTCGTGTTTTTTAGGAAAACTACAAGGGGTTAAATTATAATTTACCCTTTAAAATATTTAATATGTATTTTATGTTAAATATTTAATTTTATCAAATTTATCAATCTTAGGTATTCTATTTTAGTAAAGAAATTAAAAATTTTAATTTTTTTTGAAAAAAATAGTACTCAGCAAGTCCCTTGAGTGTCCTCAGTGTGTCCCAATGTGTCCACAGCATGCCCAAAGTGTCCCAGCATGTCTGATGCATGTCTGGAGTGTGTCCGGCACATGTCCGTGTCCGACACCTATATGCGACCTCCGGAGAGGTGTCCATGCTTCATAGGCTAGATAAGCTTAAAGCATCCCTCATCTTGGCCAAGTGAATCTCTACTTGAGTGCATCACCTTTCATGCTCACAATGAAATGCCTGGTAACCCCTGGCTCGGTGTCACGGGCCGACTCCTTTAGAGGCACAGCGGATCAATTTTTCGCTTGTGT
The DNA here is from genome assembly GCA_036172215.1 of Camellia granthamiana. Lineage (NCBI taxonomy): Eukaryota > Viridiplantae > Streptophyta > Magnoliopsida > Ericales > Theaceae > Camellia > Camellia granthamiana. The sequence continues at coordinate 44,284,003 of CM069904.1, forward strand.
GGCGCTCAAACTCCACCAAGTTTAAGCCCGCCATAGCTCGTTGACAAATCGAGGGTTGATGGTCTCACCTGTTTGAACATTAGGGCCCAATGCTTTGTCAAGCAAAACAACTTCACAAGGAAGCCCCGTCTTCCCTCGGATGCCACAAGTAGGCCTAACGCCTCAAGTGCACCAAGCACGGCATAAGTCGCTTCATAGCACCAAGCTTACCTCAAGTAAGGTGCTCGCCCAACTTAGGTTTATGTCATCAAGGTGCCTAGCCACACAACAATGTGCTAGCGAAGGTCCTCGACTTAGTCGACAAGCCAACATTGCATGTTGGGTCTTTGATAGCACCTCGAAGTGTCGTAGGGTCAAGCATGCCTCAATAGATGCATATTGGATGGCCACTTGGTCATGCGAAGCCCACAAGCCACCGAGGGTCAATCTCTCGCCCACGGCGTAATCCTCGTGCCAACACGTGTGTTAGATTCCGCCTAAGGCCATTGCGCACCTTAGCATTGCACTAACGTGTAGCATGAGTAAGGCAACGTCTCAATCCGTAGCTTGCTTGTAGCATAATGTAGTCCCGCAATGGACTTAGTCAATACGTAGCTTGATGCCTTCATTCGATAGCCCACATATGCGGTGTCGCCTTCCAACCGCTTAGCTTAAGCCACGGGATCTCCTCGTGCAAGGTTGAACCCAAACCAAGCACTTGAGTTGGCACACGAGGCCTATAGTGGTGCCTCGATAGCCCATTCGGTCCAAAACAAGTCCCAAAGATGCCATATTGCGTGGCATAATGGAAACAACGTAGTGAACCTCTCCCTTGGGAGGACACGTGCAGTGCTTACACTATTGCACCGTCCACAGGGCTCCCAAACCCACGTGGAGACTCTAGACACCCCTCTGGATGCCTAAAGCCCGCCCTTGAGTTGCCCCAAGGTTGCTCACTTGAAGCCCAGTTTGGGCGGGAAGGTAGGTAGGTAGCACGCCTTGCCCCTTTACATATGCTTGTTAAGCAATTTGCCCTTTGGCAGGAGGAAACATCAATATGTCCGAGGAGTCATAATGATTTTTCATAAATTCCACAAATTGAGAAAAATCACGTAACTTGGTCGGGAAAACACTTCCTCTAAGATCTCTTTTCAGTAAAAATTTCAACTCAAAACTCCATCATTTGGATGCCCAAACAACACACCAAAATTCTGCACTGTTGGCTGCCATTGCTGGCTGCTGGCAGCGCTGGTTGGCTATTAACATGGGCTGCGGCTTTGCCGTTTGCTGGCTATTAGTGGCCTATATGCCTTGGGCTGCTTGGGGCCAATGTTAGGCCACGTTGGGGCACTTCCAACGGCCACTCTTGAGCACTCAAATGGCCACACCACTACAAGCGAAACGTCACGGAGTTAGCCTTGCAAGGCAACCCGTGACACTCTTCTCCACTCCAACCATCAATGTCCTCGTTGATGTAGCACAAAGCTGATGCTGCAGTGCGTGTACCGGCTCCTCTGATGAGTCCAACACCTCTGTGTTGGTGGCCTACCTTCAACGTCTAACTCTTTTAGCTAAGCTCCCCTCCAAAAATGGCCTCCGTCAAAGCTCCTCTGAGCGTCTCTAAACTCTGCCCTTTGCCAATATTCATGAAATGCCAAGCCCTTTTCTCAAATGGCCTCTCTGCCAATGCTCCTCCGAGCAAAGTCAAGCTCCTTTGAGATGACTCCTCTGAGCTCTGATACCAACTGTCACGGGCCGACTCCTTTAGAGGCGCAGCGGATCAATTTTTCGCCCGTGTGGCGCTTAAACTCCACCAAGTTTAAGCCCGCCATAGCTCGTTGACAAATCGAGGGTTGATGGTCTCATCCGTTTGAACATTAGGGCCCAATGCTTTGTCAAGCAAAACAATTTCACAAGGAAGCCCCGTCTTCCCTCGGATGCCACAAGTAGGCCTAACGCCTCAAGTGCACCAAGTACGGCATAAGTCGCTTCATAGCACCAAGCTTACCTCAAGCAAGGTGCTCGCCCAACTTAGGTTTATGTCATCAAGGTGCCTAGCCACACAATAATGTGCTAGCGAAGGTCCTCGACTTAGCCGACAAGCCAACATTGCATGTTGGGTCTTTGATAGCATCTCGAAGTGTCGTAGGGTCAAGCATGCCTCAATAGATACATATTGGATGGCCACTTGGTCATGCGAAGCCCACAAGCCACCGAGGGTCAATCTCTCGCCCACGGCGTAATCCTCGTGCCAACACGTGTGTTAGATTCCGCCTAAGGCCATTGCACACCTTAGCGTTGCACCAAAGTGTAGCATGAGTAAGGCAACGTCTCAATCCGTAGCTTGCTTGTAGCATAATGTAGTCCCTTAATGGACTTAGTCAATACATAGCTTGATGCCTTCATTCGATAGCCCACATATGCGGTGTTGCCTTCCAACCGCTTAGCTTAAGCCACGGGATCCTCTCGTGCAAGGTTGAACCCAAACCAAGCACTTGAGTTGGCACACGAGGCCTTTAGTGGTGCCTTGATAGCCCATTCGGTCCAAAACGAGTCCCAAAGATGCCATATTGCGTGGCATAATGGAAACAACGTAGTGAACCTCTCCCTTGGGAGGACACGCGCAGTGCTTACACTATTGCACCGTCCACAGGGCTCCTAAACCCACATGGAGACTCTAGGCACCCCTCTGGATGCCTAAAGCCCGCCCTTGAGTTGCCCCAAGGTTGCTCACTTGAAGTCCAGTTTGGGCAGGAAGGGAGGTAGGTAGGTAGCACACCTTGCCCCCTTATATATGCTTGTTAAGCAATTTGCCCTCTGGCAGGGGGAAACATCAATATGTCCGATGAGTTATAATGATTTTTCATAAATTTCACAAATTGAGAAAAATCACGAAACTTGGTCGGGAAAACACTTCCCCTAAGACATCTTTCTAGTAAAAATTTCAACTCAAAACTCCTTCATTTGGATGCCCAAACAACACACCAAAATTCTGCACTGTTGGCTGCCATTGCTGGCTGCTGGCTGCGCTGGTTGGCTATTAACATGGGCTGCGACTTTGCCATTTGCTGGCTATTAGTGGCCTACATGCCTTGGGCTGCTTGGGGCCAATGTTAGGCCGTGTTGGGGCACTTCCAACGGCCACTCTTGAGCACTCAAATGGCCACACCACCGCGAGCGAAACGTCACGGAGTTAGCCTTGCAAGGCAACCCGTGACACTTGGTCAAGCAATCCTCTACTCGAGCATGTCCCTCCTACACCTCTGTCCTTCATCTCCAATGCAATCTTTGAAAGGCACACTGTTGCTCTCACGTCATCCTAGATTGGGAGCGGGGCCTAGAAATCTTCTCCAGGTTGGTGTCATGGTAATGGGGCATCTGATTGATCCCCTGACCTTTGTACAAGACCTCTTGGATATGTGGCTCAACAGCTATAATTGAGGGTTCATCAAGGTGCTCATCACATTCTGTTCAGGGACTTGAACCTTGACTAGGCATTTATCAGTCATTATGGCCTTTGAGGTTTTCAGCACCATTTCCAATGGCAGTTGTTGCCTTCAAGATGTTAGGCCACAGAGGATGAGCCACCTATCCTTTTGTCCACACTTGAGCATGTTAAATTGTGCACTCAGGTGAGTTGGCCTTCATGGTCTAATTTATCTATAAATTAGAGGTCCTACCTCTATGCATGCAGTTGCAGTGCTCTTCTCTCCCGCTTCAAGTCCCACCCCTTCCACCACTGTGATCTTTCTCCATCTCAGTGCCTACTATTTCTTCCAGAAGGCTTCACAATCAGCTTACCCACCCTCCATTATCCACAGTTTGCATTCAGTATGCATTTTTCTTCTCTTTCTGTTCGTAGTGATAAACTAATGGTAATTTCTGGAAACATAAAATTGAGAAATCATGTTGAAATTTTATTGATGATGGAAGCACTCTCTTCAGTCACAGAACATGAAATTGTCATCAGTATTTCTCAGTCTTACTAACTAAAGATATCATTTTTCAACATTTTCCCTTGCTGATCTGCTTGTGCCACAGAAACACATTGTCTAGTTATGAGCTTACATTAAATAAATTTGTTGTTCCCTTCTCATGACTAGTGGGATTTATTGATAAATTATACATTCTGGAACACTTTTTGCATGAAAATTCTATTGTTGGTCAGATTTATTGTTGAATTATTTGTTCAGGAACTCATTTTGCATGGAAATTCTATTGGAGATGAAGGTGTTCGCGCTCTTATGTCTGGTTTGTCTTCACATAAAGGTTTGCCTTTGTATGAACTTCATTCTGATGAAGACATTTCAAATGTCATTATTTGTGCTTCTAAAAATTGCAGTTAATCTGACATTCATAACTGCTCTTTAGGGAGACTTCAACACCTAGACATTGGAAACAATTCAATTAGCTCAAAAGGTGCCTATCATGTTGCTGAATATATCAAGAGAACCAAGAGCTTAGTATGGTTGAACATGTACATGAATGATATTGGAGATGAGGTACTGCAATCCTCATTGTTAACCACTTTTGTAGTATAATTATGAATTTTGTAAAGTAATCCTTTATCTTTGATCTTCTTTTTGGTGTGCAAATTCACTTGAGGGTCTTGTTCCATTCAGTCATGTATCAAGATTAACAATAAATCGTTCTCTTTAATTGGGACTATTATCTGGTTCTCTTTAAGTAGATTGTATTTGTACCACAGGTATATTCGACTTTTAGGTGTTGCTGATTTTATGATTCCTTTTCTCTTAATAAGAGTAAAAAGAAAAAAAGAACAGGAACCAACCTTGGTTTTATGAGATTTATATACCAAAGAAAGCAGGGGAACCACAAGTACTGAAGCCCCAAATCTTAACATACCAATCCAATTAGCTTACGTCTCTAGGTTGCATTGCCAGTTGTGGTTGTTGATAAGACGGGAAATGCCAAAATTGACAGGTTGAGGCATTGAGGAAAGACGTGATAGCCTCTTGTTTGACAGAAAGTATGGTATGCAATAGAGTAGGAAGGCAAAAGAGGATTCATGTAGTTGGCCCAAATACTTTGGGCAACATTTTCCTAGTCTTTCTTTATGTTTTCAATTGGTTAATCAAGGCTCTGTTGGGAACTTAGAAAGATCAAGGAATGCTTAGGAAAATTCTCGACAATGTTTACAGTAGCTTCCTTTCTAGGCGTAATTTTGGGCATTTTCCTTTCCTTGCCTAGCTTCTTAAGTTTCAAATGAGATCAAGTAGATTGTGGTGTTTCTGAAAAGAAACTGAAATCATACTATTATAGGCCATTTTAAATTAGTGATTATTTTTTCTTTCTTAACTTCTGAGCATGCAAACTGTGCACTGAAAATTTTGAAGTATTTTATATTGGATTGTATTCCTTTTTTAAGTGGTCAGTTTAGATTTTCTCAGGATGAAATTTGGGAGGGTCTACAGAAGTGATTCAACCAAACTGGTCAAATTGTTTTAGACCCATGTCCTTTACCAAATATTTGTAAATGTCATGGTCTAGCTAGTCGGATCAGTTCAGTTTTAGACCCATGCCTTCAGTCAAATACTTGCGCAACTTGCTTATTGATTTTTTATCCTGAAATCCTTCAGGGAGCAGAGAAAATCGCTGAGGCTTTGAAGCAGAACCGAACAGTAACGAACATAGATCTGGTGAGAATTGAGGGTTTCATCTTTATTGAAAGCAAACTTTTAAATTTCAGAAATAAAATTCAACAACCCAACTTCTAAAACACTGAATGGGGAGGACTTTGTAGGGGGGGAACAACATCCATGCAAAGGGGGCCAGTGACATAGCTCAAGTTCTCAAAGATAATTCTGTCATTACCAGTGTGAGTGTTCCAATAACATTCTGCTTTTCCTACCTTTTCTTGTATTTCACTTTTGCAAACATTGGTAAACAGCTCTCTCTCTCTCTGTGACAGTTGGAAATTGGTTACAATCCAATTGGACCAGATGGAGCAAAAGCTTTATCTGAAGTTCTTAAGTTTCATGGAAATATAAAGACCCTAAGTCTTGGTTGGTGTCAGGTAATTTCTAGATTTTGACTGCCTGCATCGTGCTGTATTAGTTTCTGAGTATGATATGGGAATATTTTGCAGATAGGAGCAAAGGGTGCAGAGTTCATAGCTGATACTCTGAAATACAACTCTACCATATCAACTCTGGACTTGCGAGCCAATGGACTTCGAGATGATGTTTGTTTCTGTAGATAATGATTTATAACTTTCAATGGCATCCACAACATATTGACTGCTCTGAATCGTGTGTTTTTGCAGGGTGCCATCCGCCTGGCTCAAAGCTTGAAAGTGGTTAATGAAGCTTTGACTACCCTCAATTTAGGGTTTAATGAAATACGAGTGTGGAATTGTTTACCCTTTCAATTTTTTGTTCAAAATTAATTAGCTTGTTAAACCCTCTCACTTCTGTTCTGCATACAGGACGAAGGGGCCTTTGCCATTGCCCAAGCACTGAAAGCTAATGAGGATGTGAGAATCACAAGTCTAAATCTTGCCAGCAACTTCCTTACCAAATTGGGACAGGTTTTTTTGTTTTTGTTTTTGTTTTTGTTGTGTGTTTTTTTTTTCTTTTGTGTCTTTTGACGGGCTTTTCCTTGTTCACTTCCTTTTCATTTTTCTTTTTTCTTCTTTTCTTTGGTGGTGTGTTGATTTTAGTGTACTGCTATATCTAAAATAAAGTTGAACATATCATGCAGAGTGCTCTCACAGATGCAAGAGACCATGTATACGAGATGACTGAAAAAGAAGTCAGCGTTTTTTTCTGAACAGTTTCAATGAAATGAATCCTTCATTTCATTCAATATGCTGGAACCTGGCTATTCTTTTTGTTCATTCTTCTTCGGGCTAGTGTTGCCTTGTTAATTTATTATTTGGCATCCATCGACTGAGTGAACATGAGAAATTTTGGCGGTCAGAGATCGTAGTTAGCTCGATGATAGCTTCTTTTTTTTGATTTTTGGTTTTTAGTGATATTGATAGAGTTTAATTTTAGTTTTTGATCTTTATTACATTTAGCGTGCTGATGATGTAATTGATTCAGAAAGGTCTTCTCTATTTGCATCTTCTACTCTCTTTTTTGTTTTTTTTATTATTTAGTATTATGTGCCCAAATGCATGGTATTTGCCTCCCAACTCCAATTTTTTTTAGTTTATCAGCTGATGGTTGTTCAAATTATTCAGTTTGGTTCTATATATTGAGAAAAGTTATAAAGCAATTATATAAAAAAAGTTAACATCATACAGAACAATAACAATAACAAAGGACCAAACAAGAAAACTTATTAAAATTATAACAGCAAACAAAATCCACTAAAATAACCAGCTGTGCTAAGGAAAAATCACTAATTTATTCATAGATTAGTGAAAAAAATTTCATTGGATCTTTATTTGGTGAAAATGACTGTTCAATATATTTTGTTTCATAAATTTTTTAAGGAGAAAATATATAATTTAGTAAGGATAAAGTAAAATATTATTTTTTTTTTCTTGAATATTATTGCCAGAGTAATATGTTACTATGAATTAAAGTAATATATTATTGTCAAACAAAGTCGCATGTTACTGTTATTATTTACATCAATTTCGATGGTAATAAATTTTTTTTATTTTAAGAATTTAATAGTTAACATGAATTTTATTTGATAGATTTTGATGAGAAAATTATAAAAAAATATATTAATTTTATTAAAAATTGACATTTACATCAAAAGTTATATTATTTTAAAGTTCAATATTTTGATAATAATGATATGTGATAGGCTTTTCAAGCTTTTTTTTTTTTTTTTTTTTTGGTGCTTGTCTTTAATACATTAAAATTTTATTATGGGAGAACTTTGATCAAAAAAAAAAAAAAAAAAAAAGGAAGATCTATATCTAAAAAGAGAAATGCCTGAGAGCTCGAGAAAGCTCCAGCTCGAATCCCCCGAAAGAGAGAAACAGAAGAGAGAAAGGGAAGAGGAGAGAAAGAGAAGAGAGAAAGGGAAGATGAGGAGATGGACAGCCCTCCCCCGCCGTCGCCTCGTCGCAGCCTCGCCCCTCCGCCTCTGCCTCGCAGCCTCTGCCCCCTGTCTCGCAGCCCCGCCTCCGCCTCCACCCTCGCCCCCTGCCTCTGGTTGATGCCCCCTCCAGTTCTTCTTCTTCCCTTCCTTCTTCTCTTCTTCTTTCTTCTTTCTTCTGTCTTCGTCTGCTTCTTTTCTGATTGAACAAAAAAACGACGTCGTTTTTCATTTTCGGGGGATTCGAGCTGGCTATTTTCGAGCTACCAATCACGGCCCATCTAAAAATAATCCAATCCCGCCGTTGTCGTTGTATAAATTTAGGATAGTGGTACCTATAAAGAAAATATATACTGGCTAGATTATTCGTAACTATATATTTGCAATACAATGTATATATTAATTTACAAAAATGTTAAAAATTTTAAAAATTCTAGAAAAATTTATACCAAATGTCTTATGTGGATGTGAGACCCACATTGTGTAGAAATTTGTTATGAGTGTTTTTTTGATTAATTTGTTGAGTTTGTTGATTATTGATTGTTATTTGTAGAGTTTCTTTCCCGTGCGTTGAATTGTTGTTGATTTGTTTGTAAACTCGTAGTGAAAGAACTCGTAGAGCTTCAGTTCATACTCTGTTTTAATGCTCAATTTAAGAAGGCGGTAAAAATTTACTCTGGTAGTTAGTAACATTTTATTGTGAAATAGAGTAAAATGTCAATGTTTATGTCAATTTCGTCAACCTGCATTTTATTTGATAGGTCTTAATGAGAGAATTTAAAAATGTTAATTTTATTAAAAACCGATATATAGATCAAAAATTATATATCATTTTAAAATTTAAAATATTAAATTACTCACTAAAAATATTTTGATAATAGTGATTTATATTGAACTTTTTAAAAAAAATTTGTACTTATTTTAATGCATTAAAATTTTATTATGAGAGAATTTTGACCAAATTCTCCATATAAATGCTAAGAGTTATAGGGCTTGTTTGGCTTGTATCTCAAGATACAATTTTCGTAAATATTTCGAAATATTGTTTGGTTGAAATTTTTTTTAAAAAAAATTCCAAAATTTCTCTCTCTCCTACACATCAATCAATCAGTTTTTCTCTCATCTCTCATTTTCAATCACTTTTTCTCTCATACACTTCTACTCAACTATAACAAAATATCAAATCATCCCAAACTCTCAAACTCCAAAATTATTTTCAAAATATACAACCAAACAAACCCAAAAAATTTCTAAACTCTTTCTCCAATTTTTTTTATAAAAAAATTTATCTCAAAACACAAATTAAATGGTCTTTAATCAATGGGGATGACAGTTGGGATGGACATTAATGGATGGTGAATATGGAGTAATTATAGCTTGTTTGGGGTGTGCTATATAAGCACATTTTTTTTTTAATCTTTTTATTTTTTTGGGTCATATCATCTTTCTATTTTTTTTTACATATTTTTTTTTTTGAAAGTTAAAAATATATTTATTTAGATAATTCCAAACAAGCCAGGAATGTGATGGGGTTGTTGTTGGTACTTGGTAAGGTTGGTAGTAGTGTATTCTTTCTGATCAACTCAAGATGCATCTCCACCATTGTAAGTAGGGAGGCAAAAAAAAAAGCCAAGGAAAGAATCTCAACTCAGTAATGGAAAGAGGAGTCTCTGTCTGTATGCCTTTCCTTAGCATCACAGCAGCCATGATATTCATGTTTGGGTATCAACCTGCGTAATGTTAGAAATCTCTAAAATTTTATTAAATATTTTATTAAATATTTTATATGAGCGTAGGATTGACATTATGTGGGTCCTATGTAAGTCCTACATCTATGTAAGATATTTAGTAGAAATTTTGGTAGAATTTTTAAAATTTCTAACATTTTTATATCAACACTTGCATCGGTCATTCTGTAATGAAATACTAGATTAAAAAAGATTTATTAATTTTTTTTTCTCAATAAAACATTAACAGTAACACCACCATCCACCATCATCACCAGTAGCCACTATCACCATTGTTGATGCAGTGCAAAATGCGAAATAATAATAATCTTAAAATTCGTTAATTGAAAATTCAATACCAGAAACAAGACTATTCTCTACAAAGAATATCGAAAATAAAAGTTTAACAATGATTGATTCACAAAGAATACTCAACATTAGAATAAAATAGTATAAAACTCGAAATATATTAATACTAAAAACCTAAAGAACCCTAAGGCTTACATCCAATATTTATAAGTAAAAACATACCTAACTTAATAGGATAGAATGGACAATTTCGCAATGATCAATACAAAAATAAGAAAATATAACGAAAATTATCAAAAATAAAAATATTACAATAAAATAAAGAAACACTAATATATGTTTCCACGATCATGGTGGATTTTACAAAATCAAATTCCGAGACTTGTGTTAGAAGTAATGAAAGATTCAAATCTTTTCAAAAATGACATCCGCGAAATTGATCACCCAAATGATGGAATCCAAAATCCACTGGTGTCCATGGATCATGCTTAATATTACGTTTTTCATCGACTCACCAAAAATCATGCAATTCTAAAATCGACCCGTGATTTATCTTTGTTTTGCCTACTCCTTTGATCCAAAAATTGTATAATGATACATGCTACATCAGTTGTGAACCCCGTCTTTCCTCTGGAAGGGTGCTGCAGGAGTCGGAGAAGGGTGCGGAATGCTACTGCAAGGGTGAGGAAGGGTAGGATTTTTTATACAATTTTCATTTATGATGCTATTTAGATAACCTAACAAAATTAATTATTACCAGGGGAATGTTTTTAACTTTTTATATTAAGTTTTAATTAGAAAAAAAAAAAAAAACTGCAATAAATCAGTCCATTTTTATAATGGCGTGGAAAAATATACAAAATAAGAAAAATTAGTGAAACATCTTTCTTCAACAATATGTTTTTTTTTTTATTAGAAAAGATCCCTTGATAAAAAAAATTTGTGATCGTATTAGAGAAATTTATAAATTTCTCTGTGAAATCATAAAGTTTTTTAAAGTTTCTTTGTGAAAATTAAAATTTCTTTGTGTCGAGGCGAAATTTCTTTATGACAATGTTAAAGGACTCCAACTACTATGAAAATATTGTATGTCATTTATCTTATAAAATCTTAATATTAAGGATTTAAAAAAAAAAATCTCTTATAAAATACCTCTATCTCTCATATATTTTCGAATAATTAGTCAATTATTTTTTTTAGGGAAAATAATCTGTGAGTGGATGTCAAGAAAAATAATTGCAAAATGGTAAGAAATATTATAAATATTAATATTAATAATTATAATTATAATTATAATTATTTTTATTAATATATAATTAATTTTCACTAACTCCACTTATATGTAATTGTCCCTTTTTTTTATACGTCACTAGACATAAAAAAAGTGAATTTAGAAAGTGATTTCTATATTATTTTCGTTGATTATAAATAAATTAGGGTTTTGTTAACAAGTTTCATTAGATTAATGCTATATGTATCAATTAGTGTACTAATTATTACATCAATTGATGATGTGAAATAATTTAAGATATTTTTGGTATTTGTAATTTGTATAACAAGTGAGGTCAATAATAATGTCATAACTAGTGTTGACACACTAGTTTTTTTTTTTTGGATCAACAAAAGAAAACTTTATTGATGAAGAAAGTATAACATACAAAACTTACATCAACAAAGAGGGAAGAGCAAATAGCACAAGACCCTAGATTGGTGAGAAACCAATAAAGGAAACAAAAGTGAACAGAAAGGTAAAAAACAACGAACAGAGCTGCACTAGGGAAACCTGATACACATTCATCCATTTGGGAATCCTGATACACATTCATCGAACCCCTCTGCAGCTTCACACACCCGAATTAGCCTACAGCCAGACCAACATCAGAACTGCCAGCAACATACCAGCAGCAGACGACCTTGATTCATACCTGGCTACACACAGCATAATAGCAAAGACCAGCAACAACACACAACAAGGCTACACACAGCATCTGATCTTGATTCAGATTAGCAGACTTCCTTGATTCAGATTAGCATAAGCAAACCAGAGCAGACCAGAAGCACACACACCCTAGCAAGACCTCTGATTCAGATTAGCATGAGCAGCACACACACCCCAGCAGCAGATTAGAAGACTTGACTAGAGATGCAGACACAGATTCTCCATATTGCTAAGCTGACTCCCTTGATTCAGATTGGCAGACTTCCCTGATTTAGATTAGCATGGGCAGACCAGAGCAGAAGCACGCACACCCCATCAGCACACACACCCCAGCAGCAGAGCAGAAGCACACACACACCCCAGCAACTCCTCTACCTATAAACAACATTTCACCTGATTCAGATTTGCCACAACATCATGCACTGTATAGTGAAACTCTGGCAGCCCAGACTTGGCCCACAGCCCCACCCTTACTTTCACAATTTCACCAAGGTCATCCATATTAGGCTGACTTCCTTTAAAAACACAATCGTTTCTTAGCCTCCATACTGACCACAGCATTGCAATTGGAACAAGCCTCCAAATCCTCATAACTGACTTCTTAAATTTTGTTCCCGGCCACCATAACAGCACACCTTCAACTGTAGCAGGAATGACCCAAGATACTCCCCACCATTGCAGCATAGATGACCAAACCTTCCAAATCTCCGAGCACTGCAGTAAAATATGATCCACTGACTCTGTTTCCAGCTTGTAGAAAAGGCACAGATTCTCCACATTGCTACTTAAGGCCCCAAACCTCTGTAAAAGACTAATTGTTTTAACCCTCCCCCTCCATGCCAACCAGCTCAAAAATTGAGCTTTTGGAGGAGCTACACTTCTCCATATCAGTTTAGGGACCTGCAGGTTTGGGCCTTGAACCAACTCATACCATTTTCTCATTGATGCCACAGTGAACTGACTTGTAGGAGACGCAGTCCACCTGACTGAGTTTGGCAACTCCTCAATAAGTGTAGGAGCATCTCTAGTCAAGACTTGCAGCCTTTGAACCTCATCTTCCTCCCAAGCAAGAAGTGGTCTTGAAAACAATAACCTTCAATTTCTTAAGCTATCCCTCCTCTACGTGAAAGAGCTCAGATTCCCCTCTTTTTCCACAGATAGTCTAAACAACCTTGGGAACTCTACCTTTAATTGAACATTCAACAGCCACTTATCATGCCAAAAGTCAATCCTACACCCATTTCCTATCACAAGCTTGTAATTAGACTTGAAAAAGTCAAATAGCTCAGCATTAGTCCTTGGCACACTTAGAATATCACTCCAAACATTAGATTCTTTACCAGTCCCTTCCCATACTTACTCATGATTACTTTTTTCCACAAAGATTCATCTTCCACCCCATATCTCCACCACCACTTAGTTAACATGAAATCATTAATGTCCCTCACCCTTCTTATGCCTAACGCTTCTTGCTCTTTGCTTAGTGTTACTTTTTTCCAGTTTACCAAATGAATCGCCTTTGGATTTCTGAACTGCCCCATAAAAATGTTGCCCTCAACTTATCAATTTCCTTAGTTACTCCTTTAGGTAATTTGAAGAGAGAAATGTAGTAACCAGGGAGACTATCAAGAACAAATTTTTTTATCAAAGTTAGCCGACCAGCAAATGACAACATCCTTCTCTTCCATAAGGCTAATTTAGCTTTTACCTTCTCCACCACAGGCTGCCAAGTCTTGTTTCTTCTTGGATTAGCACCTAGAGGTAGGCCCAGGTACATAAGAGGCTGTTTCTTACTTAAACAGTATAGTTTAGAGGCATAGACTTGTGCAATTTCATCACTAATCCCTACTCCGCACACCACACTTTTGTGGAAATTTATCTTAAGGCCTGACATAATCTCAAAGCATCTAAGGATCCTCTTGACATTTACAATCTCCTCCCACTCTGCATCGCAAAAGAGAATAGTGTCATCGACAAACTGGAGATGAGAAAGTTTCAAACTTCCTGACCCAATAGTAGCTCCCTTTATTAAGCCCAAATGTTTAGCCCTTTCCATCAAAACATTGAGGCCCTCAGCTGCAATATTGAATAGAAAGGGGGATAGAGGGTCACCTTGCCTTAGCCCCTTCTGTGGACTGAACTCTTTTGTTGGTGAACCATTAACTAGAATTGAAATTCTTACCGTGGTGACACAGGTTCTCATCCAACCCAGCTATCTCTCTCCAAACCCGAGATTGGCCATCATAAAAAATAAGTAATCCTAGTTGACCGAAGCATAAGCTTTTTGAAAGTTAAGTTTGAGAATGACACCCTTCACTTTAGACTTCTTCCACCAATCCACCACCTCATTAGCAATCATGACCCCATCAAAAATATTCCTCCCCCCCAAGAAGGCAGTCTGCACTTCACCAATCACATCTGGAAGCACCCTTTTCAATCTTTTGGAGAGAACCTTAGACAAGATTTTATACACTACACCCACCAAACTTATTGGTCTATAATCTATCAAACTCGAGGGACTAGTCTTCTTTGGAACTAGGGTAATAAAAAAGCTATTTAGCCCTGTAACCAGCTTACTGTTATTGTAAAACTCCTGCATAAACTAAAAAATATCACTTTTCATAACCTTTCAGCATTTCTGGATGCACATCATGTTGAAACCATCCGGTCCCGGCACTTTATTCCCATTACAGTCTTTTACAGCCTCCCAAACTTCTTCCATAGTGAACTCAGGATCAAGAGACTCCACCACCTTAGCACTATTAATCAGAACAAAACTACTAGACAATTTTGGACGAGATGGCCAACCCTCTGAAAATGCCTTAGTAAAATGCCTCAGCACTTCTTGTTTTACCAATTCTGGATCTTCAACGCGAACCCCATCTACTACCACTGAGTTCATTAAGTTCCTACTTTGCCTTTGGCTAGCCATTATATGAAAAAACCTGGTGTTCCTATCACCATTTTGAGCCCAAATTACTCTAGACTTTTGGAACCAGATCCAGTCTAGTTTCTTTCTATATGACCACACCAAATTGACCTCCCTCATTCTTTCAACTTCATGAGGATCTAATGACCCCATTTCTGCCAATAGATCCAGCTCATGCAACTCAGTTTCAGCCTTTTTGAGTTGATCCTCCATAGAACCAAACACTTCAGAATTCTACTTTTTCAACTCAGCTTTGAGACTACACAATTTCACCTTAACTCTGTACCCAGCCCACCCTTGCACTTGCGAATCCAACCATGACTTTTGCATAACTGACATGAAACTAGGATGCAAGGTCCAAGCATTCAGAAACCTGAACGGCCTAGGACCCCAGTTTTTCTCATCTTCCACTAACATCAGAGGACAGTGGTCAGACACCAGTCTAGGTAAGCCCCATAACTTAAATCTAAATTTTTCTACCCAGATGGGATCCAACAAGAACCTATCAATTCTACTCCATCGCTCACCATCCAAAGAATTACACCATGTAAAATTCCTACCCAACATTGGTAGATCCATCATTTCCAGTTGGTCGACAAAGTTATTAAAATCCTGCATCCCTCTGGATTTACTAGTGCATCCTTTTCTTTCATTGGGAACTCTAATCTCATTATAATTACCACCCATGCACCAAGGCATTTGGAAAGAGGATCTTACATTGAGGATAGAATCCCACAGCTTAGCTCTCTTAGTCACGTCATTAGGAGCGTAGATATTTAAGAAAGCACACTCAAATGAACTAGAGAGAGTACCTGATAGAAACAAGAAATTCCTGTTACTGCAACACTGTGACAAGGAGAATACTTCAGGATTCCAAACACTCAACAGCCCCTAGTACTCCCATCCGAATCTACAACCATAAATTCCAGCTTCTCCCAAGGCCAAATAGATCGAACAAAATTAACATCAATATTTCTACTCTTTGTTTCTTGAAGGAGCAAAACATCTACTCTTCTTTCTTTAATCATCAGCTTCACTTTGCGCCGTTTCTCCCGCCTACCCAGACCTCTAACATTCCAAGACATGATCTTCATTGGAAACTGACTTTAACCCCACTAAAAACCCCCAATTCACGGGCCAATTAGGTGAGACCCACCTGACCCCCCTTTTGCGATTTTATCAAACCGCTCTGCATTTTGTAACACTAGCTCAATAATTTTTTGAACCACTTCAATCTCCTTCCCATCACAATCCATACCCAATCGATTTCCAAGCTACAAAGTAGCGTGAGCTTCTTCAATGGCCAGCTTCCTTCTCCTACTCGATCGGCTATTCTGAGACTGTGAGTGTGAGGGGCTGCAACCGCAGCCCTGAGTATCGCACCCCTCTGAAAGCTGCCAGAAAATGAAGCAACATTTCTAAGAGCTCTTCTCCTTCCTGTTCCTCTCGAACCTCCATCCTTACCTTCTTGATGCCGATGAGTGCTAACTGCCTCCACTGGTTCTCTACCCACAGTAGTGGTATTGATTTTGCCATTCTTTCCTATGACAATTCTATTCTGAGTTGGTTGTTCAGAACCCGAATCCTCATGGGCTTCGAAAAGGCCATTAGGCTGGGCTTCAAACACTGGGAAAAGTGGAGGCACTAGTGTAATTGGCCCAGAATTCCACCACATTCTATTGATCTGGACCCATACCTGAGCCATTACATAACCCTTCAAATTGGGCCTGATTTAGCACTACCTCCAGATTAATATTGGGGCCTAATAATTCCATTGTCACTGATGCTTCTTATTACTCCAGATGATTCAAAATCACCAATGACTCTACAATTTCCCACAACTTGGCTTTGCAGAACTTTGCTTTGCATGCTTACCTTGGAACCTACTCCGCCTTCAGCCGCTTTTTGGTTTTCCAAAACTGTAGCCGTTTCATCAATATATGAAACTGTGGGTGAGATACCATGGCCACCTTGCATTAACCCCTTCACTTCCATGTCAACCCACTTGGTCTTTTCCACCTCACTTTGGGTTGCCACATCATCATTTCGGTCATCCTTGTCAGCATCAACTTCCTCTTTGTCCAACTGTTTGGACACAGAGCTCTAATCCACTCTCCCATGGCTACCTTCAGCAGACCATGATGAACTTCCATTATCAACCTCAACAGAGGAATGCCCATGTCTCTGTTCAAAACACTCCACAACTTTTATTGGGTATGAAATACCCTTGCTTTCCATGGTAACCATCTTATCAATAGTTTCCAACTGCGATGAAATAACCTTCACCTTACCATATTTTAGGGATGCCAAGCTTAAAGTTTCTTCATGAATGGCCACCACTTCGCCCCAAAGCTCACCTATCTTTTTAAAATTATGAGAGTTCCACAAATTTGGTGGAACACCAAGGCAATACAACCAAGTCATCCTTTCACAATCAACAAGCATTCCTTTCTCCCACTCCGTTGCCGACTCGCACCAGTTCTCAACCCATTTGATGATCTCAGAATTTCTGTTCCTCATTTCTTGAGCTGATTGGAAAGTTACATATGCTAATCTGCCCCCACCCTCCTTAACCTCAACATTTTGTAGGCCTCTGGTCTGTAAATCCTCCTTGAATTTTCCAAAAGAGAGTTGTGGTCTCAGCTTGACCACCAAGCTGTTGAATAGCCAGTCATTCCCATATTCTACTGCATGAAAACCCAGTACTGATTCCTTTTCCAACGCTCCACCTTTTACCACCTCAGCATATGTGTACCTGTTTCTTGGTTCCTTCACTACTTTGCTGAGCATCGCTAATGGTTTCTTTGCTCCTAGTACCATTTGCTCCTTGCCAAAATAAGCTTTCTTCACTTTCAGGACTTTATTTTTGCACCACACACCATTGGCTTTCTGTATTGCTACTCCCGCTGCTATCGGACAATCAAATCTGACTGTAGACACCCCATTTTTGACTGATCTTAAGACTCAGACGTCACCGATTGCGCGCTTGGTGATGTTGCATGTCGTGCTCGTTCAGAAGGTTGCGGAGTCACGGCTGCGAGCCTTGCCTCTGGACTTTCGGACTATTTTGTGCTTTGCCTCGGTTTGCGAACCAGGCCCTGTTTTCTCTGTTTTCTCTTCTCGAAGGGAGGGAGAGGTCTAGTAGACCATCTCTCAGTGGCCGTAGGCTACGTTTCGTGGTCATAGGCCATTTTTCCCGTTTGGAGCCCGGTTCCCGATTTTCGGAGCCGTCGGCCGTGTGCCTCGGTTCGGGACCGCTTAACCACCTCCGTTTGCTCCGGTTTTTGGCATACACCTTATTTCCTCCCTTTTGAGGGACACTGTGGTCCGAGAGACCAACTTCATGGTCGAACACCACTTCTGGTGCCTAACAGTCAGTTTTCGGGGCCCCGGGCCGCGTGTTTTGGCCCCCGAACCTTCGTTTTGCATCGGTTTGGGCTCGTTTTTGGTGGAGGCCTTATTTTCATTATTAGGAAGGTTGTAGAAGGGTGGGAGGCCAGCAATTGTTCTGACAACCAGTTTTATTTCTTCATCACCCTCCGTCGCCCGTTTTTCTCACCAGAAAGCCAATGTTGACCACCCTTAGGCCACTTTTTCTAGCCCTAAACCACATATTTGTGTTGCACACACCTGGGAGGCCACCAATATGATATGGCCGGCCAGTAATTGTCTCTGACCCTTTTGAACCCCTCTAAAAAAGTGGTTTTTCTCTCTCTTGGTTCACTTTTTCCAGTTTTTGACCACATGGTTGTGTTGTGCACACATGGGAGGCCATCTTTTTGGGGTGGCCGGCCACTAATCTTGCTTGACCCTTTTGACCCTTGGCCGGCCGGCCATGGGGGGGGCCGGCCGGCCACCTGAACCCTAGAAAACTGGCCGGCCATCCTCTCTCCAGGTACTTTCTAGATATGCCCTCCTTTTCCCCCCAAATCCTATATCCGGGGGGGAGTCTTTTGGGGGG